>JAHFWF010000069.1:0-554430 GCA_022545495.1 Chrysanthemum lavandulifolium
GATTGTTGAGGTTAGTGATTATGAGAGAATTAAAATATAATGAGATTGAGAGGAAGAACTTGCATACATCGAATGAGAATCGATTTCAATGTATTGCTCAAGATGTGTTTTCATCGCTACAAATTGTTCCATTAATGCTTCTCAATTTCATGAATTATCTCATTGCTCGAAAGTCTCCCATGATCGTGTCATTGAGCTTGAAACAACAAATTCAAAATTGCATGAGAAAATAGAACAAGATGATCATGATAACTTGGTCAAACATTATTCTAAATTAGAAGTTGAACATCTTGCTTTGCAATTAAAACATCAACATCTCAAAGAAAATGTTAAAACCTCAAATATCAAGACATCCTCGATGCTCCCGAGTTTGTGCGCTTTTGAAATTAGCAAACGTGATGAACAAATTCGAGCTCATTATAACACGATCAAAAGATTGAAAGCCTAAATTTTACAACCGAAAGGTGAAAAGAAGGATGTATTTGGTTCCCATATGCCTCCTCCTTTAGATTCTCGAATTTCCAACTTCAAAACATAATTGATAACTTGCAAAAGGAAAATGATTGTTTTAAAGTTGAAATTTCAAAGGTTAATGATCAAAACAAAGAGTTATGTGATTCATTTAAAGTTAATCATGATAAAAAATTGAAAAGATAACTTCTTTACTTAACGATATTGAGAATCAAGCGTGAGGTGAAAGGAAAGTTGCCAATCCCAAATTGCAAATACTTTGTTCCTAAGGTTTTTTCTTGTGATAAATATGCTATCGATATGTTATATATTCCCCCGCCCATTAGGAATAATGAACTTGCACATAAAGCATATCTCTCATACCTTAAGGACAGTTTGAAGGGTCTCCGTGAGATTGTTGAAGATGAAAGATTAGAAAAACCTTTTGATAGTACTATAGCCTATGCCTCCATGGATGCCAAACGATCTCAGGAACTCTTAGAGTATGTAATTGTCACAAGTCCAAAATCTAGCAATAGGCGAGATAGAATAGTTGTGCCTTGTTCTATGCCTAAAGCCAAGCATGTGACCCTTGATATGCCTTGTTCCATGTCAAAATTCAAGCAAGCAACCTTTGATGTGCCTCCTAGAATTTCGGATCCCAAGCACTTCTAGACCGAAATGCGAAAGTAGTGAAGCCATGTAATGTTCCCATCGTTACTTCTACAGATGTTAAGATTGACACTAAAGTTAGCGGTCAAAACCTAGAAGCAATGCTAAGAAGGATAGGATTACGCAAACTAAAAGTGTTCATGATAAGGAAATGAAAGAACACCATAGGGACAAGAAGTTTCATTTGAGCAAAAGAATCGTGTTAGTTCTAGTATTAGCTCTAAGCTTCTTGAAATTAATTCGAGGCCTCATCTTTGTCTCGCAAAACATGTAAAAATGTTTATTTTATGGTAATCATGATAAATGTGATGTGTTATTTCCGAGGTCTAAAATTCATAACCCGCTTAAGAAAGCTTGGAGAGCGAAGCAGTTAAGCAATCTTGAAACCTACAGGAATGTGTTTACAAATGTAGGATTTAATGGAAGCCCATGGTCGAATATTAACGAATGGCAAACCTTACCCCTTAGCTAGATCCACTATGCCTAGAATAGTGCACATTAAGGTTTGGAAGCCAACTGGTAGAATAATCCCATTAAGCACAAAATGTCATTTGACTAAGTCGATGCTTCTACTAGTTCGACTCCTAGGGATAATGCCATTGCATCTAGGGTTTCACGATTCAAAGGCATTTGTGCTAACCAAAAGGAACCCATCAAGACGTGGGGATCCAATGTTTCCAATTCTCTGTCTTAAATCATTGTCCAAAGCGGTCGTATAAATCGTCCCTTGGTATTTGGATTCGGCGACTCTAAACATTTGTTGGGCTCTTAACAATGACGTCTGTTCAAATCGATTCAGCCTCGTACTTCATCATTATGGTGTCTGCAGATAACACTTGAGCCCGTTCCTCATAGAAAAGAAAAGTGTACGCTCTTACGTGTGCTTTATCTTGACTAATGAGAAATTCTCTCATGAATGGCCATACTCATCTACATTCTTCATCAACAAGCTTCATGTGTTTCCACGCTCATTCAGTCATCAAGTGGATCTACGTTCATTGGTGTATACTCTTATTCACTTGTTAAATCAAAAATGGCAACTTCAGATGCAATTTTTGAGGGGGAGAAGAGTGAATATACTACATGATAATGGATGTTTGAATAATGGTTATACGACTTAATTTTTTTATGATGATGAGTGTATATTCTTTTTGATGAAGAGTGAATATACTAAGGATAACTGGGATTCATTGTTTTTATTTTTGATGACTCTCCTCCAACGCCTAATGCTTCACTTACTAAAGATAAATGGGAATCAATGTTTGGGATTCATTGTTTTTTCAAAGATATGTTTGATGAGTACTTTCAACCTCCGACGAATGTTGATCATCCGACCACGAAGCTCATGCTCCGGTTTCTATTGACTCAACTGGTTCACCATCTAAGAAGTACTTCTTGGAATTCTCAAGAAACCTTATCTCCAGTTATTTCACAAGGCGTTTATAATGTCTATCATGATATTGTAAGTTGCACTATTGAATAATGATCCGCTCTTTGGTATTCCTGTGCCAAATCTTCACAGATTCTTGTTCATGGATAATGATCCGCTCTTTGGTATTCCTTTGCCAAATCTTTACGGATTATTGTTCCTCTCATTGTGCACGCTATAAATCAACCACATGAACATTAAGGAAAATGACTACCTTATTCGCTCGAAGACATTTGTGGTGAATCTTCCAGATCAGTCTCTACATGTATACCTTTAGGAAGAATGCATTAATGTCAAGAAATCATTTGTTCCGGTTCATTCAGTGGATCGACGTACATCCGGTTGTACATTTATTCACGTGTTGGGCATTTGACACAAGCTGATTACTTCGGAGTTAATCAATTATCACTTATTTGGGATTGAAGTTAAATTTCAATGGCGTGTTCTTATTTGATAACTTGCTCGGGTCTAAGAATTTTAAGTTGAAGACTTGGTTTATCTAGTTACCAACTGTCGGAATGGATGGTTGAAGATCTGGTTAACTATCACTTTAAGGAGTTACATAGTTTTACTCCGTGACATACAAAAATGACGTTGTGGATAATCGCAAGAGGTGTTAAAGTCTCATACTTTGAGTACTTAGAGATTTGCTTGAAGCATAAATTCTCGATAATCGTTCTTCCAACATTAGTGCAAGCTTAAGATGCAAATGCAGGAATTCTTCTTCGTTTCAAGTTTGGTATATCGAGGTTTTCTTCATCGATGGTCACTTCAAAATTGTCTACATATGGGTTCATAAAGATAGTCGAGAGAGTTTCTATCGCGGTGGTCCTATGGCTCTGGACAATTCGATTCTGGACCCACACTTCAAAAGCAGTCCCATTGGTTCATCCTTGTTCCAAACTCTTCTCAAGAAACTCCATATGTACCTCCATCCAAGATGATTTAAAGAAATTGTTTGATCCTATGTTTGATGAACTTTATGATCCAAGTACCAATGAGGTGTCGATTCCTACAACAGAGGTCGCTCATATTCCACGTGAATGAAGGAATCCTCGTCTCAATATCTTTAAGTCAAGAAGTGCTGCTGCCGATCCTTGATCTCATCAACAATTCATCATTCTTCAAATGTACATCATGGAAATGTTTACGGTATCAATGATGAAGTTAATCCTTTGCAACTCCTCGAAGATGCTTTATTCGAAAACATATTTTCTCACGAATATTCTTGTAACCATCTTCTTGAGGAGACATCGACTCTGCTACTTGGTCCCTCAACAACTACCACATGAACACCTCGGACAATGGACTCACGATCATCCATTAGACAACATCATTGGAAATCCCTCTCGTCTGTATCAACACGGAAACAACTTGCAACCGATGCCTTATGGTGCTTCTTCAACTCCGCACGATCTAAGATCGAACCAAAAGATGTTAAAACCGCCATGAATGAAGATAGTGGTTCAATGCCATGCAAGATGAAATTCATGAGTTTGATCGACTTGATGTATGGGAGTTAGTACCGCTCCAGATCTGCTATTATTATTGCTCTTAAATGGATCTTCAAAGTGAAACTTGATGAGCATGGTGATGTGTTGAAGAACAAGGCTCGATTAGTTGCTAAAGGATACCGTCAAGAGGAGGTATTGACTTTGAAGAATCTTTTGCTCCGATTGCTCGAATCGAGGCAATCGTAATCTTTATGGCTAATCTTGCTAGTAAGAACATGGTAGTCTATCGGATGGATGTGAAGACGGCATTTACGAACGGAGACCTTAAAGAAGTCGCTCACGTCACCAACTGAAGGATTTGTAAATCAATGACATCCTACTCACGTTTATCATTTGAAGAAGGCTCTTTACGGTTTAAAGCAAGCTCCAAGGGCATGGTATGATACATCATCAAAGTTTCTTCTATCTACCGGATTTAGCAAAGGAGCAGTTGATCCAACATTGTTCACCGAAGTCGAGCAAACATTTAATTCATGTTCAAATTTATGTTGATGATATTATTTTGCCTCGGCTGGACCCAATGGAATGTGATCGTTTTCAAATGAAATGAGTTCAAAATTTCAAATGTCAATGATGGGACAAATGTCATTTTCTTGGGATTACAAATTTCACAAAGTCCGGAGGCATTTTCATAAATCAATCTAAATATGCAACAGAGATCTTAAAGAAATTTGGATTTGATTCAAGTGACCTGCTGACACCCCCATGATTGATCGAACCAAACTAGATGAGGACCACTTAGGGATCATGATTGACCAAACGAAATATCGTAGTATGATTGGATCCCCGATGTACCTCACCGCTAGTAGACCGACATCTTGTTCATTGTTTGCATGTGTGCTAGATACCGTGCTAAGCCTACTAAAAGCACCTTGAAGCGGTTAAGCGGGTCTTCGGTACCTCCAAGGAACCATCAATATGGGTCTTTGGCACCAAGGACACCGGTATGTCACTAAATGACTATGCAGATCTTGATCATGCGGTGTCAAGATACTCGTCAAGTACATCCGGAGGTGCTCGGTTTGTGGGTGATAAGCTTGTTAGCTGGTCCTCAAAGAAGCAAATGAGTACTTCTATTTCCTCTACAGAGGTGAATACATAGCCATGTCATCTTTTGTGCTCAAATCTTATGGATGAGATCTCAATTATCGACTATGGCTTTGAATTCAACAAAATCCTACATCTTGTGATAATAAAGTGCTATTGCTCTCTCATGCAACAACGTTCAACACTCAAGAGCAAAGCATATCGACATTCGACATCATTTCATCGAGGATCAAGTGGAAAAAGGTGTGGTGGAACTCTATTTTGTGAGGTCTCGAATACCGTTAGCGAGACATCTTCACCAAAGCTCTTCCAAGAGAACGTTTTGAGTTCATACTTCACGACTAGGCTTGAAAAGCCTTCAACCGAAAACACTCAAACGTCTTCGGGAGGAAGGCGAGGAGTAAAGGTCTATCTTCATTTATCTCTTGTAAATATTTATTCTAAAAAAATCAAATAGAAAAATATAAAACTTTCAAAATCCATAAAAATTTGAAAAATTCGAAAAATCTTCAAAAAATATTGTCATTTTGTCATGTTTCTCTCGATTCGATAATATCTACGGTCTTGATGTTGTCATTCAAAGAATGACACGGGACTTTAGATGTTGTTCGAATTGTTATATATAAAAAATAATAATAATAATAATAATTTTTTAGAGAAAGAGAAAAAATGGTTTATTGTCATTTCAGGCAGTAACCCGTTTTTCAAAGAAAGAACGAGCCATACTTTATCATGTTTTTCCATAAAATCAATGCTCGATTCTATAAACATTTATCTTGAAAACTAATCGCTTGAAAAATAACTCGGTCCCTATTTTTGATAATCATCGGGACTTATTTGTCAAAATCTCATCTCTCAATCAACAACCTATGTCATTGATTGGGGGGAATGATTTCAATTAAATTAAAAAGTTATTTGGCGTTAAATTGTTTTCAAAAGATATACATGCATGTTTTATCAATGGAGTTTAAAGTCTTAAAATCCGATCCTTATCGATTAAATCGCTTCCATAATCAAGTCACAATTCCCTTAAAAGCTTTCAAAATCAATTTAAATCAATAAGAGATCACAAATCTCAAATGATTTGATAATTATTATCTGGGAGAATGTGTGATTTAAATTGGATTTAAACCGATAATTGATAAATGGTTTTATAAGGATGTACATGCTATCCTTCCCACATGTGACAAACGATTTCAAATTTTCCATGCACATGTTGAGGGTGAGCATCTATCTTAAACCAATGATTTGAAATGTGATAAACTTATCTCATGTGCGTGTTCCTCTAGTATGTGCAAAACTCTTTTCAAACCTCGAGGCACATATTGAGGGGAGCAAATTTATGGAAACCTCATCCTTCCCGAAATGCTCTATCTACTTGATTTGATGTGGGAAGTGATGTTGATATCTTTAGAAAATGGTAATCAAAGAAGTTAATTCTTTCTCTTTCCTCCGTGTGCAAAACATTTTCATATACTTGATGCACATGTTGAGGGGAGTTCTCGTTCTAAAAATATCAAAAACAATTCAAGTACAAAATACTTTGATAATATATCACAAGTATCTCGAATTGATTTTCAAATGGTTTTCAATTGGTTCCAATGGCGGATGAACAATACCAAATAGACCGACCAACTTTACTTTATGTACGGTGACATAAGGATGATAAGGTTAGGTTTTGTTCCCATGATCCGCCGAACCGGAGGGATCTACCGAGGACTATCCACTAGTTAGTGTAGAGTTCTTAGGTATGATGATAAAAGGAGAAAAATGAGATATGGGAAGAGTGCGAACTCGCATCGAGCTAATCTTGGAATAAACCCAACAAGGTTCTTGCTATGAAGTCTCGGTAAGCAATTGAAGGGTTGAAGAATTAAAAGATTTGAATGAGAAAGGGTGAAAACAAATAGCCCTCCATTTATTCAACCTTAGGCGTAAACCGGGTTCAACTCATATGCTACCGATGGTAACATCGGTATTGAAGACAAGACGTCATGGACCCGGTGGCGCCACTCGCACTTCAACTTTCCAAACCACTCAAGTTCCTCTTAAAAGGACTTGTTTCATTCTCACGGGAACCGACATTATCTATCAACTTCTCTTAGAGATTGTTGATATGAAGAAGGAGACCCTCTCCTAGTCTCCGACACGGGATCCAAATATGCACAAAATTGAGTCTAGAGCCACGAGATCATCGATAAATCTCACTAGGACACTTTCAATGAAGACTCTCTGTTTCACACAATGTGAAAAGAGATATTATATCTTGAGTCCACGCATTATCCTTGTGGTATTGCCGAACATCCGAGTGATGTGTTAACATATTCACAATGAAGATGGAAAACCTTCGAGCCATCATCAAACAAGCTCTCGGTAGGTGGCATGTGAGATCTATTATATAGATCAACCATGTGACAACCGAATGAAACAATGGGGCGATTGAATCTTTTGAATCAATCTCGTTCGAGTTATGGATTGACGGATACCTTTGAAAACCGGTCTTTGTGCTTAACAACTCTTTTCTTTAGCACATCGACCGTGTACTAATTTTTCAAATCAAAAGGTGTTTTATGATTGATAATTGATTTTCAATAAAACCTTCGTTGTATTGCAAAAACAATTTCTATTGAGCAATACACGATTGTTTTTCAAATCTCTTTTCATCAATCGGTGGACTTAAATTATTTGGTTCACTCACTCCGTGTTGTCTTCTTTGAGACGTTCCGGTTTGAGAAAAGCTAGAGCATTGCGAACCTCTGTCAAGGAAATTCTTCCGAATTATACCGATCACAGCAAGACATGTCTTGATCAACGGGGAACCGTGGGCGTGTACCTCAATTCAACTAAAGTGGTCAAAGACACTTTTGTACGCTTTATTGCTAAGCTGTTGTATGCGGTATGCCCGACGTTTGCGGTGATCGAATGAAGCGGTCAATCCATAGCCGCATGCTCCTCTCAAGAAATCATGATAAGTGCATCAATGACTCGATATTTTCACTCCATGCTTCGCTACGCCGCCAATATCATGAATCAACTAAAGCTTCCGCTACTCGATGAGAAGATATCATGATCCGAATGTGAGCATGTCGGTCCTATAGTCACAACATCACATAATACCAACACCACAAAGGACGTCTCGAGATTTCGATGGTGATGATCTCAAAAGTCGGCTCTAATTTATTATCACGTGGATCAAGTAAAGACCTCCACTTGGATTAACCAAACATGCAACGAGAAGATTCAATGACTACGAGCTTGAGCAAAGTACTACATCAAGAATGCAAGAACAATTTTTGTAATATCTGTTTATATTCTATGTAATTTTAGTACATGATTGAGGTGACCTCCATAGGGAGATTGTAAGGAATTAGAAATTCCGTGTATTAAAGAATCGGTCACCTCAAGTATATGTAATCGTTAGAAAGCTCGTAGTCGTAGTTATTTTAAGTTAAGTAGTATTTAGTTAAGTAACACCGTGGAGGACGGACGGGTCTTTACCGATTGTATGCCCGATCCATGACCCGATGTGTGGCGTTTATGTAAGACTATAAATACTCTCTACCTCCCAAGGTAAAGAGTTGGAGCTCATAATAAGATTTTCTTTCTCTCACTAAAGTTCCCTAAACCTCTAACTTTCTCTCTAAAACTCATCTTCTATACGCCTATGTTTGATTGTGTTATGATGTGTATGTGAAAACTAATATCTTCTGTCGTCATTGGTCATATCTTACCCTTCCGTCTTAGATACGCTCACCTAGGGCCGGTTGGTCATATCTTCTAGGCAATTGGCCTCTATCGCCATTCAAAACTACCGAACCAAGGGTGGCTACCAATAAACTATGCATGCATACACTTAGAAATAATTGTATGAAGTAAAGTAAGCGTAAACAAAACAAGTAAGGAATCATAACTAGGCCAAAGACTAAAAGGTGCTTAGCCAAACATATAATAAATTATACCAACAAAAATGAATAAATCATAAATTGAATTGAACATAATGTTTGATACAAATTACTTGATGTAGAGCTAATAATGATGATGATTGAGTGAATTCTTCCTTCAAAGCGGCGGATTCTTTGGAAAATGCCACAGAGTGGTGCCTAATCGACCCCTAGGAGAGGGTGAAGAGAGATGCTTAAAATGCGATTTAGTCTTTGTATTTATAGGCCACGACATGGTTACGGCGTAACCTTAAGTGTAAATTATGCCTTAACCAATGTCGACGCAAATAAAATCGGATTTCGCACAATTACGTCGTAACTAACACATTTAGTTACGCCGTAACTAAAAATTACGCCGTAATCTAAATATGAAATATCTATTTCGTACTTTTTCATGTCAAGCTAAGGTATTGAAACTTTAATACTCTTGTTGACACTTTTAGTCCCTCATCGCTCTTGTTACTTTTATAACAAGTCCTTGTACTTAATAAACTTCGAATTAACTTGCCGCTTTTAATCCTTGGACCTCGAAACTTTACGCCCAAGTAATAAATTACGACGTAACTCATTATCCGAGTTACGTCATAACCCTTCGTCCACACATGATTATCCATTCTGAAATTATCTCTACGGCGTAAATAAATTTCCATGTTACGCCTTAACCTTCACAAAAATAATTACGACGTAACCATAAGACTTGGTTACGCCGTATCCTTCAAAGCTTATATTTACGCCGTAACTTTATTAGCTAGTTACGGCGTAATCTTCACATAGAATCCAAAGGCACACGTAAATCCATCTTCAGAACATATACTTGGCCTTTTTTTCACATCTTTTCCGCTCCAACGCCTCATTTATCCTGAAATGCAAATATGAATGAATATGATCGAATTAAGTACCATATTAATACAAATGAGGCCATAAACACAGAAATTTGATATATAAAAGATCAGGCTAATTTGATGTTATCAGTGAGATAACCCGAAAACACATATTTAGTACTTGAGTACGTAATTCAGTGCTACCAATGCTCCAAATTCATTGTGGCTTAAATGAATGTACCCGGAAACACATATTAGTTATGTGTCCCCTTTAGCATTCAAAAGACATGAGATGAAATGAAAACGGGTTTTTACTTTGTATTAATAATGAAAAATTGATTTGTCCTAGATGTGAGAAATTGCTTTTGTGAAATTGATACGGGAAGATGTATCTTTTTAGAGAGCAAGAAAGATTTCTATGTGTGAATAAAAATCGTTTTATCCTTTGAAAAGAAGATGTGTATGTAATTATATGTTTGCAACTTGTACTTATTTTGAAAGAAAAATAAGAAAAATTATGAGTTATAAGTAAAAAAAAAAAAACTTATCTTGGGTTTTGAAAATTCCCGTATTGCTTGTGAGTTGTGCGTGAAATAGAGATCCTAGACTCAGAAAGAAGAAGGCTAGTGTTTACATACCTTGTAGAGTAAAAAAAATAAGTTACGACGATTGTTCCATGAGACCAAGACCAAGACGAAGTAGGTTGAATTGTTCTCGCTTCAACGGTTTGGTGAGGACGTCGGCTATGTTGTCTTCGGATGCTACCTTCTCAATAGAGATGTTCCCCTTTTGAACATTGTCTCTTAAGAAGTGATGACGAATCTCTATATGCTTTGTGCGAGAATGTAATACCGAATTCATGCTTAAATCGATGGCACCTTTGTTGTCACATAGAATGGCTATGTCTCTTAGATGAATGTCGTAGTCAACTAACGCTTGTTTCATCCATAGTTCTTGTTGGCATGCTTTGTCGGCGGAGACGTATTCGGCCGGTTGTTGATATTGCTAATGCCGTTTGTTTCTTAGAGAACCAAGATGTTAAACAACATCCCATAAAAGTACATACCCACTTGTACTTTTTCGGTCAAGATAAACAATTGTTTCTACTCCCGTGCCCTTATGATACCATAATCCTAATTGTGTTATACCCTTAATGTATCTAAATATCCTTTTTACGGCTTCTAGATGTGATGTTTTAGGGTCTTCTTGAAACCTAGCACATAGACAAACACTAAACATGATATCCGACCTACTAGCCGTGAGGTAGAGAAGACTATCAATCATGCCACGATATTTTCTATTATCAACGGATTTGCCGTCTTCATCTTTTGTGAGTTTGGTGTCGGATGACATTGGTGTCCTAATTGGTTTTGACTCTTCTAAACCGAATTTCTTTAACATCTCTTTTATGTATTTAGATTGATTAAAGAAGATACCATCTTCTACTTGTTTCATTTGTAGACCAAGAAAGAAACTAAGTTCTCCCATCATACTCATCTCGAACTCATCATGCATGATTTTAGAGAAATCATCACACATGTCTTGACAAGTGGATCAGAATAAAATATCATCTACGTATATTTGAACTATGATTATATGTGACTCTCTTTTCTTAGTAAAAAGTGTGTTGTCAACTAACCCCATGGTATAGTTGTGTTTGATTAAGAATTACTTAAGTCTATCATACCAAGTTTTTGGAGATTTTTTAAGACCGTAAAGGGCTTTCTTTAATTTATACACATGTTTAGGTTTTTCAAAATCGATGAAGCCGGGAGGTTGAGCTACATATACTTCTTCATTAATAAAACCATTTAGAAAAGCACTTTTGACATCCATTTGATAAAGCTTAAGATCATTAGCACAAGCATAAGCAAGAAGTATTCTTATAGACTCTAATCTAGCCACGGGGGCATAGGTCTCATCAAAGTCTATTCCTTCTTGTTGGTTATACCCTTGGGCAACGAGTCTAGCCTTATTTCTAGACACTACTCCGTCTGCATCTAACTTGTTTTTGTAAACCCATTTGGTTCCTATTATGGTTTGATTACTAGGTGGAGGAACAAGTGTCCAAACATCATTAGAAACAAATTGATTTAATTCTTCTTGCATTGCCATTACCCAACTTTCATCTTTTATGGCTTCTTGTGTATTCTTAGGTTCTATGGTTGAAACAAAACAAAATAGGCTACTTTGGTTTTGGACTTGAGACCTTAAGGTTCTTTCGTTTAACTTTTCTATGACCTTATCTACGGGATGATCTTTGGACTCTTTAATATTTACGAGTTCATTATTTAAAGGTTCTTCTTCTTCTTCATTTATCTTTTTCTTTATTACTATAGCTTCACTTTCGACAATCTGGTCATCGAGAAGAGGTGGAGAAGGTTTGGGTGGACTTTCATCAAACTTTACATTCAATGACTCTTCTACTTTCATTGTTTCTTTAATTAGTATGACGTAAGCTTTGCTATTAGGAGAGTAATCTAAAAAGATACCTTCGGTTGATTTAGGGTCAAATTTTGTAAGGTAATCTTTAGTGTTAAGAAGAAAACATTCGCTACCAAAGACTCTAAAGTGATTTAGCGTAGGCTTTTTGCCTCGAAGTAACTCATATGGAGTTTTACCTAAGAATTGTCTAATTAAGACTCGATTAAGTATGTACGTTGAAGTATCAACAGCATTGCACCAAAACTTTTGAGGTATTGATTGCTCATTGAGCATTGTGCGACTCATTTCTTGTAGGGTTCTATTATTTCTTTCAACTACCCCATTCGATTGTGGAGTGCGCGGAGCCGAGAAGTTGTGAGTAATACCATTAGCGTCACAAAAGGCTCCAAATTGCACTTCATTATCGAATTACCTACCATGATCCGTTCTAGTAAACACTATAGGACTTCCTAGTTGTCTTTGGATTTTCTTGCTTACTATTTCAAAATAATTAAACGTTTCCGTTTTGTTCTTTAAGAATTTTGTCCATGTGTACCTAGAGTAATCATCCACTATGACCATAGTGTAGTAGTTTCCTCCATAACTTGGATAGCGGATGGACCAAATAAATCCATGTGTAGTAATTCTAGACACTTAATTGTAGACACCATGTTTTTATCTTTGTGACTAGAATGAACTTGTTTTCCTATATTACAAGCATCAAAAAGTGATGTTCATATTTTAACTTAGGTAGATCTCTTACTAGATCTTTGGATGATAGCGATTGAAGAAGTCGATATTGGCATGACCCAATCTTGATGCCATAAGGTCAAGTATCATACATAGAGGTAAGACAAAGTTTGTCTTTAGGTTCATTACCGATTTTAATGACATAGACTCCATGTTTCATAATTCCGCTTCCTATGGTTATGCCATTTTCTAATATCTTACTACGGTTTCGGTAAAAGTAGATTGCACTTTTATCACATATTTGTCCTATACTTAAGAGATTAAAGTTTAGGTTTTCTTAGTGACACACATCGTTAATGGTTAGAGATTTGTTAGAAATCGACCTTTACCGATGATTTTACTTTTGCTATTTCCAAACACCACATTACCTCCATTGAAGGATTCATATGTGGAGAATAGATCTTTATTACCGGTCATGTGCCTCGTGACACCGCTATCCTTGACCCATTCATCCGGGTCTAGGTCGACCTTTAAGCACAACTAAGAAAACAATTAACTCAAAGTTTGGTCCCCATTTGTTCATGGGTCCATTAGTGTTAAACATTCCATTCATGTTAGACATGTATGGATAAGGTGAGTATGCATTCCATGGTGCAAAGTTTTGAAAAGGAAAACCACTTTACATATTTGGGTTCCATCCCATTTGATGGTTACTTCTTGGATAAACATTATTAGGTCTCCTATATTGATTAGGTTTCGAAAAGATGGAGTTTTGTTTCTTGCAAAATAGGATTATGTTTTGGAGGTGGTTGTCTAGTGGTAAAATGAGTTGGTTTCTTCTTATTAACAATAACAAAATCAGTTCGAGATGAAGAAGCTATATTATTACCATCGCTTGCTACAAAGAAACCCCGGATCCTCGGCTATACACTAGCCAGCTTCCTTTTATGGGATCCGCCACAATAGTGGCTTTTTTCTAGTGCCTTAACAAATTGTTTTTCTTTGTTTTCACTAGTTGATGGATCAAGTTGTTGAATACCTAAACCTTTTGGTTGTTTCTAGTTTTAACACTATCTAATATCATATCTAAAGTATTTTGTCACACCCCAAATTACTGCTTTTGCAATGGAATGGAATTTCGGGATCGATCGTCATAGCATCACAATCAGAGTTATATTGAGCGACCTAAAGTGTCGTTTGGAAAATACATCGTTTGATTTATTAAAATAATCGAGTTTACAAAGTAGGTCCCAAATGTAAATCAACTTGTGCGGAAATAAGTTTGTTACAATTCAAACGATGTTTTAAAGCACGAAAACCCAAGTGAGACAGCGTCATCGCGACTCCATGATGTGTCCAAATGCATGCCATGATGTGAATGCCTTAGATACCGAGATGAAAACATGCTAAAAGTGTCAACACAAAGGTTGAGTGAGTTCATAGAGTTTGTATTGAAATGAAAAGTCTTTCAAAATCGTTTATGCCGCAAAGGCATTGTAAATCGTTGAAATGTAAAGACTTTCAAAATCGCTTATGCCGCAAAGGCATTGTAAATCGTTGCAATGTAAAGACTTTCAAAATCGTTTATGCAAAGAAAGGCATTGTAAATCCACTCGCCCAAGTCCCGCCCATACAAAACTTGCAACTGTGTGTTCACAACCCACCGCCAATGTGTAAAGTTTATGTTCCAAACATATGATGTCAAATGAATTCACAATAGCACTTAATCAATAGGACCATAGACATAATCAATAGCACCTAACTCAATGTATATCAAGAGTCAATCGATTTAGAGCGTTATCTGATTAAGCACCGTAGCATAAACAAGAACAATTTATATAGTGTAACCTTTGATTTGAAACAATGGTAATCATGATAGATTTTAGCCTTAAAAATCTAAAGTACTTGTGAAAAATAATTAAGCATGCATCTCCCAAAGCAGTTATGAAAACAAGTAAAAGCGGGGCTCTGAAACTCACTTGGTAAACCGAGGCGATGACAAAAGTGAGTACACCGAGGTATAAAATGAAACCTTAATCTGGACCTATTATCAATGATATGATATGTCATGAGTTGCAATGTAATGCTATGCATGCACTTCGTATGTTATTTATACCATTTACGGGTTTTGAAAATATTACTGTCAGTGAAAAATACTCTTTTGACGTCTTGACCCTTCAAAATGACTTTACATGTTTTTACGTCAAAATGTCATCCTACAATGATTTTATAATGATTTTGGTGAAATTACCACTTTTCGTCGCAAAACAATGTCGCCGGAATTTTCTTGAAATTAACAAAAATGGCTCGGAAAAGTAGTCGTAAAATAGTGTACGTCGATCGTTAGAGAACGAACTCGATTGTTTTGGAAAGTTTGTATCAATATCTAGAAGTTTCAGTTCAGGAGTTTTCGTCAAAAGGTCTCGATCATAAAGATATCAAAGGCTAAAGATGGTGGTTTTGTTAATTGTGCTGAGAAAATAAGTTTCGCCAATGTTTGAACATCCGTAAATAATTCACTATGACTCCGCTTGACAAACGGCTTTTTGTTTTGAAAAATATGGCCGATGAACTTGATTTTACTAGAAGACACTTTGTTATAAAAAGTTTTGCATCATAGTTAAAAACTGCCGCAAACATGGACGTTAGAGCTAATGAAATACTTGTTACGTCAAAAATAATATAGTTTTCAGAAAATAATATTTTACGGCAACTTTATGAAAACGGCCATATATTTGTCGTTTTAAATCCGTTTTCTACGTAAAATATGTCCTTGGCTTCGTATCGAAGTAAACTAATATATTTTTGAGAAGTCGAAATAATTTGTGAAGCTTAAGGCTCGTTTTTGACCCAAAAACACTAAAAACTGCATGCTGTCTTTTTCAGAAAATAATACGTGTCGGTGTCAAACTTTAAAAATTCACCACGGCTTCGTTATAACTCCGTTTTTATCCGTTCAAGCGGCCACGGATTCGTTTTAAAGTATATTTTCTAAAAATCAAGGCCAAAAGGTCGTACCATCAGTGAGTTTTTCCAGAAATTCATTTTAAGGACAGACCCTAAAATAGAGTTTACGAAAATAGTTTTCTCGGACAAAACCTATTCTAATCCCTTCAAATCAACTCCAAAGCTAATCTAATCCTACCATACACCTTCTTAGGGTGTCATGGGTTCCTAATCACCATCAAGACCAAAGATTAACTTGGGAATAATTATAGGATGACTAATAAATATATAAAACCTTAAAAATCAAGAAATAAATGGTATAAACTACATAGCATGCATATAAGCTCCAAAAATGATAAGAATCATATGAAAATGATAAGGAAACATAAGGATGATAAAAACATGCTTACTAGTGATTATGAAGAGGTGTAGGTAACAAAGGTTTAACTTAAATATCCTTGGTTTTTATTTCAAAACCATAAAAAGGATATAACTAGGTTGTTTAAACACTTGAACTTGCAAAATTTTTCTTGATCCCTTGGTTGTTGATGGTGTAACCGGTTTTGGAAGAAGCAAAAGAAGAGAGAAGAACTTTTTAACACTTTGAGAAAAATGTGAAGTGAATGAGATACAAATAATAGATATAAGACTTTATGTTTGAGTAGTATTAAATACAATCAAGACAACCATGCTCATTAATTGACAACTCTCCCAATATATGGATCATGTTCCTCAAGTTACAATTTTATATATAATGTATAAATGTATAGAGTAAGTAATTGTTGTAATTGTAGGAAAATGTAAGTAAAGTGTAGATAATTGTAGCTTTTTGGTGCAAGTAAGTTTTTGATAGATCAAAATAGAATGTATTGATATAATAAAAATTGTAAAAATACCTTCCTTGTGAAAATTGAGTGATAAAATAATTATCGTATAATTTTTAAGAAAAACGACGTAATAATTTAACTTTAACGATAAATACACCAAATAAATTTGAAACATTAGGAAAACTAAAAATATAGTTTTTATAAACTAAATGTAAGTTTAAAAATACCTCGGGATCATTTTTGAAAGTAACGGATTAAATGTTAAAATAATAACTCACGCGATAAAGTTTATTAAATATAAAAATTACGCGTTGAATGTGAAATAAAATGTCGTGAATGTACTAATGAAATGCACATGATGTCCATGAAATGTAGACTAATCTTAGTCCATATGAAATGTACGTGATGTCATGATCATGAATTCGCCGCTAAACCTCCAAGGTTACGCGAATTTGAAACAAGTAAACCAAGTTTACTAAAAATGTTGAAATAGTGAGACATGAATGGTGTCGAGAAATGACCCGAAAGTACGGGTTGTCACATTCGCCCATCTGTAAAGGAATTCGGTCCACGAATTCAATCGTTGTTAGGTCTAAGCGGTTTAGGGTTTGATGTAGCAAACTTTCCCATTCCCGAGCAAAACCCTCAAAGACTTTTGGTAACCGATTTTACTTAATCTCACAACTCATCAAACAAGAAGCTGTCATGAGATTAGGCTAAATCGGTTTAAGTAACAACTTGTTTCTAGCTCGATCTTTGCAACTCATCAAACAAGAACATCACGCGGATCAAACTGGAAACAAGTGGTTTGAAGAAATCCTTTGAAAATTTGGCTCGATTACTGAATTGCTTACTCATATAAGACTACTACTCCTTCATTGCATGATTCTTCTGAATTAGACATAGGTGATCGGGCTATGTATAATTTAGAGTAACTATGCAATGCTTGGACTAATCGACTCATATGTTTGTTTGGTGTTGGGTCAATGTTGTTAAAATTGTGATGAACATCGAGGAGAGAAGACATGGAGAAGTGTCGTTAAAATGATAGTTAAAGTAAAAGAATTAAAATCCTCGTAAATGATATCGAATCGAAAGGAAATAAAGTACGATAGATGAGAATATTTTACAACGAGTGGTTTAGCAAAAGTAGTACATCGTTAAGTTATAAAGATTCGGGTACGATGGAAAACATAAACTTAGTACGACATAATACATAAGGAGAAATAAGACTATTAGTTTCCGAACTTCTTCGTCTTCCGTCGTTGATACCTTGACGAGCTCCTTCTAACATATATACATTCCCATGAGCACCTTCGACTTGTTGACCTTGGTTTTGAGGACATTGATTCCGATAGTGTCCTTGTTCCCACATCCGAAGCACGTAACTATGGTCTTGCCCTTACAGGTCCTTAGCAAGGTGTCCTACTTTGTGACTAAAACATATACCACATGGACCATTATGATGTAGCGTGCATTGGTGGCATCGCGGTAAGTTTCTGCATAAGCTCTTCCCTGGTTGGTGCAAAGAACATAGACCACAGCGACTTCTTGTCTTCTATTATGTTGTTGGTGATGGTTAGTGTTATGGTTTTGGTTGTCGTTATCATAACCTTCTGGTCATTTTCCCATTTTCTTTTGTTGTTGTTGATTTGGTTATCGTCGTTGTTGTTGTTGTTTTGGTCATTGTTGTAGTTGGTGCGGTTGTTGGGGTTGTTGTTGTTTCGGTTGGTGTTGGTGTACTTACCTCGCTTCACCACTTGTGCCATCAACTTCGAGTAACTCGAATAGCTTCCTCGATTGTTTGTGGATCAAAAGATGTCACATCTCCTTGAATGACCTCGGAAGTCCTCCAATAAAGCCTCTAGCAACTTTTCATTATCGAAACCATCGACGGGCATAACGCGGCTAATTCACGGAATCTCCGAATGTATGTGTCAATGTCGCACCCAATCGTGACCAATTCATAGAACTCCGTCTTCAACTTTTGATTTTGCTCGAGGACAAAACTTAGTCACCAAATTCTTGAATTCATTCCACGTGAGCTTGAAAGCATTCTCCATTCCAATCGGTTGGGCGTATGAATTCCACCAAGACAATGCTCCATCGAGTAAAGTACTCGTAGCATACTTAACTTCACTCATCATCCAGACGGTTATAAAGCAAAAATACCGATTCCAACTTTTCAAACCATCTAACCATAGTGTTGCTCCTCGGTACCTCGAAACTTAGTAGGTTCAAGACTTTTGAAATCTTTGTATGAACATTTCTTAACCCCGGATCCTCCAAGCATTACCAAGTAGTAGCGGCTAAACTAGCGGCTACAATGACGATCATGACCTCGGCAAGCAGCAGCGATCACCGCTTCCTTACAGTTCTTAAAGCATCGGCTATGCTATCATTCACCAACTTCGAATAGCCGCTGGGTCATTTCAACTGTAGCTTTCTTGGTGCCATATCTTCTTCAAAACAAGAGAAATGTGAGACGTAGCCAAAATCCGATGTTAATAATAAACGCCCAAAGAATTGCGATAAGTAATGATAAATTTGAGGTTATGTTTCAAAATGATCGACGGGTTCGAAAAGATGGGTTATGAGGTGTCGTAAGTGTTTCAAATGTATAATGGTTTAGTAACTTAGTGTGTGAATAAAGTGTAACTCGACATGTTAGTGGTGAAACAAAGGGGTGAGTGACTTAGCCCTATATAAAAGTTTATCTCGGTATTCGACGTTATCGGTGATGAGTCGGTGATATAAAATTGTGATAGGGAATGGCAAGGAATTCTCCACGTTAGAGTATGGGAAAAGATAATGGGATGGGCATTTAAGGGCATCCATGTGACAATTGTTTTGAAATGAAAGTGAATAACTCGAAAAATGTACTTATAAACCGCATGTAAAGTGAACATGCACTTATGATGAAATGATGAGATGCTATGATGATGTAGTTATAGTCTAGGGTCAATGATGCAACCTAGTTCTCTATAACTGAAGCTCGATACCAATCTGTCACACCCCAAATTACTGCTTTGCGTGGAATGGAATTCACGGGATCATTGTCATAGCATCACAATCACAGTTATATTGAACGACCTAAAGTGTCGTTTGGAAAATACATCGTTTGATTTATTAAAATAATCGAGTTTACAAAGTAGGTCCCAAATGTAAATCAACTTGTGCGGAAATAAGTTTGTTACAATTCAAACGATGTTTTAAAGTCACGCAAAACCCAAGTGAGACAGCGTCGTCATCGCGACTCCATGATGTGTCCAAATGCATGCCATGATGTGAATGCCTTAGATACCTGAGATGAAAACATGCTAAAAGTGTCAACACAAAGGTTGAGTGAGTTCATAGAGTTTGTATTGAAATGAAAAGTCTTTCAAAATCGTTTATGCCGCAAAGGCATTGTAAATCGTTGAAATGTAAAGACTTTCAAAATCGTTTATGCCGCAAAGGCATTGTAAATCGTTGCAATGTAAAGACTTTCAAAATCGTTTATGCAGCAAAGGCATTGTAAATCCACTCAGTTCCAAGTCCCGCCCATACAAAACTTGCAACCTGTGTGTTCACAACCCACTGCCAATGTGTGTAAAGTTTATGTTCCAAACATATGATGTCAAATGAATTCACAATAGCACTTAATCAATAGGACCATAGCACATAATCAATAGCACCTAACTCAATGTATATCAAGAGTCAATCGATTTAGAGCGTTATCGACGAAGCACCGTAGCACGCAAACAAGAACAATTTATATAGTGTAACCTTTGATTTGAAACAATGGTAATCATGATAGATTTTAGCCTTAAAAATCTAAAGTACTTGTGAAAAATAATTAAGCATGCATCTCCCCAAAGCAGTTATGAAAACAAGTAAAAGCGGGGCTCTGAAACTCACTTGGTAAACCGAGGCGATGACAAAAGTGAGTACACCGAGGTATAAATGAAACCTTAATCTGGACCTATTATCAATGATATGATATGTCATGAGTTGCAATGTAATGCTATGCATGCACTTCAGTATGTTATTTATACCATTTACTGGTTTTGAAAATATTACTCGTCGTCGAAAAATACTCTTTTGACGTCTTGACCCTTCAAAATGACTTTACATGTTTTTACGTCAAAATGTCATCCTACAATGATTTTATAATGATTTTGGTGAAATTACCACTTTTCGTCGCAAAACAATGTCGTCGGAATTTTCTTGAAATTAACAAAAATGGCTCCGGAAAAGTAGTCGTAAAATAGTGTACGTCGATCGTTAGAGAACGAACTCGACTGTTTTGGAAAGTTTGTATCAATATCTAGAAGTTTCAGTTCAGGAGTTTTCGTCCAAAAGGTCTCGATCATAAAGATATCAAAGGCTAAAGATGGTGGTTTTTGTTAATTGTGCGCAGAAAATAAGTTTCGGCCAATGTTTGAACATCCGTAAATAATTCACTATGACTCCGCTTGACAAACGGCTTTTTGTTTTGAAAAATATGGCCGATGAACTTGATTTTACTAGAAGACACTTTGTTATAAAAAGTTTTGCATCATAGTTAAAACCGCAAACATGGACGTTAGAGCTAATGAAATACTTGTTACGTCAAAAATAATATAGTTTTAGAAAATAATATTTTACGGCAACTTTATGAAAACGCCATATATTTGTCGTTTAAATCCGTTTTCACGTAAAATATGTCCTTGGCTTCAGATCAAGTAAACTAATATATTTTTGAGAAGTCGAAATAATTTGTGAAGCTTAAGGCTCGTTTTGACCCAAAACACTAAAACTGCATGCTGTCTTTTCGAGAAAATAATACGTGTCGGTGTCAAACTTTAAAATTCACCACGGCCGTTATAACTCCGTTTTTATCCGTTCAAGCGGCCACGGATTCGTTTTAAAGTATATTTTCTAAAAATCAAGGCCAAAAGGTCGTACCATCAGTGAGTTTTTCCAGAAATTCATTTTAAGGACAGACCCTAAAATAGAGTTTACGAAAATAGTTTTTCTCGGACAAAACCTATTCTAATCCCTTCAAATCAACTCCAAAGCTAATCTAATCCTACCATACACCTTCTTAGGGTGTCATGGGTTCCTAATCACCATCAAGACCAAAGATTAACTTGGGAATAATTATAGGATGACTAATAAATATATAAAACCTTAAAATCAAGAAATAAATGGTATAAACTACATAGCATGCATATAAGCTCCAAAATGATAAGAATCATATGAAAATGATAAGGAAACATAAGGATGATAAAACATGCTTACTAGTGATTATGAAGAGGTGTAGGTAACAAAGGTTTAACTTAAATATCCTTGGTTTTTATTTCAAAACCATAAAAGGATATAACTAGGTTGTTTAAACACTTGAACTTGCAAAATTTTTCTTGATCCCTTGGTTGTTGATGGTGTAACCGGTTTTGGAAGAAGCAAAAGAAGAGAGAAGAACTTTTTAACACTTTGAGAAAAATGTGAAGTGAATGAGATACAAATAATAGATATAAGACTTTATGTTTGAGTAGTATTAAATACAATCAAGACAACCATGCTCATTAATTGACAACTCTCCCCAATATATGGATCATGTTCCTCAAGTTACAATTTTTATATATAATGTATAAATGTATAGAGTAAGTAATTGTTGTAATTGTAGGAAAATGTAAGTAAAGTGTAGATAATTGTAGCTTTTTGGTGCAAGTAAGTTTTGATAGATCAAAATAGAATGTATTGATATAATAAAATTGTAAAATACCTTCCTTGTGAAAATTGAGTGATAAAATAATTATCGTATAATTTTTAAGAAAAACGACGTAATAATTTAACTTTAACGATAAATACACCAAATAAATTTGAAACATTAGGAAAACTAAAATATAGTTTTATAAACTAAATGTAAGTTTAAAAATACCTCGGGATCATTTTGAAAGTAACGGATTAAATGTTAAAATAATAACTCACGCGATAAAGTTTATTAAATATAAAAATTACGTTGAATGTGAAATAAAATGTCGTGAATGTACTAATGAAATGCACATGATGTCCATGAAATGTAGACTAATCTTAGTCCATATGAAATGTACGTGATGTCATGATCATGAATTCGCCGCTAAACCTCCAAGGTTACGCGAATTTGAAACAAGTAAACCAAGTTTACTAAAATGTTGAAATAGTGAGACATGAATGGTGTCGAGAAATGACGAAAGTACGGGTTGTCACATATTTGTACTCATTCTAGCAATTTTAGAATCTAGTTGATCAAGTAGTGTTTGAAGTTAAGCGAAAGTTCACATTCACCACTTGCTATTTTACCCTTTTCTAGACGTTTCAATTTTGCTTTTAATTCTATGACCTCTTTATCTAAACGTTGGTTTTGACTTTTTAAAAGCTTGTTTTTGTTAATTAGTTTTAAGCTAATGTTGCTAAGTTTGTCATATTCATTATGCAATGAGTCATCATTTAGTGATAAGCTACTATAGTATTCGTGACATACCTCGTCATTTGCCATGAGATAAATTTCTTCATCCTCCTCGTCGCTCATTCCCCACGTGCCATTCATGAATGCTTTTTGATCATCCCGTTTGGGACACTTACTAATAAAGTATTTTGGGTCCCCACATTTAAAGCAAGCGCGATCATCCCTTAGCTTCTCATCCTCTTTGCTTTTCCGGAATCCTTTCTTGTCGTCATACGGTTGTTTGACGTATCTACCCTTCCTTCTAAAGAACTTTTTAAAGTCCCTTACCGCCATAGCATACTCCTCGTCGTCACTATCCAAAGAGGAGTTCTCTTCATCACTTGAAGCCTTTTTGGCTTTAAGGGCAAGAGATTTGTGTTTCTCTTTCACCTTTGAGGCTTCGGAATCTTTAGCAAGGACAAGCTCATAGACTTTTAAGTTGCCTATGAGTTCATCAAGTGTGAGGATTGTCAAATCTTTTGACTCTTCGATCGCCGTTACCTTGGATCTCCACTTGGATGGAAGTGCCCTTAGATATCTCCTAACATGGTTACGGCTAGAAAAAGATTCATTAAGTGCTTGTAAAGATGTAATAATAGTATTAAAATTAGCAAATGAATGATCTATAGTTTCCTCATCCGATATTGAAAATTATTCATATTGTTGAACAAATAAATAAATTTTATTATTTTTAACTTGTTGATTACCTTGATGAGTTACAACTAAAGAATTCCAAATTTCTTTAGAGATTTTAAGCATAGAAATTCTTCGAATTCCTTTTGGGTAAAGCATTATACAAAACCATTTTAGCTTCACTATTTTTAGAAAGCTTTTCTTCATTTCATCGTTTAGTTTATCATGAGGTATGTTAACTAAATTTCCTTTATCATCTTTTGAGGTAGTCTCAAAATCGCCTTCAACAATAATGTACCAAAGATCAATATCTTTAGACTTCACATATGTTTCGAATCTATTTTTCCAATATATAAAACCATTAGTTTCAAGTAGTGGTGGTCGTTGCATAGATCGCCCTTCTTTGTAATTTTCAGAACCCATAGTGATCAAAAAGTTTTTAAAATACAGTTTACTTTAAAACTTTTATAAACTTAGCTCTTGAAGCCAATTGTGGAAAACTAGAAGGGGGGGGGGCTTGAATAGTTTTGTAGATTTTAAGTTAGTTTCAAAAACTTTAGATTCGATATTATTTGAAATCGTATGGATGTAGAGAAAGTATAGATGTAATGATAAAGCAAGTAAATAAAGTAAAGCGAGGGATAGAAATGACACAACCGACTTATAGTGGTTCGGCTACAAGGACACCTTCCTTGCCCTACTCCACTCCCCAAGTCACCTACTCGAGAGTTCAAGCACTATGTTAACAAACTCTTTCAACTTGGTGGAGAAGCCTTCACAACGTTTGTTACACCTTTTTCCGGTACAAAGCTAAATACCGAGTCAGTAACACGGTGGACCAAACCAACACGACTATTACACAACAAATATGTGAAATATCAAATACAAGATCTTTGCTACAGAAATTTTGTGGAACAAATCAATCAAGGACCCCTTTCTTGGATGACTTGTAGAATGCTAGTGATCTCGCCTTAGAGAAGGACCTATATGAGAATCACTAAAGAAATAAATAAAGAAGAACTCTCTAGATCAAGTGATCTTTTGTTAGAAGAGAATGAGAGTATATGAGAGAATTAGTAAGAAGAGGGGTAGGTTAGAATGAATAAATGGCTCTCTATTTATAGGCAAAAATTGCCACTGTTCCCCGGATCCCACGGATCCCTCCCACAAGGGATCCGTCTTGTTAGGATTTAGTAAATCCAGTACTTAAAGTGTCGGTCACCTCAAGTATATGTACTCGTTAGAAGGCTCGTAGTCATGGTCATTTAGTAATAGTGAGTAGATTACTTAGCAACACCGTGGAGGACGGACCGGTCTTTACCCACTGTATACCTGATCCACAGCCTAAAGTTGGAGAGCTATGTTTGTACCTATAAATACCCTTTTCCCTCCAAGGCAAAGGGTTGGAGCTTTCATAATTTATTTTTCTTTGTCTCACTAAGCTTCCCATTCTCTCCCACTTTCTCTCTCTAAACCTTATATCCTACGCATAACTTTGTGCTTATGATGTGTTTGTGATAAACCAAGATGCTACAAATGGTATCAAGAGCCATGGTTTGATCATCCATCTCTCATGTTCTTGGTTTGATAGTTGTTGTTGGGTTAAGGTTTGGTTTGTGTTTGTGCTACGTTGGTATCTGTGTGTACTTGCATATAGGTTTTGATAAGCTTAAAAGCACTAAAATTTACACTTAAAAATTCAAGATTTTTATGGGTTAAGGTTTATCGAGTGTTAAAATTTCAGTTTCTTGCAAAAAGGTTCAAACTTTACGACTTTTTCTTGGTTTTAAGCGTGTTTGGATACGGTATACTATCCTACGCGTAAGGGTGATAAGTGGTTTGGATCTTCAAGTCTTGTTGTTTTGGTGTTTTAAGGTCGTTTCATCATTATAATCGGTTTGCTAAACGGTTTTGATCATAAAAATAGCGTTTGGCATTTGTGGTACTTCCTACGCATAAGAAAACCCTATTCTCGCGTAAGGTATTCTTCACGTGATTTTCAAATATGTTGGTTTACTCGGTGTTTTCTTGCTTGGATTAGCTCGAAAACACTTTGAATTTGGATATCTCTTACCTTTCGCTTTTAAGTGTAAAGATTTTTGATAAAACCCTTGTTGGAATCACTCCTAAACCTTAATTTCAAGTGTTAGTAATTCATATGTAATAGTTAGCTTAATATGGCCTTTATGTTAGTAATTAGCCTTAGGCTTATGTAGAAGGCCCATAAGCCTAGGCCCATGCCCATATAGGAAAGGAAGGAACTTGGATGTTGCCCTAGTTCCTTCCCCATATAAACACATGTAAACCTTCCTTAGAAGGTTTGTTGTTCAATTCATCTTACTCTTTTACCCTACGCATAACCTTTCCCATTTATACATGTGTGTTTGTTTGTGTATTGTTCAACCGATCTTTCTTCTTTTCTATTTCTACATATTCATGCTTGTGTTACATATATGGTGACCTAACGATGGTATCAATCGCCAAATAGTTGGGTGAACACTTTTGTTTTGAAGTTTTGTTTTTGGTCTTCTGCGTAAACGTGGTTAAAACTTTGGTTCACTTAAAACACATTTTTACGCTTTTACTCCAAGATTCATGTACTTTCAACGTTCTAAGGTGTTAAAATAACTGTTTTTTGCAAAAAGTTTCAACCTTTACGTGTGGATCATTGTTTTTGAGCTTGATTTTTTACGTGGTACATGTTCTACGCGTAACCATTTTAGACGCTTTGGATCATCAAGTTTCACACTTTTGTGTTATTTTGGTGATATTGAAGCTATTTCATCAGAAAAATCTGGTTTAGAATCATCTTTGGGCACAACTAAAGTTACGAGTAGTTCTACGCGTATCAAAACCCTAAAACTACGCGTAACTTGTTCGTGGTTTACTCCGTGTTTTCTTGCTTGGATAAGCCCGAAAATCGTCGACTTTGGATATCTTTTGCCATTGTCATAGTGTAAAAGATCATTTGGGAAAAACCTAAAATTACGCATAAGCATAAGCTTACGCGTAGAAATTTTTACGCCTAAGATTCATCTTACGCCTAAGCTTTGTCTTACGCATAAGGTAATCCTACGCCTAAGTTTTATATACCTAATATTTTGTTTACGCATAACTTTAGCGTTTTATCCTTACTTACGCGTAAGCTAATCCTACGCGTAACTCTTATTGTTACGCGTAACTTTGGTGTTTTTACGCATAAGTGTTACTTGGCGTTATTGTGATTTCTACACCTAAGGATACTTCATCAACACCGGTTCATTCGACTACAAAGATCCATTTAACAACATAAGTTTTCAACATGTCACAACCCCCATACTCTAACTATTTTCCCTACACTTATCATCAACAACAACAACAACAACAACTAAGTCCACAACATCAACAATTTAATCATCAACAAGCAATTTATCAACAACAATTTAATCAACAACATACTCCACAACTTGGAGCAATTCCACCACCACAAATGGTTCAACCACCACCAAGTCTTCAAGTACAACCTTACACAAACTTCTACAATCAACATCCATCCAGGAATACTATGAAGGAACCGACATGGTTTGGCAACATGTGTGAAGCCTTAAGCGGCCAACAATCAATTCATGAAGCTGGCTCACTTGATATACCTCCAATGCTCACTCCCGGGAACTATGATCAATGGGTGATTCGGTTCTTTAGGTTTTGTGATCTAAAGAAACCACATGGAAAATTCTTAAAGAAGGTCATTATGAAAGGTCCATTTCAGATTCCTATTACTGTCACACCCGCAGATCCAGATGCTAATCCACCAAGAGATGTTGTCACCAACATTGCTCTTGTTTGCACCTCACCGGTGATCAACTTCTACACTATGAAGCCGATGAACTTGCAATGCAATACATCCTTTTAGGACTACCAAATCCAATCCTTGAAGTGTTGATGCTCAAAAGATCGCAAAAGCAATGTGGGAACGTATTCATCTTCTTATGGAAGGCACAACACTCAATCAGGAAGACATGGAATCCAAAATTTACTTGGCTTATTAACACTTCATGATTGAACCAGGAGAGACATTAGAGTCATATCATCATTACTTTTCAGACATCATTAATGATTTGGACAAACACAATATCATCATGCCTCGAATTGCTGTCAACACAAAGTTCCTAAGTAGTCTTGGTCCGGAATGGGAGAAGTATGTCATTTTTCTCCAAGCTAAAACCTTCATCATGCTACATACGGATTGTTGTACGACTATTTGAAGCCTCACCAAAAGAAGTTGACAAAGAAAGGACTATCCGTGGACTCCGACTTCACAAACAATTCACGATAATCAACAACTTGCTTTGTGGGCTCAAACTCATCTTCCTCCTCAAACAACTCAAACAACTTGACTCCTCAACCAACGCAACCATTACACCACATGATCGGTCACATCAACAACCTTAACAAAACCAATTGGTTCCATACAACAACAACAATGTTCAAGCACTTTATAGTGAAGGCGATGAGGACTCTGCTGCTTTCGATGAATTGCAACAAGGATTTGTTATGATTGCTAAAGCATTTGGCGTTATACAAAAAATCCAACAACCGCATTCGTTCTTCATCTAATACAAGGAATCAGTGTTGTGAACAATGGACGCGTTGAGGTTCAAAATCGTGGTTATGGTCGTCGGATGGGAGGTGGTCAAGGTTCAATGCTATGGGAAGGAATAACATCGGTTCGCAGCAGAGAGAGCTCAAGTGGTTGAGCAGGGAATGCTCGAATGGGGTTAATGGTGTTCGTTGTTATAACCGCAATGAAAAGGGTCATCGGCTAATGCATGTCCTAAGCCGAGGACAAAAGCGGTCTTATTTCAAAGAGGCGTCGCTCTTGGCTCTTAAGGATGAAGTCGGTGGAACTCTTACCAACAAGGAACGAGCTTTTATGGCGGATCATGCGACTCGAGATGATGATATGCGGGACTTGCGAGACTAATGCAAAGATGATGTTGATGGCACGAATGCAAGCTCTACACATGAGTGACACAGCCCGTGTATGACACCGACGGCTTGTCTCAAGTACTGAACAAACAATTATCATTAATGATATGATATCTTCGCCATTTCTCCATCTAACAAGGATCGAGTGTTCAACATGAGTCTTCCACATCTCATTCCGATGATTATCAAATAGATCTCGTAGTTATATTTGATGATCAAGATGACCTTATGGTTAATATTGATAATCAAGTTGACTACGTGGTTATATTTGAGGATCTAAATAATGATCATGTTGAGAATCACGTTGAACAAGATGAGCTTTGTCGACGAGAAACCGAGCTCGACCTTAATTAAAGACCAAAATTCTCGTTTGGAAATTTGCACGAAATTAAAAGCTCAAAATGCACTGTTAACGGGGATAACGATTGCTTAATTTGACAAATCGAAGTTTTTAAAACTCAAGAAAAACGTGAAAAAGGTTTTGAAGTCGCTTTTGCTAAATCTTATCAAAACGAAAAATCATTAGAACGACAGATACATGATCTAGCCGCTTCTAAGAATGCTTTGTTGTCTCAAATAGAACAAATGAAACATGAACATAAAAAACAACTTAACTCTCTTACTTTGGAAACTCAAAAAGCCAAGGCTGAGTTGTTAACTTGTCAAAAACAGTTCTCTGAGTACAAACAGCATTCCACGAAATGCATAGATAACTATCTTGAAGAAATTATCCACTTACAACACAAAATCAAAGAGTTTCGAAATGTCATTTATAAACATGGTGAGTCAATCACAACTATTCAAAAGTTTACTTTTAAACCAAATCCAAATGGATACGGTCCGATTCTTGTCGATTACAAACCTAAGTTTTATAACAGAGCATTCAAACAAAATCACGAAGTTTACAATGCGTAACATAGAATTGATGATTCAATTATGACTGTTGTGGAATATAATCGCATGGAAGAATTAGATGCAGATGACGAGAGTCGATCAAAAATGGAAAATGTCGTTTATAACAAACCATTTAACTATTCAAAAGCCGTTACTTTTGTCAAACAACAAGATACTTCAAACACACCTTTCGTTGTCACACCGGTTTCTGAAGTTAGTCCCCAACACAATGGTGCACAAATTAATGGTCCCTTACCTTCACTTAGTGAAGTAAAAACTAAAGCCGAAAATTGTCGTGTTATCAAATATTTTGACACTTTCTTATCTGACATCAAACTTTTGGAACATGAGATTGAATTTCAGTCTGAAATAAAAGTTGAACATTTTCACTCACCATTGGCACGAGAACAAAGAGACATTTTTCGAAAAGAATTTTACCCCATGTCAAAATTTGAAAATTGTGCACTATATTGGGAAAGGATTTTCACAAGGAACTTGGTGTCATGAAAACACTTTTCGAGAAAATGAAACATCAATTTCAAATACTAAACGCAAAAAGAAATTATTGAGAAAAGATGTTGATCGACTCTTGGAAAACATTATATGTGCTGATATCAATAATCTTGTGTTATTACAATCTGTTGCATATGCATCTGATCATATCTCTGCTGATTCTGTTGATACTGTTGATATTGTTGAGAATACTGATAATGTGCTTCAAAAAGATCGTCTTAATTGGTGTCAAAAAGATATTCACGATCAACAACTTGCTTTTCAAAACAAAATCGCCCAGTTGCGTGCAAAATCTTCTGATCCTAAAATTGAGCAACTGGATGATCAAAACGTGTCTTTTAAGTGTCAAATTTCTAAATATGAACAAGAACTTGCAAAAGTTAAAAAGGAATATGGTGTCATATTTGATTTACTCAAACAGACTCGTGAAGAAGCATCAAACGAACTTGATCATTATCTTGCATACACTAAAGAAGTAATGAATTTTTCTGGAAATCTTCGTTTTGGAATCAAGAACTGGTGCACACTATCTTTAAGTTAAGGAAATGTTAGGAAAGTATGAACAAGGTCACCTAGCATCATTAAGAGAGTTGCACCGTAACACTTAGCAATCATGTCCCAGAATACCACGACAAAACACAAGTTACTAATGTGCTTCCTCTACTAAAGCAGAATAGTTGCCTCTTTTCCAAGCGTCCGCACTTCACAAACCTAGGAACAATACAAGGAAGAATAGGAAGTTGCGACCTAAGAAAAGACAAATAATGAATGTCAAGTAGAAGAACACCGTAGGACTTTGAATAAGACTCGATTGCACCCACTTTAGAAATTGTGTCTAGCAAATGTAATGGAAAACGTGTTGTAACTAATCTTTGAACCTTTCAAGACTTTTGATATTCAATCGATGCTTCTTGTGTTATTTGTTGTAAAAGTATGCTTCGACTATCATGATAAGTGTGTTGCTAAGGCTATCTTGTCTCGTTTAAGGAATCCTAAGATTCGGAATACCTCTAGGCCCACTACTGCTTCTAAGTATGTGCTTGGTAAACCGCCCTCTTTAGATTCTAAAAACACATTGATGTCTGTGTAGCTCCCGTCACACCTCCAAGAAATGTAGTACCACCTAGTGCATTCACTAAGACTAAAGCTAAAACTAGTTGGAGATGGTAGAAATGGATACATAATACACTAGGATTTAAATGGATGCCTAAAATCATTGATGTGTGTATTTCAACTATAACTGCTTGGAACCCTCTAACTCATCGGGTTCCACATATACTTCTATTCCATCCGTGTCGCATGTGTAATGCACGGTGATATGACCATCCTTTGGTTTGTTGATAGCGGATGTTCCCGACACATGACATGCAACCTTAAAGCTGTTATCAAAGTTTGATGCAAAGTTTAGTAACCTATTAGATTTCACATACACATCAAACCAAACACAAAGTAGGCGTACAAAGAGTTCTAGAGAGAAAGTTAGAGGTTTAGGGAACTTTAGTGAGAGAAATAAAAGTCTTATTATGAGCTCCAACTCTCTACCTTGGAAGGTAGAGAGTATTTATAGTCTTTACATAAATCGCCACCTATCGGGTGTGGATCGAGAATACAGTGGGTAAAGACCGTCCGACCTCCACGGTGTTACTTAAACTAAATACTACTTAACTTATAATAATCTCGACACGACCTTTCTAATGATTACATATACTTGAGGTGACCGACTCTTTAATAATGAGATTTACTAAATCCTAACAATCTCCCCTAAGGAGGTCACCTCAAACATATACTAAAATAACATTGAATACAAGCAGATATTACATAAAAATTGTTCTTGCATTCTTGATGTAGTACTTTGCTCAAGTTCGTAGTCATCGATTCTTCTCATTGCATGTTTGGTTAATCCAAGTGGAGGTCCTTTTCTCGATCCACGTGATAATAATTTTGAGCCACTTTTGAGATCATCGCAAATATCAATCTCGACTCATCCATTGTGGTGTTGGTATTATCCGATGTTGTGACATACGGATCGACATGCTCACATTCGGATCATGAAATATTCTCATCGAGTAGCGGAAGCTTTTGTTGATTCATGATATTGGCGCAGCAGAAAGCGAAGCATGGAGTGAAAATATCGAGTCATTGATGCACTAATCATGATTTCTTTTGAGATGAATGTGTTAAGTGAGCATGCGGCTATGGATTAATCGCTTCATTACGATCACCGCAAACGTAGGGCGTACCTTCATACAACGATTAGCAATAAATCGCACGAAAGTGTCTTTGATCACTTTCGTTGAATTGAGGTACACGCCCACGGTTCCCGTTGATCGATTAAGTACCGCTTGTGATCGGTATAGTTCAAGAATTTCCTTGATGAGGTTTCATGATTACTCTAGTCGTTCTCTAACCGAACGCCTTAAAGAAGACAACACGGAGTGAGTGAACCAAATGAATAGAGATTCACCGATTGATGAAAAGATATTTGAAAAACAATCGTGTATTGCTCAATAGAAATTGTTTTTGCAATACAACGAAGGTTTTAATGAAAATCAATTATCAATCATAAAACACCTTTGATTTGAAATATTCAGTACGGTCGATGTGCTAAAGAAAAGAGTTTTAAGCACAATGACCGGTTTTCAAAGGTATCCGTCAATCCGTAACTCGAACCGTGATTGATTCAAAAGATTGAATCGCTCCATTGTTTCTATTCGGTTGTCACATGGTTGATCTATTGAATAGATCTCACATGCCACCTACCAGGAGCTTGTTTGATGTTGGCTCCAGAAGGCTTTCCATCTTCATTGTGAATATTTTTACATATCACTCGAATGTTCTGGCAATACCACAAGGATAATGCGTAGGACTCAAGATATAATCTCTCTTTCCACATTATGTGAAACAGAGATTCTTCATTGAATGTGTCCTAATGAGATTTATGGATGATCTCGTAGCTCTAGACTCAATTTGTGCATATTTGGATCTTGTATCGGAGACTAGAGAGAGGGTCTCCTTCTTCAATATCAAAAATCTCTAAGAGAAAGTCGATAGATAATGTCGGTTCCCCGTGAGAATGAAACAAGTCCTTTTAAGAGGAACTTGAGTGGTTTGGGAAGTTGAAGTGCGAAGCGTCACTTGGTCCATGACGCCTTGTCTTCAATACCGATGTTACCTTGGTAACCACCGGTAGCAAATGAATTGAACTCGGTTTCGCCCTAAGGTTGAATAATTGGAGGCTATTTGTTTTCACCCTTTTCTCATTTAATTCTTTTCATTCTTCAACCCCTTCATTGCTTACGAGACTTCATAGGTAGAACCTTGTTGGGTTTATTCTAGTACTAGCTCTCGACTTAGTCCGCACTCTTCCCATATCTCATTTTTCTCCTTTTTTAATATACCTAAGGACTTCTACTCTATCTAGTGGATTGTCCTCTGGTAGATCCCTCCGTTCGCGAATCATGGGAACAAATACCTAACTTTATCATCCTTATATCACCATACATAAAGTAAAGTTGGTCATCTATTTGGTATTGTTCATCCGCCATTGGAACCAATTGAAAACCATTTGAAAATCAATCCAGATACTTGTGATATATTATCAAAGCATTTTGTACCGAATTGTTTTGATGTTTTTAGAACAAGAGCTCCCCTCAACATGTGCATCAAGTGTTTGAAATCGTTTTGCACACGGAGGCAAGAGAAAGAATTAACTTCTTTAATTAACATTTTCTAAAATATATCAACATCACTTCCACGATCAAAATAGGTAGATAAAGCAAATAAGGGAAGAATGAGGTTTTCATAAACTTGCTCCCCTCAATATGTTCCTTAAGGTTTGAAAGAGTTTTGCACATACAAGAGGAACCGCACATTGATAAAAATTGATCACGTTTGGATCTTTTGGTTTAAGATAGATGCCCCTCAACATGTGCATGGAAAATTTGAAATCGTTTGGCACATGTGGGAAGGAGAGCTTGTACATCCTTATAAAACCATTTACCGAATTATCGATTAAATCCAATTTAAATCACAAATTCTCCCCGATCACAATTATCAAATCATTTGAGATTTGTGATCTCTGAGATTTAAATTGATTTTGAAAGCTTTAAGGAGAATTGTGACTTGATTATGAAAACGTTTTAAGCGATAAGGATCGGATTTTGAGACTTTAGACTCCATTGAATTAAACATGCCCGATTATCTTTTGAAAACAATTGAATGACAAATAACCTTTAATTTAATCGAATCATTCTCCCCTCAATCAATGACATAAGTTGTTGATTGAGAGATAGATATTTTGACAAACTTTTAAGTCCGATGATTATCAAAAATAGAGTCCGAGTTATTTTTCAAAACAACTAGTTTTCATAAGTAAGTAAGGATTAGTTTAAAGAATCGAGCAAGAAATTTGAAAACCAAGATAAAGTATGGCTGTTTCTATCTTTGAAAAGCGGTTCTTGCACGAAATGAAAATAAACCATTTTTCACTTTCTCCCTAAAATATTTTTGATTTTTGATTTTTTTATTTTTTTATTATTATTTTTTTTAACATTCGAACAAAGATCTAAAGACCCGTGCCATTCTTTGAATGACAACACAAAATCCGTAGATGATATTGAACAAGGAAAACATGATAAAATAACAATATGTTTTAAAATTTTCAAGATTTTCTAATTTTTATGGATTTTGAAAGTTTTATATTTTTCTATTTTGCTTTTTGAGGGTTTTGTAATTTTGTATTTTGCTTTTGAAATATATACAAGGGATAGATGAAGGAACCTTTACTCCTCTTCTCCTCTTGAAGACGTTTGAGAGTTTCGGTTGTAGGCTCTTAAGGCCCGGTCGTGGAAGAATAAACTCAAAACGTTCTCTAGGAAGAGCTTTGGTGAAGATGTCTGCTAGTTGGTATTCAGACCTCACAAAGTAAAGTTCCACCACACCGTTTTCAACTTTCTCCCTGATGAAATGATGTCGAATGTCGATGTGCTTTGCTCTTGAGTGTTGTACGTTGTTGCATGAGAGAGCAATAGCACTTTTATTATCACAGTACAGAGGGATTTTGTTGAACTCAAAGCCATATTCAGATAATTGAGATCTCATCCATAGGATTTGAGCACAACAAGATGACATGGCTATGTATTCCGCCTCTATAGAGGAAATAGAAGTACTCATGTGCTTCTTTGAAGACCAGCTTACAAGCTTATCACCTAAAAACTGAGCATCTCCAGAAGTACTTCGACGAGTATCTTGACATCCTGCATGATCGACATCTGCATAGGCTGTTAGTGACATACCGGTGTCTTTCGGTACCAAAGTCCCATATTGATGGTTCCTTGGAGATACCGAAGACCCGCTTAACCGCTTCAAGGTGCTTTTAGTAGGCTTAGCTCGGTATCAAGCACACATGCAAACAAATGAACAAGATGTCCGGTCTACTAGGCTGTGAGGTACATCGGGATCCAATCATACTACAATATTTCGTTTGGTCTATCATGATCCCCGAGTGGTCCTCATCTAGTTTTGTACGTTTAATCATGGAGTGTCAACAGGTCACTAGAATCGAATCCAAATTTCTTTAAAATCTCATTTGCATATTTAGATTGATTTATGAAAATGCCTCCGGACTTTGTGAAATTTGTAATCCCAAGAAAATGACATTTGTCCCATCATCGACATTTGAAATTTTGAACCCATTTCATTTGAAAACGGTCACACTCATTGGGGTCGGTCGAGGCAAAGATGTTATCATCAACATAAATTTGAACGTGAATTAAATGTTTGCTCGACTTTCGGTGAACAATGTAGGATCAATCGCTCCTTTGTTGAAACCGGTAGATAGAAGAAACTTTGATAGCGATCATACCATGCCCTTGGAGCTTGCTTTAAATCGTCTGAGCCTTTTTCAAACGATAGACGTGAGTAGGATGCTCTGGATTCACGAAGCCTTCGGGTTGGTCGACGAGCGACTTCTTTAAGATTTCCGTAAATCCGTCTTTACATCCATCCGATAGACTACCACGTTCTTCTTGGCAAGATTAGCCAAAAGATTCGATTGCCTCGTCACGAGCAGCAGAGCAAATGATTCTTCAAAGTCAATACCTCCTCTTGATGGTATCCTTTAGCAACCAATCAAGCCTTGTTCTTTAGGACATCACCATGCTCATAAAGTTTCACTTTGAAGATCCATTTTAGAGCAATGATCATGGCACAACTGGAGCGGTACTAATTCCCATACATCAAGTCGATCAAACTCATGAATTTCTTCTTGCATGGCATTGAACCATTGTCTTCATTCATGGCGGTTTAGCATCTTTTGGTTTGATCTTAGAGAGTACGGAGTTGAAGAAGCACCATAAGGCATCGGTTGCAAGTTTTTCCGTGTTGATCTTTGGACGAGAGGATTTCTAATGATGTTGTCTAATGGATTATCGTGAGTCCATTTTCTAAGGTGTTCATGTGGCGCTTGTTGAGGGACCGAGGTAGCGAGTCGATGTCTCACAAGAAGATGGTTCGATGATGATTCAGAGCGAATATGTTTTCAAATGGAGCATCTTGAGGAGTAGCAAAGGGATTAACTTCATCATTGATGCCGTAAAGCAGTTCCATGATGTACATTCAAAGATTGATGATTTGTTGATGAGATCGAGTTATCGCAGCAGATGCTTCTTGACTTAATGATATTGAGATCAAGGATTGACTTCATTCTCGTGGATATGAGCGACCTCTGCTGTGGGAATTGATAGTTCAATAGCACTTGGCTCATAGAGTTCATCAAACATCGGATCAAACAATTTCTTCAAATCATCTTGATTGAGGTACATATGGAATAGCCGAGAGAAATTTGGTACAAGGATGAACCAATGGGACTTTTTTGAAGTGCGGGTCCAGAACTAGGTTGTCCAGGAGCCATTTGACCGGTCAACTCATCGAACGTAACATGAATTGTTTCCATGATATTTCGGGTTCTCTTGTTGTAGATTCGATAACCCTTCTTGTTTGGTGCATACCCAACAAAAACTCCAATATCTGCCTTTGCTCTTAATTTACCTAAGTCTTGACCATCATTTGTTGGATAGCACAAAGCACTAAACATACGAAGGTAGGAGAGATCAGGTTTTCGTTTATGAACAAGTTCATATGGAGTTTTTCCATGAGAGGTGTGTATCAGGGAACGATTTTGGGTGTAGTATGAAGTGGCAATGGCTTCAGCCCATAGAAACATTGGAACCTTTGAATAAATAAGCATTGTTCTTGCGGCCTCTAAAAGAGTTCGATTTCGTCTTTCAACTACATCGTTATGTTGAGGAGTTCGTGGAACACTTCTTTGATGACCGATTCCAATACTTTCATAAAAGCGAATTAAGTCTTTGTTGATAAACTACGTGCCATTGTCATTCGAACAATCGGATTTGTATTATTGAGTCGAACTCAAGTCGTTTGATTAGTTTGATGATGACATCAGTCATGTTTGGCCTCAGGCATTGAGCATGGAATCAAGGGTTAACTCTCACCTAATGTCTTTGGGCATATTGTGATCAAACATTCTAAGATTTCTTGAGATCGTTTGGCATATAGTGCATGCATGTCCAATTGCATTATCATGAGGTTTCTCTAGCTTATCCTCTTCAACAATCTCACGCAGATTCTAAGCGATCCTTAAGGGATGAGAAATATGTTTGAATGGCAAGTTTGTTGTTCCTTAGGTGAGGGGGACATATGTCATAAAGCGTATTTATTACCAGTGAACCTTAGATACAACATTCTCCGCATTGATCATTAGCATTTTCCCTTTTACGAGATTCTCAATTTCCTTTTGCAATGAAGTTATTTGTTCGTTTTTTTTGTTACGAGTGACTTTAATTGATTCAAACAACTCATTGAAATGATCGTTTAACCTTTTCATTTTCTTCTAGGAAACTTTCGCTTTCCTTTTGTAAAGCATTTACTAGGGTTTGAAGATGAAACGTTTGAGAATTCGAGAATCTAAAGGAGGCATTTGGGAGCCCGTCATATTGTTCGTTTGACCCTTTAATTGAGAGAGATTTGGGCTTTCAACTTTCTCGATGGTACATCGAGCATGAATCTGTTCATCTCTTTGTTAATTTGAAAACTGTGATCAAACTCGAGCATCTCAAGATGTCTTGAAATTTGAAGTTTTGACATTTTCTTTGAGATGTTGATATTTTAGTTGTAGATTAAAATACTCAACTTCTAGTTTAGAAAAATGTTTAACCAAATTGTCATGATCATCCAGTTCAATTTTCTCATTAAGTTTAGAATTAGTTTTTCAAGCTCAATGACACGATCATGGGAGACTTTCGAGGAACACGAGATAGTTCATGAAATTTGGAAGCATTAATAGAGCAATTTAAGCAATGGAAAAGACATCTTGAGCAACACATTCAAGAATAAGATTCTCATTCAATGTATCGTGTTCTTCCTCTCAATCTCATTATATTTTAGTGCACGCTCATAATCACTAATTTCAACTATTATTGCATCAAATTCCTTTTCCATTCCCTTAATATTCTGCTTTCTATCCCTTTTAAGACTCTCAAAGTGATCCTTTAAAAGTTTAAAGAAGGGCATGACCTCGCTAAATAACATTCTTTCATTTGTTCAAAACCCTTTCACCTTCGCTATGCAGTGGGTGTGATCCTTTTCTTGCAAGTTTTCTCAAAATCAACAAATAGTTGGAAAATAACGATTGGCTAATTAAGATCTTGCTTTTTAGTGGCAATTGTTCTAGGAACAAGATGCATTGGTGTGTTAGGAGGATACATGAGTTTTAGGCATTTTCAAAGGGAGGGTTTATTCGCAATATTTTCATTTTTCTCGCTTATCTAAATCCATTTTCCAAAAGACTTGTTCTGGAGTCAACAATGTCCGAGTCTTAAACTTGTTCAAGGAAATCCGCTTTTCCTTCTTGTAGTCATGGGGAGTGATAATTACTTTCTTCTCTTTGCACTTAGGGTCATTTAGTTTCTTATTCATCTTCTCCCTAGTTACTTCATCTAATTTCTTGTCATCCTCGCACTGCCTCAACGCAACTAGGTTTTGTCTAGGTTTAAGAATCTCATTTCCATCATAGATAACACTTTGAGTCGCTTTGCTATCTTTCCATACTGTGGTCAGTTTATCTATAATGGGAACACTATGCTTATCGCTAGAACTCTATGCTTAGTGATCATGTGAGCAATTCGAATGGTGTTTCCTTGCATGTACAACTTGTTTCGAGTTTGTTTTTCAAAGTTTTCGATTAGAAAAATTCTCAAGAGCTTTGATTCTTTTGCATTAAATTCTTTTTTGCTACATTTTCACATTTTCTTGAAGTTCTTGTTTTGCTTAGTTGTTTTAGAAAGTTTTTCTTGCAAAGAATTTAATTCTTGTTTCAATACTTCTTCTAAAATTACTTTTCTAATTAATGTCACGCACTTGGTCATCCATTTCACCGCTCACGAGTGGTCAACTCAAATTTAGCGTTGTTCATAAATAGCAACACGCTCCTTATAGGCATTTAGTTCGGAAATTACGTAATCATCAGGAGCACATGCAGTGTATTCATCGAGGACATAGTCATTGTTGATTGCGAAGATGCATCACTTGGTACAACTTCACTTTCCCTTTGTTTCATGATTGATCGAGATGGGACAATATTGATATTACCCATATTTTCAATATTTGATTCAATAGTTTCAGCTTGGTTGTACTTTGTCATGCATCTGCTGCACCTCACCATCATCATATAGCTTTAATACTCCGAGATGAGTTTGTCCTTGATGGCCAACTTGTGGTGAAGAAGAGATCTTGGGAGAAACCATTGAGAGATGCTAGCCATAAAGATCAACAAGTCAGAGGTCCATCATTTGCATCGTAATCGTATGCATCAGGTCGCCGACTTGAAAGGCGCTCGATGATTGACCTATCTCCGAACCGGCGCCATCCACATCTCATGATCATGGTCTTGGCATTGCCCTCAAGAAGAAATGCTAGCTTCTTCATCCAACGCCGCACCATTGTCCCGAGCTTGTGCAAGAACATCTTATCTCCTAAGTATGTCAGCGATTCTGTGGCGCTTTGGGAGATGCGCGCTCCTTGCAATGTGTCCTTCACCACCACGCTTATAGCATTTGATTGTCTTGGCTTGACCTTGGTTACCATTTCTTCCTCGATTCTCGTTGCCTACATATCCTCTACCAGACCACCCTTCCCCGATCATCATCTGTCTTTCCCGAACGGTTGCACCACCATCCTTCCATCTTTAACAAGGGCTTGATTATGTGGGTTAGATGCGCCTGAGGTTGTTGTTGGTTTGTGGAGAGAATTCATGTTTTGACTAATGAGAAGAGCAAGTTGATTAATGATGTTACCCACGTGTGCATCAAGATCGCCTTTGTTGAACCGAGATCGTGGATGAGTTTGTGATTACCATTACCCAAGGGTATGACTTGTGATGCTTTGTTATGTTGAGGAGTTCGTGGAACACTTCTTTGATGACCGATTCCAATACTTTCATAAAACCGAATTAAGTCTTTGTTGATAAACTCGTGCCATTGTCTGCTCGAACAACCCGATCGTATTATTGAGTCGAACTCAAGTCGCTTGATTAGTTTGATGATGACATCCGGAGTTTCATCCTTTGTCCTCAAAAACTTTACCCAAGTAAATCGAGAGTAGTCATCAACAACTACTAGAATGTATTTCTTCCCATTAATCGTTGGCACTCTCATTGGTCCACACAATCCATATGAAGGGTATGAAGAACTTCCATTACGTAATTTGTGGGTTTTGCTCATGGGCATATTTTGTGCTTTTACCCAATTGGCAAGTCGAACAAAGATGATCTTTTTCATATTTTAACTGGGTAAGCCTCGACAAGATCCTTTCTGGAAAGATTGTTTATGGTGCCGAAGTTCAAGTGATTGAGACGACGATGCCATAACCAAGACTTTGTTTTAGAAGCCTTTGATAGTAAGCAGATTGGAGAGGACTTCATCATGTCATCGATATAGATGGTGTATAGGTTAGAACCTTGAGTTCCTCTTAATAATTCTACACCATCAAGTTCTCTAACGAAGCAAGTATGTTTTCTAAAGGCCACTTCTAGATCGGAATCACAAAATTGACCAACAGAGAACAAATTGTGACCAAGGCCTTCCACATAATATACCCTGGAAATCACACTTTTACCAACCACATAATCTCCATAGCCCATAATAGCTCTAAATGGTCGCTCCCGAATCTAATCGTCCCAATGAATTTACTCACGGTTCATGAGCATGACCGGTCTCCAATATATGCTTGGAACAAATTGATTCCGTGTACCACGTAATCGATTTGAACGATCCGCAGTTGAACATGCACAAGAATGGATAATCGATATTTGGGATCCCCATGCAAGAATGGGTTCCATTTGGTTAGTAATGATGATTGAACACCCACATCGTAGATAGAAACATTCATATCGTAAATTGAGGCAATGGAATCATTATGAATAGATGCAAGATTAGTGTCCGTATTTTCCTATTCAAAGTATGTTCACTTCTTAAGGAATAGTTCTACCGGTAGGCATCCATTTTCTAGTGGGCATTGCTCGATTATTCTTATGGCCAATGTGTATCCATTGATAACCTATCTTACTAAATGTTCTTCCTCCGATTTCCACTTTGCTTTCTAACTTTCTTTCGCCTATGCCTTTTGCCTTCTTAGCATGATATTTTGCATCAACAATGTTTATCGGAGATTTGACAAAGATTAGATAAATCATTCACACCACATTCATGATTAGAAACAAAATTCAAGAAGACATCATTACAAGGTTTGCAAATAGTATCCGAATTGAATTAATTACAAGACGCCTATGGCTAATACTAGAATCAACACGATTCATTTTATTCGACTCAAGCTTAAAGTTCCTAGGTTGGTCTTCGACTCTTCCAATGCACATTCTTAGCTTGCGAGGTCCTATCATTCCTTGTATTGTCTTGAGACTTTGACCGCCGCTTTAATGTCACCGACACTCTGTAGAGGGAATGGGAACATTAGTTGGTTTTGCTACTCTTTGCATCTCCTGCTTAGATGTGCCGATCCGAACTATATGCGTGTATACTAAGGTTCGCTTAACACTAGAAGTGCCGGAATTTGAACTTTGCAGCACACCGAGGTTCACATTCATAACATTAGGCACTGAATGGATTTCATGCTTGGCACTAGGCATAAAACAAGGAATCAAAGGATTAACTCTCTCACCTAAGGACTTAGGGCATATTGTGATTAAGCATTCTAGAAGTTCTTGAGATCGTTCGGCATATAAGCATGTATGCCCAATTGCATTATCAAGCGGTTTCTCTAACTTATCCTCTTCAACAATCTCACGGAGACATTCTAGACAATCCTTAAGGTATGAGAAATATGTTTGAATTGCAAGTTTGTTATCCCTAAGATGAGGGGGAACATATTTCACAGATAAAGCATATTTATTACAAGAGTGAACCTTTGATACACCGTTCTCCCCATTGGTCATTGGCATTTTCCCTTTTACCTGGCTCTTCAGATTCTCAATTTCCTTTTGCAATGAAGCTATTTGCTCGTTATTTTTGTTATGAGTGACCTTTATTGATTCAAATAACTCATTGAATTGACGTTTAACCTTTTCATTTTCTTCTAGAAAACTTTCTTTTTCCTTTGTAATGCATTTACTAAATTTTGAAGATGAAATGTTTTGAATTCGAGAATCTAAAGGAGGAGGCATGTGGGAACCAATACATTGTTCTTTTGACCCTTTAATTGAGAGATTTGGGCTTTCAACTTTCTCGATCGTGTTACAATGAGCTTGAATCTGCTCATCACGCTTGTTAATTTGAAAATCGCATCAAACTCGTGGAGCATCCGAGGATGTCTTGATATTTGAAGTTTTGATATTTTCGGTAATATGTTGATATTTTAGTTGTAAATTAAAATGCTCAATCTCTAGTTTAGAAATATGTTTAACCAAATTGTCGTGATCATCCAGTTCAATTTTTTCATTTAGTTTAGAATTAGTCTTTTCAAGCTCAATGACACGATCATGGGAGACTTTCAGGGCAATAGATAATTCATGAAATTGAGAAGCATCAATGGAATAATTTGTAGCAATGAAAAACACATCTTGAGCAACACATTCAGTAATAAGAGTCTCATTCAATGTATGCAAGTTCTTCCTCTCAATCTCATTATATTTTAGTGCTCGCTCATAGTCACTAACCTCGACTATCATTGCATCAAATTCCTTTTCCATTTCTTTAATGTCTAAATTCATTCGCTTTTTAAGACTTTCAAAATGATCTTTTAGTTGTTTAAAGAAAGACATGACTTCGCTTAAATAACATTCTTTTGTTTGCTCAAAACCCTTTCCCTTCGATTATACCAATGGGTGTGATCCTTTTCTTACAAGTTTTCTCAAAATCAACAAATAGTTGAAAATAACATATTGACTGATTAAGGTCTTGCTTTTAGTGGCAATAGTCCTAGGAACTAAATGCATTGGTGTATTGGGAGGATACATACGCTTAAGGCAATTTCCTAAATGGTGGGTTTGTTACAACAAGATTCTCCGCTTTTGCTTATCTAAATCCTTTTCCGTAACACTTGTTCGGAGTCAACAACGCTTGAGGCTTAAACATGTTCAAGGAGATCCAATTCTCCTTTTGTAGTCATGGGGTGTGATAATTATTTTCTTCTCTTTACATTTAGGATCATCTAGTTTCTTGTTCATCTTCTCCCTAGTGACTTCATCTGATTTCTTATCTTCCTATGTGCACTCAACGCAGCTAGGTTTTTGTCTAGGTTTAAGAATCTCATTGCCATCATAGATTACACTTTGAGCTGCTTTTGCTATCTTCCCGTACTCAGGGTTTGGTTTATCTATAATGGGAACACTATGCTTATCGCTTAAAACTCTATGCTTAGTGACCATGTGAGAAGTTTGAATGGTATTCCCTTGTACATACAACTTATTTTCAAGCTTGTTTTTCAAGGTTTTTAGATTAGAAAAATCATTCAAAAGTTTTAATTCCTTAGCACTGAATTCTTGCTTAAGCATTTTAACATTGTCTTGAAGTTCTTGTTTTTGCTTAGCAGTTTTAGAAAGTTTTTCTTGTAAGGAGTTTAACTCTTGTTTTAATACTTCTTCTCTAAACCTACTTTTTCTAATAGTTGTACGATTTGGTCATCCATTTCCGCTCACGGTGGTTAATTCAAACTTAGCTCGTTGTTCATAAATAGCAACACGTTCTTTATAAGCATTAAGTTCGTAAATAATCGAATCATCGTGGGCACGTGCAAGGTATTCGCTCAAAACATAGTCATCATTGATCGCATAAGATACATCACTTGGTACAATCTCACTTTCACTTTGTTTCACATATTGATTATATGGGACAACATTGATATTACCCATACTTTCAATATCCGACTCAATAATTACAGATTGATTGTACCGTTATGGATCTTTTGCTCATCAACTTCATCGATAATTTTAATACCTCATAAATGATTTTGTCTTTGGATGGACCAGCTTGTGGTGATGAAGAGACTTTAGAGAGACCATTGGAGAAATGCTAGCCATGAAAATAGTTTGTGCAAGATGTTCTTCATCAACATCGTAGTCGTATGCATCACAATCAGCTACTTGAAAGGCATTCGATGATTATGGCATATCTCCGAATTGCTCATCCACATCTCGCATCATATGTCTTAGCATTTCCTCACCAAGAACAACAACCTCTTCATCCAAAGTCGCACCATTATCCCGAGCTTGCACAAGCAACATCTTATCCTCAAGTACTCGGCATTCGAGGGCATATTGGCGATGTGCGTTCCTTGCAATGTGTCCTCACCTCCAAAATTGTAACATTTGATTGGCTTTGCTTGACCTGGTTTCCATTCCTTCCCTATTCGATTTGCAAGATAACCTCTACCACTGCACCTCTTGCTTGTTCGCATCGTCTTTCTTGAACTGGTTGCACCATAACCTTCCCATCTCGATAGTGGCTTGATTGTGTGGATTGGATGTAGTTCGAGATTGTTGTTGGTGTGTGAAGAGAGTTCATGTTTTGACTAATCAGAGAGCCAGTTGATTAATGAAGTTTCCCACGTGCATCAAAGATCGCTTGTTTGAACATAGGATCGTGAATGAGTTTGTGATTACCATTACACATGGGTATGACTTGTGAGGCTTTTGTTGTGATTCCGATGTTTGAGTAGAAGCGGTTGAATCATTTGATGAGCTTGTCTCTCCTGGTTGGTTTTGAACCGATTAAGAATCCTTTTTCAAACATAGCATGTCTCTCATTCTCAAGGAGGAAGGCGGAGAGTTGCTCATAGTTTGTATTCTTCAATCCTTTGGTTAGCTTTACGAGGTGACAAACTTGTGCCATTCGGGATTCATGTTGTTCACAAACTTTGAGTTCAAATTAATGTTTGGCATAGTCATTCGATGTTCCTCATATCATTAACAAGCTTGTGGAATCTCACATAGTACTCATAGACACTCTCATCCGGTTTCATCTTGAAGTGTTCAAATTCATCATAGATTTGTGATTCTCTGCCTTCCATAGTTAATTCGTAACCCGAGAGAAGCATCTTGACATTATCCCACACCGCCTTGGCTTCGTGTTGTGATTGATCAACTCAGATATCTTTTGAAGACCTTGAAGTACGATGTTAGAAGCCCGATATTAGCATCGAATCTCTTTTCTCCTTATCATCAAGCTCATCATATGTCTTTGGTCTATCAATTCCATAGACCATTGCTCCATCTTCGACTATATCAATTAAGTGTCTAGTAGTCTCAACCCGATACGGTCCTTCATCAATGGATTTGAGAATGTTGACTCCATTTTCCTTTCCAAGATAGTACAATCTAATTCGTTGAGCCCAAGAGTCGTAGTCGCTTACATCAAGCATGGGTGGACGAGTATCCGAACCACCGCTTGAACATCCCGCAACAAATGGAGATGATTGTAGGAACGTTGGTAGACATGATGATGATTAAACGAGATTTTATAACTCTATGATTAAACCGAGAAATAGATTTTTCAAGGGAATTTACTAAATCAAGAGAAAACCGTATTAAAGATGAGTCACCAAGTCGCTAAGAAAATCAACCAAGTCGCTAAGCACCAAGTCGCCAAGAAAATTTTGACAAGAAGTCGCTACACCAAGTCGCTAATTTGTCAAGTCGCTAAAGAACAACTCGCAAAGCACCAAATCGCAAGCAAAATTTTAACAACAAGTCGCTAAGCACCAAGTCGCTAAGTTGTCAAGTCGCTAAAGAGCAACTCGCTAAGCACCAACTCGCTAACACCAACTGGCTAACAAACTTAAGTACAAGTCGCTAACTTTCACCAAGTCGCTACCCGTAGTGGAGACTCCACTAAGTGTACTGTTTGTCGGCTTGTCTCAATAGACAAGTCACTAGCTCAACTCGCTAAGGCTTTCAACTACAACTCGCTATCAAATTACAAAGCAAGTCGCTAGCAAGAAAAACACGTAAACATCACTTTTCAATCCAAAAACAACTCAACCACGATGATTCAAGCTTAACAAATCAACACCCAAGCCCATACAATGATTCTAAACACAAAACTACACTCAAGTTTTAAACTTTAACACTAGAAATGATCCAAATGATGCAAAAACCACTAAAGTTTTTCAAACTCTAAAACCACCTAAAAGTCACTAGAAATCCAAAGATATGTAAGAGATGATCAAACCTTGGCTCTTGATACCATTTGTAACATATTGGATTTCACATACACATCAAACCAAACACAAAGTAGCGCGACAAAGAGTTCTAGAGAGAAAGTTAGAGGTTTAGGGAACTTTAGTGAGAGAAAGAAGAGTCTTATTATGATTCTCCAACTCTACCTTGGAAGGTAGAGTATTTATAGTCTTTACATAAATCGCCACCCATCGGGCTTTGATCGTGCATACAGTGGGTAAAGACCCGTCAGTCCTCCACGGTGTTACTTAAACTAAATACAACTTAACTTATAATAATCTACGACTCACGAGCTCTAATGATTACATATACTTGAGGTGACCGACTCTTTAATAACAGATTTACTAAATCCTAACAAGTTCATGGCACCGCCGATTCGGAATGATCACTGCAGCCTATCATGGGCTACGGAGATTACATCAATGGCAACATCAAAATTAGCGTGGTTTATTATGTGGAAGGCCTCACCACAATCTCTTTTCGTTGGTCAATTTCGTGATGGAGATTTGGAAGTTGCTTTAGGAGAAAACTTGTTTCATTCGTGATCTACAAGGAAATGATCTTATGCCTGGCCAACGCTCATCTAATCTCTACACTATCTCCATGCAAGACATGATCGGTCCATCTCCCATCTGTCTTCTCTCAAAGGCTACATCTACAAAATCTTGGCTATGGCACCATCGTCTTTCACATCTAAACTTTCAAACCATAACCAACCTTGCTCGACACAAACTAGTTGAAGGTCTCCCGAGATTCCGGTACTCTAAAGATCACCTATGTTCAGCTTGTGAACAAGGGAAAAGCACTCGTGCTCATTTTCCTTCAAAGATGGAGCATAACTCTCAAAGATGTGCTTCATCTTCTTCACATGGATTTGTGTGGCCCGATGCGCGCGCGCATAATTAATGGAAAACGCTACATCTTAGTAATTGTTGATGACTACTCACGATGGACTTGGGTCTACTTTCTTCAAGCAAAGACCAAGCTCCACAAATAATCATCACCTTTCTCACGAAAATTCAAGCTCACCTCCGAACACCGTCCGCCAAATCGTAATGCATAAAGGAACCGAATTTATTAACCAAACTCTTCGGAATATTATGAGAAAGTGGAATTGAGCATCAAACATCTATTGCCCGTACACCGTAACAAAACGGAGTTGTTGAAAGACTAAACCGCACGTTAGTGGAAGTCGCCGTAACGATGTTAATCAATGCTAAACTTCCAGACATTTGTGGGTCAAGTCGTTTCAACCGCATGCTACACACGTAATCGCCAATGATTACAAACGCCACAACAAAACACCATTTGAACTTCTCCACAACCGAAAACCGAATCTTAAACACTTTAATGTATTTGGATCTCTTTGCTATCCGAATAATGATCGTGATGACTTTGGAAAGCTCAAAGCCAAAGTCGACATTGAGTCTTTATTGATATTGTGAGAATTCTAAAGGTTACCGGATCCGAATCGTCATACAAAGCAAGTTATGGAAACGATTCATGCTCATTTTGATGAACTCACCGAAATGGCTTCGAGCATAATGACTTGGAACCCGGTCACAACCGCTTAAACTTCCCCAAACCCCATCATCACCGAACTAAGCCCCTACCACACGCCAACCAATGGAAAGGCTATTTGCTCCCCTCGCTGATTTATATTGATGACCGTGCTCGTGTATCCGCTATTTTCGTTGCTCAACCCGATAATACTCTTATACATGATACACCGCTTCAACAACTACGGTTCAAGAAGCACCACCGATTGACTCTACTACAACAGCTTGAACAAAATGCTTCCAACGATGTCGATCCAACTGATGATGTTCTTAATGAAGTATTTCACCGCAGATTTTGATCCAAATGTTCTTTAACCTGTTTGCCAATGAAATCTGTTGCACGATGTCGCGGAATCATCAACAAACCATTTGAATCCTTAAAATCGCATAATGTATATCAACATCAACCTCTACACATCGTTGGACAAAAGACCATCCTCTAGAGAATATTATTGGCAACCCGAATGAACTACCATTACAAGACAACGCCTTCACACAGATGGTGAACATTGCATTTATGCTCTCACCGCTCGCTAATCAACCTAAAAACATTAAGGACGCAATGACAAAAGACACCGGATTGAATCCATGCAAGAAGAACTCAACCAATTCAAACGCCTTGAAGTATGGGAACTTGTTGAAAGACCAACAGGGTCTTCGTCATTGGTCTAAAGTGGATTTGGAAAACAAATTGGATGTCAAGGAACGAATCGTAAATAAGTCACGTCTAGTGGCTAAGGGTTATCGTCGTGAAGAGGTATTGACTTTGAAGAATCATTTGCTCCGTTGCTCGCCTTGAGGTCGTTCGGATATTTCTAGCGTCATGCTCATATAAATATAACGGTCTTGCAAATGGACGCCAAAACCGCTCGAATGGTCAACCGAAAGAAACGGTTTATGTCACCACCCGTAGGATTCGTTGATCCCGCGTTCCCGAACCATGTCTACAAACTAAACAAAGCTCTCTACGGACTCAAATAGGCTCCTCAAGCGTGGTACGATAAGTTATCATCTTTCCTAATTTCCAATAATTTCACCAAAGGTTCGGTCGACCCTACACTTTTCATACAATATCACGGGGAGCATATTTTAATCGTTCAAATTTATGTGGATGACATCATTTTTGGGTCAACACATTTAAAATATTGAAATGCTTTTGCAAAACTAATGAAGAAGCATTTTGAAATGTCCATGATGGGTGAACTTACATTCTTTCTAGGACCGCAAGTTCATCAATCTCCCGTGGTATTTTCTTGAGTCACCCAAATATGCCCTTGAAATTCGAATAAATTCGAATGAATACTTGTGATACTTATGCCACACCAATGTCACATACCAAGAAGTCGGACACCGATTTGCATGGGAAGCTGGTTGACCCTACAAAATACCGTAGTATTATTGGGTCTCTCATGTATCTAATGCCTAGCGTGCCTAATATTGTCTTTCTCAGATATCTTTGCTCCCGTTATCGATCGCGACCAACCTGAAACCCACCTCTAAGGCTAAAAGAATCCTCTCGATACATCAAGGGAACCACTAATTTGGGATCCGTATCCGAAGGATTCGGTTTTGAACTAATAGCTTTTTCGACCGACCACACAGTGATTGTTAGACTCTCGGAAAAGTACTTGAGAGCACTACAATTTCTTGGTGACAAACTCGTGTCTTGGCAATCGAAGAAGGTGGATTGTACATCGTCGTCCTCAACCAAGCAAAACATGTATCCATGTCGTGTTGTGCTCAAGTCATTTGGATGAGAACACAACTCAAAGACTACGGTTACGTATTTGATGAATCCCGATGTATCGCGACAATCGGAGTGCCATTGCGATCTCGCAACTCGGCTCAAGATTCAAATCAAAGCACATCGATCTTCGATATCACTTCATCAAGGACCACGTGGAACAGGGTACTGTTGAATTATACTTCGTGGGTACAGAATACCAACTGGATGAACTCTTAAAACATTCTTAAAAACCAGTCAAACATCAAAACCTCTTTTGTAAATAATTTTCAAAAACAAAATACAAAAATAAAAAAATCAGATAAAACAACAAAAATTATTCTTCTATCTATTCTCTTAACATGCCAAGTACATTTCTTTCGTCAACACTCTAATCTTTCAAAATTCAGTATTTTTTCCGATCAAGTGTTGAGGGGGAGAAAATTTAATACTTAACTGTTTCAAAATAACTGTGTACTTGCATGTTACATTATCCCGGTTGTTTCTTTAAATGGTGGTCATATTTCTGGTTTCTGACACTCCTCGGACTAAAATTTATAAACTTTCATTATTTCTTAAGTCGTGGGGGAGTGTCGTCAAAGTTATTTCGAAATATTCTTCATTTGGTAACCAAAATGGAAGTTAAAGACTTTGGATGAAAATGGAAAAGGTGGAGAGACTAAAACTATCAAAATCATTTACTTCACCTCAATTGTTATACACCTAACTAGTCCTACGCACAAAAATCATTCTTCAAATCCGGTTACTTGATCATCAATCTATAAGTTATTCTGTGTTTATAACAAGTTTTTAAACAATGGTTTTGAAATTTTCATAAATCCAATGGTTAAATCTTGAGATATTGTGATTTTTGTGTTCTACGCGTAAGTGTAAGAACACATAATCGTGTTTAAGTGTTTTTGGTTAAAATGGTAATGTCAAAACGTATATTTAATCAATATGAGTCCATTTTTATCATCAATACTCGCTCAGAAATACGAATTGAATGTTTCTTGAAATTAGGGTTTATGTGTGGGTTTGGCTGTTTTCAAATGAGAGTGTTTCTGGTTAAAAAGATTGTTGTATGAAGTTGCTTTGATGATGAATTAAACTTATCCATAACTAGAACTTGCCCAGAAACACCAAATATGACAAAATTAAATATTAGGGTTTAATGTTCTTGAGATTTGGGTACTTTTGATTCACTGCAAATTTGGTGTTAAAACTTGGTCATTACACTCACATAACATCTAAGAACCACCAGAAAAACTTTGATGCAAATTCCATGGCTAGATTTCTTACGCGTAATTAGTGAACTTTAGGGTTTAGGTCTACGCGTAACTGTTTGATGAGTTTTCCTTGTTTGATTTGATAAATATTGAATGTGTATGTAAATATTAATGCTATGATGAATTTATTTCAGGTTTGTTACAAGTGAAAATTCAGAATCAAGGTTATTAGCAATCTACGCATAAGGATCACCTTACGCGTAGAAGGTTATGCGAAGAATAATCTTACGCAGAATCATACGCGTAAGGTTCTACATATGGGACCACGCGTATCCCGTGAAGGATATGCGAACAAGGACCTCTACGCATAAGGTCTACTCACGAGTAAGCCTTACGCGTGCAGGTTTTATATGCGCCACGCGTAAGCTCTACACATAAGGTCCCCTGCTCCCACGCATAATATTTTTACGCGTAAGTCGATCCCACGATAAGCTTGTGTCACGCCAGATAACTTCATTTACGCATAAGCTACCATTTCTACGCCTAAACCTTGATCAAACCTTCATTATGAATTGTTATGGGTGCAAACTTGTAAATAAATAAATCATAACGTCACGAAACCAATAATGTCACTAAAAAGCTTAAACGTTTAATATGTTGTGAAAAATATGAGATAACATAAACTTTAAAACCTAAAGTTAACTAACTCTCAAAACTTATCACGACGTCATTGGACTATTGAACAAACAAGTGATTTTGGACTCGTAACAATCATTGAAATATCTCATTCAATTATTAGACAATAAAACCATCATTGACTAACATAATGTCTTTTGATATGTTGGTTCTTTTGGCTAAATGTATTTCGAGATCACGACATGGACACTCAAATGAATGTGGATGCACCAAATGTACTCACCATTGCCGATATCTTCCTCATGGCTATCCAATGAAGATTGGAAAGAACAACCTTCGTGTTGACTTTGAAACCCTCACCGCTCGTAATCTTCTTGTCTCATTGTCATGACATTCAAGAACCATCCTTATCGTAACATGCTCACCAACCGCCACAAGATCGAGATCTACATTTCGAGCCTCGGAATACAATGCAACGGATCAAAGGTCAATACGCTATGACGGTGACACTCAATCACAAGCAAATCACCATCACTCCCGCAGATTTAAGAGTCATTCTCCTCATTCCCGACATCATACCAATCAATACTCCGCACCCATCAAGAGACTGCTCGCAATTTTTGATTGATATTGGGTATGACGAAGCTTCGTGGGTTATTAATAAGCATTCTCACGTGGATCTAAAGAGCATTCCTCACCTTGGAGAACCCTTTATATCATAATCACAAAATCCGCTTTTGGTCGCGACAACAAGCATGAGCATCCCAAGCTCGTGGAACTCGCAAATCTTTTGGGCTCGATCAACATGAAACACGTCGAAATTGAAGCTCGATATGGGATGACATGATCACATTCCTCAAAAAGCTTCGCTCAAAGATTCCTTATATCAGATATACAAAACTGTTGATCCAAAGAGCACTTGGATATTACCCTGATTTCCCCAAGAGAATCAATGATCCCGATAATCTCGACATGTTGTCTGAACCCACTCTAACAGTCAAATTTAAGGAGTCAGCTACCAAGAAACAAGGTGCTGTGTTGCCAGACCACCTTCTCTCAGATGAAGTCAAAAAGCTCAACTCTTACAAAAGGTATCTGAAAGATGTGCAAGAGAACAAAGTTGGTTTTCTAGATGGAAAATCTTTTGGCACACCTACTAGGAAAACCAGACGAGGGAGTGCAGGCAGTGCCGCAAGCACTGAGAGTCAACAAAAGTTCCCAAAGAGGAAACCTCCAAGCAAAAGGAGAGTTCCTTCTCAAGAAGCTGTTCCTATTCCTATTCCCAAGCCTGAACCGCAAAGAAAGCTAACGGACGAGGACACTGAGGGTACTGAATCAGATGAAGAGATTACCTACTCTGAAACTACAAAGGATGACCCTTCATCAGTAGCGAAACCTCCCAGTCCACAGGCAGATACATGCAAAGGGAAGACTCTAGTGATTGAGCACGAAGAGGAAAGTTCGGATGAAGAGCCACCGACACCGACATACGGGAAAAGTTCAAATTCATTAGACTCCAACACGCCACAAAAGAATTTGCTAAAGATCAAATGGGTGGCCCCGGAGGGTCAAGTGGTGGAGTTCAACCTACACCAAGTCCTGATGCGGTTAATCAACCCGATAAGGGATCTGGTGCCACCACCTTGGTGCAACAACAAAAGCGCGTGGATGATTCTATTGAATATGAATTTGAGGAACCAGAAAACAACTGCTGATGATACAAATATTGATGAAACGGACGATTATGATCGTCTTCTTCTAGACAGTCCCATCCGTTCCAAGGAGAAAACTTCTGAGCCACCAAAGGACCCAGAGTCTCCCCACATCTCATCATCATCGATTCATCTTCTCTCTTCACCACCATCAAAAGGATCAACCAAATCAACATCCAAATCGGTGAAGAAGCTAACAAAGATCCCGGATCTCTCAAGCAAAGACAAGAATCATTAAAGTCATCAAGCGGTCGAGAGAAAAATATTACAAAGAAGAAGTTATATTTTCTTGCCGACCGGATACAATATCTTCATGATGAGAAAGACAAGATGCAAGTTGAAAGGAGTATGTCCGTAAGCTCATGAAAGATGATCTTCAAGGGAAAATGGACGAGATGATCAAAGGATACACTCACAAGTTCCTTCTTGACATCGTTCTCGGAATTACAAAGGAGATGTTCACCAAACAACTCCATCCGAATCTCTTACATCCGCCAAGCAAACCATGAAATCAACTCCAATGCATGTAAACATCAATCCGCTTGATCCCATAATCTTCTCGATGTGAATTGGTTAACCGTTGGTGGCTTAAATATCGAAATGCTCGCAACATTTGCCTCCTATGAAGGTAAATTGTTTGAAGCATTGTTGGAATACCAACTCAAGTCAAGATGCGTAAAAGAAGTCGAAGGCCTAAACGTCCGAGAGACGGTGAAGATAAAGACAAGGATAAGGATAACAAACCCAAACATCCAAGAATTTCGTGAATCATCTTCAATGCAACCTCCACCCCAACGGACTCCACTCAACAAAGATCTCCTCCTCGTTCTTCTACGATAAACCTCAGATTTCGAGTTACCACCCTGCACTCGTAAAACCGTGATTACTTTGAGTATACGGGTGGTGACGATGAGGAAGTCTCGAGCCCCAACATATTACAATCGAACGGACAACCCTCCATATTACACCGATCGGTCTAAACCTCTACCAACAATTGGCCAACCAGATCACCTAGGATTCCATTCCGATATTTCTTCAACAAAGACTTGGAATTTCTTCTTCACCGTGGTGATGGTTCCGAAATACGCTACATCACCGACACTTCCGCTCCAGCACCATATACTCTAACCGCATAACCATCGAGGAAAGAGCTAACCACATGTTCTCCAACAATGTAAAAGAGTATGACCGTGATGCAATGTATGGGATTCACCATTGGCGGGAACGCCGACTAATCTACTACGTGTCGCCGAGTTCGTAAGTCTCAACAAGAAGTGTTCAAGACTAAAGAAAGCGTGGCTATTAAACATGTTGATATTTCATCTAAATGGGACTACACTTTCCTCAAGAATATCGTGGTCAAGCAAGGCGAAGGGATTATGCATTCTCTCAAGCGGACTTTGAGAATTTTTCTATCAACGACATTGAAGACATGTACCTTGCCAAAGCATGTGGTCGCATGAGATAATTCTCGATCAAGTGCAACGTGAATACATCAAGGCCTTGCTTATCTTCATCGGAAGAATAGTAATCCAAGAACGTGTAGAAGATCTCCGACTTGCGCTGAATCATATCGAGCCGTGTCAACTTCACTCCACCTCGCCTAGATCTTCCCGACATCAACCAGCTTCCACAATACACTCTCATCAAGAAACCATTGAGTAGTTTACCTTAGTAAACTACAACGAATCGCTTGATGGCGTGTAGAGATCTTCACAAGTTTGGGGATCACACCAAGAAGGTTAGGACGGATTGGCTTATAGGTGAAGGACATACATGAAGGAATTGGGTCACAAAAGCGATGGAATTCTAAGGAAAGACGGATGTGAAGAGAATCATCACCGTGATTGATGAAAGGTTGTATCGACGGGACCAGCTCGAGCTCAAGAGCTTTGTGGGTGGTCGTCCCGTGATTGCTCTCGCCGCTATCAACGCCATGTTCGCATTCCTGGCAAGATTGATGGACTTCCTGGTACCCCTTGAACTGCTTCTATTTCATAATATTTTGGATGTATGATTTAATTATGACAATGGCTTGTGCACACATAACAGTGTACAACCCGTTCTTGTAATGAAAGGACCCTGTGGTACGCTTCAGTGCCACAATCCTTATAAAAGGAGCGAAAGCTTCTTAATTTTGATTAAAACCTATAAAACCTTTCATTTTTTCAAGGTTTTGCTCAAAAGAACAAGTACTTCCCTTTACGTCTTCAAAACCTCAAAAGTTAATATTACTTGTTGAGGGGGAGTATTTGCCAAAACTTTGTTCACAAAATTGTTCTTCGTGATAATCTTCCTACAAAACTCGAAATGGTCATATTTATTATCAAAACGTTATCAAAAATAACACTTATATGCCATTTTTGAGGGGGAGAAAATTATGTGATAAGAAATATGTTGTGTTTTGCTAGTGAATCGTTGTGTGAAAAGACTTAACCCATGAATTAACGGGATCTGAACAGTCATACATTGAAAAGATTTGTCTTCCAAAGACTTATCCAAGTAAATTGTACCTATTCGAGAAGCTCTTGATAGACATGAACTTTGACGGGTTTGACAACCTTTTGAGGTTTGTCCACACCTTCAAGGTAGTTATTAGATCTAGTTGTCACCTAAAAGCTGGCAATGTATCTCTTTAACTATGCAACGTAATCGTGTCTCGCAGGGAATTGTCTATCTTGACTCGATCAATTCAAAAGTGCGCGCTCCTCTCTCACTGTGTAGATTTGTCAAAACTCCTAAGCACATGTCGAGGGGGAGTATTTCTGAAAATCAAAAACTCTTGAAGTGTTCAAAAATGTTTTTCATTCACAAACACTTCGAGAGATTTTCATGAAAATGGTTTTATGGCAATGGAGTTATAAGGTGGTTAAGGTTAGGAATAACCGTCCTATGATCCGCCAGAGCCGGAGGGATCTACCCAAGGACATCACAAATAGTTAGAAGTTAGAAGTCCTTAGGTATGATTATAAAAACGAGAATATGAGAATCGGAGAAAGAAGGAGTTGAAGAATTAAAAAGAAATGCAAAGAAAAGGGTGAAAAGAATTAGCCCTCCAAATTATTCAACTTATGGCAGACACCGGGTTCAATTCATATGCGACTGGTTGTCACTAGATGACACCGGTATTGAAGATTAAAAGTCGTCATGGACCTAGTGACGCATGCACTAAACCTTCTTAGCCACTCAAGTTTCTCCCAAAAGAAGCTTGTTTCATTCTCACAGGGAACCCTACGTAAACTATCGACCTTCTCTTAGAGATTGTTGGTATTGAAGAAAGAGACCCTCTCCCTAGTCTCCGCTCAGGAAAACCAAAACGCACTATTGAGTCTAGAGCCACGAGATTCATCAAAAGATCTCTTAGGTACACTTGACATTTCATCACTTGTTGTTCAACAATAAGAACATCGGTGGTAAGTTATCGAGTCCTACACGATCTTAGCAACTGTCGAGAACATTTATGAGGGGTTCACATCCGTGATCCTCGGTGATTGAATGGAAACTCCCGCCAGGTCAACATCAAACGACCGACAAAGCAGTCGCCGGTAACAACCCGTGGATTACGCTTAGTGGTCTCAAACGGTCTACATCGTGAGGTGATGCTTCGTATACCTCATCGACTCATCCGAATCGTAGGTGTACTTGCACATCGTGTTATCTCACTTGTGGGACTCCGGTTCAGAATGGCCTTTGTTAGAATTAGAGTTGTGTTTTCACACTATGTTGTTAACACTCTCAAGTTCAAACTTGTTAGGAATTAGAAATTCGTGTATTAAAGAGTCGGTCACCTCAAGTATATGTAATCGTTAGAAAGCTCGTAGTCGTAGTTCTTTTAAGTTAAGTAGTATTTAGTTAAGTAACACCGTGGAGGACTGACGGGTCTTTACCCACCGTATGCCCGATCCACACCCGATGTATGGCGTTTTATGTAAGACTATAAATACTCTACCTCCCAAGGTAGAGAGTTAGAGCTCATAATAATATCTTTCACTTTCTCTCACTAAGTTCCCTAAACCTCTAACTTTCTCTCTCTAGAACTCCATTCATACGCCACTTTGTGTTATGGTTTGATGTGTATATGAAAACTAATATCTTCAATTGGTATCAAGAGCCATGGTTAGATCATATCTTACACATCTTTGGATTTCTAGTGGTTTTAGGTGGTTTTGAGTTTGAAAAGTTTAGTGGTTTTGCATCATTTGGGTGATTTCTAGTGTTAAAGTTTGGATTTTGATAGTACTTTTGTGTTTAGAATCATCACAAGTGTTTAGGTTTTGATTTGGTAAGCTTGAATCATCGTGGTTGGGCTGTTTTGGATTGAAAAGTGGTGTTTTGAGATTTTCTTGCTAGCGACTTGAGCCACGGATTGTTATTCTTAGTAGCGACTTGCTTTACAATTTTGTAGCGAGTTGCGCTTTTGGAGCTAGCGACTTAGGCCTAGCGACTTACAAAGACAAGTAGTGGACTCTCCACTACGGTAGCGACAGTGTTAGCGACTTGGTCAAGAGCGAGTTGCTATTTAGCGACTTGAATCTTTAGCGACTTGATTAGCTTAATTGTCGCCAAATTTTGCTAGCGACTTGAGGCTTAGCGAGTTACTATTTAGCGACTTGCCTTTGTTTAGCGACTTGGGACTTTAGCGACTTGGTGGTATAGCTTAATTAGGTGTTAGCGACTTGGTTCAAGGGTTATAGCGACTAGGTTGATTTTACGAAGAAGAGGTTTGACCAAAGTTGACTTTTACGTGAAAACTTCAAACGCCATAACTTTTGATCCAGTAACTCGCTTTCAAATGAAATACTGTCAAAACGACCGGAACAGCCTGAATATTGTGGTGTCTCAACACGATGTTGTGAAACGAATTTTTCGAGGCCCAAATCCTCTCCGAAAGGAAGTTATTGAGCTTTTAAGTTTTTAGACCTAAATTTCTCCATAAAATCGTGCAACAACCAACCCAAATCACAACCAAACAACATCTCTGCTTATCCCACAAACAATCATAAGACCTAACACACAATTTTCTATCATGGTGTCAATCCATCAGTCATGTTAACACATTCTATTGGTCATTGCTTAACGGTTTGGTCTTGATTTTAGTAAAATCCCGCGAAAGATTCTATTTCTTGGTTTAAATCATAGACTTGTAAAATCCGTGCATTCTACCACATCATGTCTTACTCTCTTGACCCGGTGATTTCGAAGTGCTTAAATTGTATGATGTTGTGGATAATAATGATAATGGATGCTACATCGAACGATTAAAGATGTTTGAATTAAACAACGAGGATGTGAGATCTTCATGTTCGAGTAAAATGAGAATGAATTTCACCGCCATGTAATGCCATGAAAATGGAATGCAGCATTGAGCCCTATCAACTACTTCATCTCGCACCTCATACAGCTTGTTATCCATAGTGGGGATCGAACATGTAGTGCTCTTTTCCGCCAGACTTACCTACATTGACAAGAAGCTTGTTGTTGAACTTAGAGCATTTAAAGTCGCAACTTACCATGGATAATGTAAAAAGTACATTGAGGAAACTTCACAAAGGATGAAAAGTGAATGAGTGTCCGTGCAGTTGAGAGATTGTTGTGATAAGTTGGGTAATGTATCCGTGGAAGAATCGGGTGTTGCCGAATGCGTAATGTTAGAGAAAACAAATAATGATGAGTCGGACAATGCTAAAATAGAATCTTCATGCTCATGTTCACAAGAGAGAGGTGCACCATCACAACTCGTGCAAGCTAATTCAAAGGAATGCTCCATGGAAGCTTCGGATGTACCTAAGATAGAGATGCACCGCCACAACCTCGTGCACGTTAATGCAGAGGAAAGTTGCATGAAAGTTTTCGCAGTACCTAGGTATGCATCTTCTTCTCAAAATGATGATTATGAATTGCATGAGTACACGTGCATTTGTGCTCGATGATTCCTTGACCACCGAACTCAATACCTATAAGGATCAAGTTACCATATACTTAACAAGTGCTAAGTTTGAACTTACCACTCGTGAGCAGGAGATGGATATCCAAATGCGCATAATTATTAGAAAAGTAATTTTAGAGAAGAAGTATTAAAACAAGAGTCAAACTCCTTACAAGAAAAGCTTTCCAAAGCGCTAAGCAAAACACGAACTTCAAGAAAATGTTAAAATGCTTAAACAAGAATTCAAGGCTAAGGAATCAAAAGTTTTGAATGATTTTTCCAATCTAAAACTTTGAAAACAAGCTTGAAACTAAGTTGTACGATACAAGGTAATACCATTCAAACCGCTCACATGATCACTAAGCATCGAGTCTTAAGCGATAAGCATAGCATTCCCTTGTTGAGGAACCAAATCCAGAGGTAATTAAAAGGCTAGAAATGCTCATAAGGTGCTTTATGATGGTAATGAAATCCTTAAGCCTAGGCGAAACCTAGTTGCGTTGAGTGCACCGAGGAAGATAAGAAATACGATGAAGTCACTAGGAGAAAATGAATAAGAAGTTAGAAGATCCCGAGTGTAAAAGAATAACATAACGATCAAACCCCATAATTACACTAAAGAAAATTGGATCTCCTTGAACAAGTTTAAGCCTCGACTTATTAACCCCCGAACAAGTGTTCGGAAAAGGATTTAGATAAGCAAAAGCGAGAGAATCTTGTTGTAACGAACCTCCCTTAGGAAAATGCCTAGAGCGATGTGTATCCTTGAATACACCAATGCATCTTGTTCCTAGAACAATTGCCACTAAAAGCAAGACCTTAATTAGTCAATATGTTATCTTTCAATTACTTGTTGATTTTGAGAACACTTGCAAGAAAAGGATCACACCCATCGGTATTATCAAGGAGAAAGGGTTTTGAGCAAACTAAAGAATGTTATTTAATCAAGTCATGCCTTTCTTTAAACAACTAAAATATCATTTTGAGAGTCTTAAAAAGGAATGAATTCGTACATTAAAGAAATGGAAAAGGAATTTGATGCAATGATTGTTGAGGTTAGTGATTATGAGAGAGAATTAAAATATAATGAGATTGAGAGGAAGAACTTGCATACACCGAATGAGAATCGATTTCGAATGTATTGCTCAAGATGTGTTTTTCATCGCTACAAATTGTTCCAATAATGCTTCTCAATTTCATGAATTATCTGTTGCTCGAAAGTCTCCCATGATCGTGTCATTGAGCTTGAAACAACAAATTCAAAATTGCATGAGAAAATAGAACAGATGATCATGATAACTTGGTCAAACATTATTCTAAATTAGAAGTTGAACATCTTGCTTTGCAATTAAAACATCAACATCTCAAAGAAAATGTTAAAACCTCAAATATCAAGACATCCTCTCGATGCTCCCCGAGTTTGATGCGCTTTTGAAATTAGCAAACGTGATGAACAAATTCGAGCTCATTATAACACGATCAAAAGATTGAAAGCCCAAATTTCACAACCGAAAGGTGAAAAGAAGGATGTGTTGGTTCCCATATGCCTCCTCCTTTAGATTCTCGAATTTCCAACTTCAAAACATAATTGATAACTTGCAAAAGGAAAATGATTGTTTTAAAGTTGAAATTTCAAAGGTTAATGATCAAAACAAAGAGTTATGTGATTCATTTAAAGTTAATCATGATAAACAAATTGAAAAGATAACTTCTTTACTTAACGATATTGAGAATCAAGCGTGAGGTGAAAGGAAAGTTGCCAATCCCAAATTGCAAATACTGCTCCTAAGGTTTCGCCAGATAAATATGCTATCGATATGTTATATATTCCCCGCCCATTAGGAATAATGAACTTGCACATAAAGCATATCTCTCATACCTTAAGGACAGTTTGAAGGGTCTCCGTGAGATTGTTGAAGATGAAAGATTAGAAAAACCTTTTGATAGTACTTTAGCCTATGCCTGCATGGATGCCAAACGATCTCAGGACCTCTTAGAGTATGTAATTGTCACAAGTCCAAAATCTAGCAATAGGCGAGATAGAATAGTTGTGCCTTGTTCTATGCCAAAAGCCAAGCATGTGACCCTTCATATGCCTTGTTCCATGTCAAAATTCAAGCAAGCAACCTTGATGTGCATCCTAGAATTTCGATCCCAGACTTCTAGACCGTAAATGCAGAAAGTAGTGAAGCCATGTAATGTTCCCATCGTTACTTCTCAGATGTTAAGATTGACACTAAAGTTAGCGGGTCAAAACCTAGAAGCAATGCAAAGAAGGATAGGATTACGCAAACTAAAAGTGTTCATGATAAGGAAGTTAAAGAACACCATAGGGACAAGAAGTTTGATTTGAACAAAAGAATCGTGTTAGTTCTAGTATTAGCTCTAAGCTTATCGAAATTAATTCGAGGCCTCATGTCGTCTGCAAAACATGTAAAAATGTTTATTTTATGGTAATCATGATAAATGTGATGTGTTATTTCGAGGTCTAAAATTCATAACCCGATTAAGAAAGCTTGGAGAGCTAAGCAGTTTACAATCTTGAAACCTACAGGAATGTGTTTACAAATGTAGGATTTCATTGGAAGCCCATGTGTCGAATATTAACGAATGGCAAACCTTACCCCTTAGCTAGATCTACTATGCCTAGAATAGTGCCTGTTAAGGTTTGGAAGCCAACTGGTAGAATAATCCCATTAAGCACAAAATATCATTTGACTAAGTCTGATGCTTCTACTAGTTCAGCTCCTAGGGATAATGCTATTGCATCTAGGGTTTCTGCTGATTCAAAGACTGTTTGTGCTAACCAAAATAAACCCATCAGATCGTGGGGATCCAATGTTTCCAATTCAAAGACTGTTTGTGCTAACCAAAATAAACGCATCAGCACGTGGGGATCCAATGTTTCCAATTCTCTGTCTTCGTCTGTTGTCCAAAGCAGGTCGTACAAATCGTCCCTTGGTATTTGGATTCGGGCGGCTCTAAACATATGACTGGGCTCTTAACAATGACGTCTGCTCAAATCGATTCAGCCTCGACTTCATCTTTATGGTGTCTGCAGATAACACTTCAGGCCCCGTTCTTCAAAGAAAAGAAAAGTGTACGCTCTTATGTGCGCTTTATCTTCAGCTAAAGAGTAATTCTCTCGTGAATGGCCATACTCATCTACATTCTTCATCAACAAGCTTCAAGTTTTTCCACGCCCATTCAGTCATCAAGTGGATCTACGTTCATTGGTGTATACTCTTATTCACTTGTTAAATGGGATTCAATTGGTGTATACTCATCTACAAATAGCCCTCCATTTATTCAACCTTAGGGCAGAAATCGGGTTCAATTCATATGCTACTGATGGAAACATCGGTATTGAAGACAAGACGTCATGGTCCCAGTGACGCACTGCACTTCAACTTTCCAAAACCACTCAAGTTCCTCTTAAAAGGACTTGTTTCATTCTCACGGGAACCGACATTATCTATTGACTTTCTCTCGAGAGATTGTTGATATTGAAGAAGGAGACCCTCTCCCAGTCTCCGCACGTAATCCAAATATGCACATATTGAGTCTAGAGCCACGAGATCATCAATAAATCTCATTAGGACACTTTCAATGAAGACTCTCTTTCACACAATGTGGAAAGAGAGATTATATCTTGAGTCCCACGATTATCCTTGTGGTATTGCCGTAACATCCGAGTGATGTGTATGCATATTCACAATGAAGATGGAAAGCCTTCCGAGCCAACATCAAACAAGCTCCGGTAGGTGGCATGTGAGATCTATTATATAGATCAACCATGTGACAACCGAACAGAAACAATGGGGTGATTCAATCTCTTGAATCAATCTCGGTTCAGTTATGGATTGACGGATACCTTTGAAAACCGGTCGTTGGGCTTTAAAACTCTTTTCTTTAGCACATCGACCGTGTACTCATTTTTCAAACCAAAGGTGTTTTTATGATTGATAATTGAGTTTCAATAAAACCTTCGTTGTATTGCAAAACAATTTCTATTGAGCAATACACGATTGTTTTTCAAATCTCTTTTCATCAATCGGTGAACTTAAAATTATTGGTTCACTCACTCCGTGTTGTCTTCTTTGAGATGTTCCGGTTTGAGAACGGCTAGAGCAACGCGAAACCCCGTCAAGGAAATTCTTGAATTATACCGATCACGGGAAGTACATGTCTCGATCAACGGGAACCGTGGGCGTGTACCTCAATTCAACGAAGTGATCAAAGACACTTTCGTGCGATTTATTGCTAATCGTTGTATGCACGTACGCCCGACGCTTGCGGTGATCGTAATGAAGCGGTCAATCCATAGCCGCATGCTCACTTAACACATTCATCTCAAAAGAAATCATGATTAGTGCATCAATGACTCGATATTTTCACTCCATGCTTCGCTTACTGTTGTTGCCAATATCATGATTCAACAAAAGCTTCCGCTACTCTGATGAGAAGATATCATGATCCAGAATGTGAGCATGTCAGTCCGAAAGTCACAACATCACATAATACCAACACCACAATGAATGTCACGGAGATTTTTTGATTGCTGATGATCTCAATGGCTGGCTCAAATTTATTATCACGTGGATCAGTAAAAGACCTCCACTTGAAGTAACCAAACATGCAATGTGAGAATCAATGACTACGAGCTTAAGAGCAAAGGACTACATCAAGAATGCAAGAACAATCTTTTAATGTAATATCTATTTGTATTCAATGTAATTTTGGTACATGATTGAGGTGGCCTCCCTTAAGGGGAGATTGTTAGGAATTAGAAATTCCAGGTATTAAAGAGTCGGTCACCTCAAGTATATGTAATCGTTAGAAAGCTCGTAGTCGTAGTTCTTTTAAGTTAAGTAGTATTTAGTTAAGTAACACCGTGGAGGACGGACGGGTCTTTACCCACCGTATGCCCGATCCACACCCGATGTGTGGCGTTTATGTAAGACTATAAATACTCTCTACCTCCCAAGGTAGAGAGTTGGAGCTCATAATAATATCTTTCACTTTGTCTCACTAAGTTCCCTAAACCTCTAACTTTCTCTCTCTAGAACTCCATTCATACGCCACTTTGTGTTATGGTTTGATGTGTATGTGAAAACTAATATCTTCAAAACTTGTAAGTGCCAGAATCCGCTTATTACTAACCTTTCTTATGTTTACTTCTTATGGAAGCTCTGGAGCGGAATGATCGTGCAGATTCTCCACATGCTCATACCAACAACATCACTTATGGAAGTTCTCTCACCATAAAAGGCAACACAAAGTCTGAATGATTCCTCAACAAAGAATCTACAAAGTTTAAAGACTTATAGAACTTTATCAACTGTAATCCAACGTTAAAGAGCGTGTGAGCATGTTGGAGAAAGACGAGGAGACACTGGAGCAGCGAAGCAGACCTGATGCAGACTACCACACCATACTATCACTTTCAAAACCCAAAGAACAAAAGAACAAAGAAAATGAAGACGTCAAAGTAGAATACTTCAAAGGAAACAATTTCTCTACACTGGGGATATTGTTCAAATCAAGACAGCTCTTCTCACAAGAAAGTAGAATGTCAGAAGATGTCCAAGCTACTATTACATCAGCACCTACAACGTTATCACTCATTTCATTCATCACTAGCACTTGAGGGGGAGATTGTTGGAATCACTCCTAAACCTTAATTTCAAGTGTTAGTAATTCATATGTAATAGTTAGCTTAATATGGCCTTTATGTTAGTAATTAGCCTTAGGCTTATATAGAAGGCCCATAAGCCTAGGCCCAAGCCCATATAGGAAAGGAAGGGAACTTGGATGTTGCCCTAGTTCCTTCCCCTATATAAACACATGTAAACCTTCCTTAGAAGGTTGGTTGTTCAATTCATCTTACTCTTTCACCTCTACGCATAACCTTTCCCATTTATACGTGTGTGTTTGTTTGTGTATTGCTCAACCGATCTTTCTTCTTCTCTATTTCTACATATTGATGCTTGTGTTACATATATGGTGACCTAACAACCCTAATTTTACGCATAAGCATAAAGCTTACGAGTAAAAAATCTTTACGCCTAAGCATTCTTCTACGCATAAGCTTGTCTTACGCCTAAGGAAACTTACGCATAAGGTTCTGACTTCTAAACCTTGGTTTACGCCTAAACTTAAGCCTTTTATCCTTAAAGTCTACGCGTAAGCCTGTGTCTACGCATAAGCTAGTGTTTACGCCTAAGCTGCTGTCTACGCGTAAGCTTGATGTCTACGCATAAGTGTATAAGTTTTACGGTTTCTCTCTTGGTTTTGTAAAATCCCGTGAAAGAATCTATTTCCCAATTAAAACAAAGATTTGTAAAATCCCATAGAATTTAAACATGTCTTCCGTTGCTGATGATGTGCAAGCTGCAGGGTCTGATACGCGTCCTCCCATGCTTGATAGAACCGATTATGAATCTTGGTCACAAAGAATCAGACTGTACTACATAGGAAAGGAAAATGGGGTTAACATCCTTAAGTTAATTGATGAAGGGCCATATCAAGTTGACATCACCAGAGACATCCTGAAAACTGCTGTTGATGGCACTGTGACATTAGGACTGGATAGACCTAAGACATATGATGAGCTTTCTGATAAGGAGAAGAAGAGATACAATGCAGAAATCAGAGCTTCAAACATTGTTCTTCAAGGTCTACCTAAAGACATCTACAAGCTGATCAATCACAACACTGAAGCTAAGGCTGCTTGGGACAATGTTAAGATGCTTCTATCTGGTTCTGAACTGACTCAAGAAGACAGGGAGTCTCAGCTATATGATGACTTTGAGAACTTTGAAATGATACCAGGGGAAAGTGTGACTGAATATCATGTCAGATTTCACAATCTTGTGAATGATATGAGGAATATCAAAATGAAAATGCCAAATATCCAGCTAAACTCAAAGTTTGTGAACAACATGACTCCCGAATGGAACAAATTTGTTACAGCTGTCAAACTCAACAAAGGATTGAAGAACACCAACTATGAGCAACTATATGATTATTTGCTACAAAATGGGAAACATGCTGTATTTGAGTGAATGATCATGGAAAAAGTTCAAAACCAATGTTGGAGAAGAAAGCTCTTCAAATGATTCTACTGCATTCTAAACTAATGTAGGGATCACTAACAAAGCATCACAAGTCATACCTAATGGAAATGGTAACCACAAGCTCATTCCTGATCCAGGGTATAAGCCACCTGATTCTGACGCAGTCATGGAACACTTTATCAATCAAGTGTCTCTTATGGTCAAGCAAAACTTGAATCTCACCCCACACACTAACAATTATATCAGAACTGCATCAAATCGTCAAAATCATGCTACTGTGAAAGACAGAAATATTGTGGTGCAAAATGTGCAGGGAAGACAAAATGCTTACCTTCCACACAATGAACAAGGGAATGTAGGTAATGGTTATGGGAATACTGGTGTTGGTGGTGGATATGTGGGAAATCAGAATCTTGGAAGGAATATGACTCAGGGTCAAGTAAAACCAATCAAGTGCTACAACTTTGGTGGAGAAGGGCACATTGCTAGGAACTGTACTCAACCAAAACATCCTCAAAATGCAGAATACTTCAGGGATAAGATGTTGTTGGTTCAAGCACAAGATAATGGAGCAATGTTGAATGAAGAGGAGTTGTTGTTCTTGTGTGATGGGAATGCTAAGACATACGATGCTAATGTGGATGAACAACCTGTGCATGGTGCTGCTCAGAACAATCCTAACTCCTTTCAAGTTGCAGACTGTGATTCATTTGACTCGGATGTTGATGATGAACCATATGCACAGACCATGTTCATGGCTAATATCTCTCCAATGGTCTCTTCACCTCAACAGGCCAGTCCTTCCAAGGAATACATAATATCATAGGTATTGAAACTATATGATGTGGTTGATAAGCAAAATATTCACCAAGAAGTACAATCTACTGAAGTCATTGAATCAGATATTGAAAATATTGGAAATAGCAATGTTGTCCCATATGAACAATATATGAAGCAAGATGACAGTCTTATTGTACCAAGTGATGAATCTTCTGCAGTTAACAATGAATGCATGCCTGATGAATACACTGCATTTATGCCTGATGATTCCTTGACCACTGAATTCAATACCTATAAGGATCAAGTTGCCATATATGAACAGCGTGCTAAGTTTGAACTGACCACTCGTGAGCAGGAGATGGATATCCAAATGCGTACACTTATCAGAAAAAGCAATTTTAGGGAAGAAATATTAAAACAAGAGTTAAATTCCTTACAAGAAAAGCTTAACAAAAGCGCTAAGCAAAACAGAACTTCAAGAAAATGTGAAAGTGCTTAGCAGGAATTCAATGCTAAGGAATCAAAACTTTTAACTGAATTTTCCAACCTAAAAACTTTGAAAAACAAACTTGAAAACAAGTTGTACGTACAAAGAAACACCCTTTAGACTGCTCACATGATCACTAAGCATAGAGTCTTAAGCGATAAGCATAGTATCCCTATTGTAGAGGAACCCAATCCTGAGTATGGTCACTAAGCGTACAGGCTGCTCAAAAGGTTGTCTATGATGGTGATGAGATCCTCAAGCCTAGACAAAAACCTTCATGCATTGAGTACACTAAGAAAGATAGAAAATTAGAAGATGTCACTAAAGAAAAATTGAATGAGAAGCTTAAAGATCCCTGGTGCATTAAATATAACATCACTTTTAAGTCTCATGATTACACTAAGGAAAATTGGATTTCCTTGAACAAGTTTAAGCCTCAAACCCTATTAACGCCGAACAAGTGTTCGGAAAAGGATATGGATAAACAAAAGCGATAACCTTGTTGAAAAGAACCTCCCACGTATGAAATTGTCCCAAGCAGCGTGTATCCTCCAAATACACCAATGCATTTAGTGCCTAGAACACTTCCCACTAAGAGCAAGACCTTAATCGGCCTTTATGTAGTTTACCAACTATTTGTTGATTTTGAGAAAACGTAAAAGAGAATCACACCTACGGGATAATCAAGGGAAAAGAGGTTTTGAGCAAACTAAAGAATGCTATTTAACTGAGGTCATGCCATTCTTTAAACAATTAAAAGGTCAATTTGAGAGTCTTAAAAGGGGGATAGACAAATAGGATTAAAGAAATGGAAAAGGAATTTGATGCAATGATAGTTGAGGTCAATAATTATGAACGGGAACTTATATATAATGAAATTGAAAGAAAGAATATGCATATCTTAAATGAGAACTTGATTTCTCAATGTGTTGCTCAAGATGTGTTTTACATTGCTACGAATTCTACTATTACTGCATCTCAATTTCATGAATTATCTGTTGCTTTGAAAGTTTCCCATGATCGTGTTATTGAGCTTGAAATAACAAATTCAAAATTGAATGATAAAATAGAACAGGATGATCATGATAACCTGATCAAACATTTTTCTAAATTAGAAGTTGAACATCTTGCTTTGCAATTAAAATATCAAAATCTCAAAGAAAATGTTAAAACCTCAAATATCAAGACATCCTCTGATGCTCCAGAGTTTGATGCAGTTTTTGAAATTAGAAAACGTGATGAAAAAATTCGAGCTCATTATAACACGATCAAAAGATTGAAAGCCCAAATTTCACAACTGAAAGGTGAAAAGAAGGATGTGACTAGTTCCCATATGCCTCCACCTTTAGATTCTCAGAATTTCCAACTTCAAAACATTATTGATAACTTGCAAAAGGAAAATGATTGTTTTAAAGCTGAAATTTCAAAGGTTAATGCTCAAAACAAAGAGTTATGTGATTCATTTAAAGTTAATCCTGATAAACAAATTGAAAAGATAACTTCTTTACTTAACGATATTGAGAATCAAGCTTGAGGTGAAAGGAAAGTTGCCAATCCCCAATTGCAAGTATTCTGTTCCTAAGGTTTCTGCTTGTGATAAGTATGCTATCGATATGTTATATATTCCCCCGCCCATTAGGAATAATGAACTTGCACATAAAGCATATCTCTCATACCTTATGGATAGTTTGAAGAGTCTCCGTGAGATGGTTGAAGATGAAAGAATAGAAAAACCATTTGATAGTACCATAGCCTATGCATGCATGGATGCCAAAAGATCTCAGGAACTCTTAGGGTACGTAATTGTCACAAGTCCGAAAGCGAGTAATAGGCGAGATAAAATAGTTGCACCCAGTTCTATGCCTAATGATAAGAATGTGACTCTTAATGTGCCTCACATAACTTCAGATCCCAGCACATCTAGACCACTAATGCAAAGAGTAGTATCACCAACTAATTTTCCTGTTGTTCCCTCCACAGGAGTAATCAGCAACACTAAGGTTAGCGGCTCAAAGCCTTCAGGAAATACAATGTGAAATAGGATCTTGCCAGCCAAAAGTATTGAAGAGAAGAAAGTAGAAGAACATCCTAGGAAGAATAAGTTTGAATTGAATAAAACGAATCGTGTTGATTCTAGTATTAGCTATAAGCGCATCGTAATTAATTCAATTCACGCTTTTGCAAAACATGTAAGGAATGTTTGATTTCTGGTCTTAATCATGAATGTGTTGTGAATGAGGTGATAAATGTTGGTAACACTCCATTCAATATTATAAAAAATGCTAGACATGTTAAGGAGATCTGGAAGCCTAAAAGGAAAAAGGTTAGCAATTGTTGGAAGCCTACAGAAAGAAAATTTAGCAATGTGGGTTATCAATGGAAACCTACGGGCCGAAAATTCAAATTGAATGAATCTTGTCCTAAGATGTCTAGATCTATGCCTTCTAAGAAGTGGAAGCCTACTGGTAGAATCATACCTTTAAGAAGTGCTCACACTACAAATAGGTCCATTACCACTACTAGTGTTGCATCCAATACTAATGAGGTCATATCTTCTATTTCTGATGTGGGTGCTCCAATACTTTGTACTAACCACACGGAACCCATTCGCTCATGGGGTTCCAAATTATCCAGTTCTCCATTCTTGTCTGTGTTCAAATGCACGTCGTACAAATTGTCCTTTGGTATTTGGACTCAGGCTGCTCAAAGCATATGACTGGAGATCGCTCGCGGCTCATGAACTTCGTGAGTAAATTTATCGGGACTGTTAGATTCGGAAATGACCACTTTGGAGCAATTATGGGTTATGAATATTATGTAGTTGGAGACAGTGTAATTTCCCGGGTATATTACGTTGAAGGTCTTGGTCATAACTTATTTTTTGTCGGTCAATTCTGTGATTCTGATCTAGAAGAGGCCTTCAGAAAACATACTTGCTTAGTTAGAGAGCTTGATGGTGTGGAACTCTTAAGAGGAACACGTGGAACAAACTTATACACCATCTCTATCGAAGATATGATGAAGTCTTCTCAATGCTTGTCGTCAAAGGCCCTAAAACAAAGTCATGGTTATGGCATCGTCGTCTCAATCACTTGAACTTCGGCACCATTAATAATCTTTCAAGAAAGGACCTAGTAAGAGGCCTACCCAGATTGAAATATGAGAAAGATCATCTTTGTTCAGCATGCCAATTGGGAAAAAGCAAGAAATATGCCCACAAACCCAAACCTGCTAACTCTGTTATGGAAGTTCTTCACACTATTCATATGGATTTGTGGGGACCAATGAGAGTACAAACGATTAACGGGAAGAAATATGTGTTAGTAGTTGTTGATGACTACTCACGGTTTACTTGGGTTAAGTTTTTGAGGACAAAGGATGAAACTCGACATCATCATTAAACTTGTTAAGCAGATTGTGTCCGGCTTAATAAAATAGTCGAATCATCCGCATGAGATAATGGGCGATTTTGTTAACAAAGAACTTAGTCAGTTCTATGAAAGCATTGGGATCAGCCATCAAAGAAGTGTTCCTCGCACTCCTCAATAGAACGGTGTAGTTGAAAGTCGAAATCGAACTCGTGTAGAAGCCGCTAGAACTATGCTAATTTACTCAAAGGTTCCAATGTTTCTCTGGGCTGAAGCCATTGCCACTGCCGGCTACACCCAAAATTGTTCTCTCATCCACACCTCTCATGGAAAAACTCCATATGAACTTGTCCACAATCGAAAACCTGATCTCTCTTTCCTTCGTGTGTTCGGTGCTTTGTGCTATCCAACAAATGATGGCCAAGATTTAGGTAAATTAGGAGCTAAGGCGGACATTGGAGTTTTTGTGGGATATGCATCCAATAGGAAAGGTTACCGAATCTACAACAAAAGAACCCGAGATATCATGGAAACTATTCACGTCACGTTCGATGAGCTGTCTGAGCATAAGGCTCCTGGACAATCCAGTTCTGGACCCGCACCTCAATGTCTATCAACAAGTCCCATTAGTTCATCTCTCGTACAAAATCACTCCCCTGCAGTTCCATATGTACCTCCATCGGAAGAAGATTTGAAGAAACTGTTTAATCCGATGTTTGATAAATACTTTGAACCCATTGACAATACATATATATATATCAATGTCTATATCTCCAGAAGCACCAGCTGCTGATCACTCATCATCATCCTCAAATCCTCAATCATCGGTTGTACATCATGGAATTGGTAATTTTGATGGAGATAACCCTTTTGCTACTCCCAAAGATGCTCTGTTTGAAAATATCTTTGCCCCTGAACCAACTCGTGAATCATCTTCATCAGGGGATCCAAACTCTGCTACTTTAGTCACTCAACAACAACCACACGAGCACCTTAGAAAATGGACACATGATCATCCATTAGACAACATCATTGGGAATCCTTCTCGTCCAGTATCCACTCGAAAACAACTTACAACAGATGCCTTATGGTGCTTCTTCAATTTTTTACTCTCCAAGATCGAACCGAAAGATGTTAAAACTGCAATGTCCGAGGATAGCTCGTTCAATGCCATGCAAGATGAAATTCATGAGTTCGATCGACTAGATGTATGGGAATTAGTACATGCTCCTGACTGCGCCATGATCATTGCTCTAAAGTGGATCTTCAAAGTAAAACTTGATGAGCATGGTGATGTGCTAAAGAACAAGGCTCGATTGGTTGCAAAAGGATACCGTCAAGAGGAGGGTATTGACTTTGAAGAATCATTTGCTCCAGTTGCACGTATCAAAGCTATCAGAATCTTCTTGGCTAATGCTGCTAGTAAGAATATGGTAGTCTATCAGATGGACGTTAAGACCGCATTTCTTAATGGAGATCTAAAAGAATTGGTATACGTCACTCAACCGGAAGGTTTTGTGAATCCAGAGCATCCTACTCATGTTTATCGCTTGAAGAAGGCCCTTTACGGTTTGAAGCAAGCTCCTAGGGCATGGTACGATACGCTATCGAAGTTTCTTCTATCTAAAGGATTCCGCAAAGGAGCAGTTGATCCGACACTGTTCACCAGAAAGTCAGGCAAACACTTAATTCATGTTCAAATCTATGTTGATGACATTATCTTTTCCTCGACCGAACCTAAAGAATGTGATCATTTTTTAAAGGAGATGGGCTCCAAATTTCACAAAGTCCGAGAGGAATTTTTATTAACCAATCTAAATACGCAAATGAAATTTTAAAGAAATTTGGATTTTTTACCAGTGACCCTGTTGACACTCCCATGGTTGAGCGTACAAAACTGGATGAGGACCACTCAGGGATCATGATAGATCAAACAAAATATCGTAGTATGCTTGGATCCCTGATGTACCTCACAGCCATTAGACCAGACATTTTGTTCACTGTATGCATGTGTGCAAGATACCAGGCTAAGCCTACCAAAAGCACCTTGAAGTGGTTAAACGGGTCTTCGGTATCTCCAAGGAACCATTAACATGTGACTTTGGTACCGAAGGACACCGGTATGTCACTAACGGCCTATCTGAGATCTTGACCATGCGGGATGTCAAGATACATGTCAAGCACGCCGAGGTGCTCAATTTTTAGGTGATAAGCTTGTGAGTGGTCTTCAAAGAAACAAATGAGCACTTCCATATGTCTACTGAGGCTGAATACATAGCCATGTCATCTTGTTGTGCTCAAATCTTATGGATGAGATCCCAATTATCTCGACTATGGCTTTGTATTCAACAAAGTTCCTATGTACTGTGATAACAAAAGTGACATTGCTCTCTGCTGCAACAATGTTCAACATTCAAGAGCTAAGCACATTGATATTCGACATCACTTTTTCAGGGAACAAGTTGAAAATGGTGTGGTTGAACTATACTTCGTGAGGACTGAATATCAGTTAGCAGACATCTTCACCAAAGCTCTTTCTTGAGAACGTTTTGAGTTTATTCTTCCACGACTTGGCTTGAAAAGCCTTCAACCAAAAACACTCAAACGTCTTCAGGAGGAAGAAGAGGAGTAAAGGTGTTCGTCTCAATTTATTCTCTGTACATATCTTCCTAAAAACAAAATACAAAATTATAAAACCAACAAAAAGAAAATAGAAAATTTTAAAACTTTCAAAAATCCATAAAAATTAGAAAATATTGAAAAATTCCAAAAATATTGTCTTTTTGTCATGTTTTTCCTGGTTTGATAACATCTATGGACTTTGTGTTGTCACTCAAATAATGGCACGGGTCTCTAGATAAAGTTCGAATTTTCATTTAAAAAAAAAAAAAAAAAAAAAAAAAAACGAGATGGACAAAAATGATGGTTTATTGTCATTTCAGCAAGAACCGTTTTAAAAGAAAGAACAGAGCCATGCTTAATCTTAAATTTTCAAACATCATGCTCGATTCTAAAACAAATGTTTGTCACCAAAAAAACAAATGTTTCTTTCCAAATATTTTTCCTTCTAAAATTCTTCTGAAAAATATTTGTCATCTAATGAAAACAAAATTGCTTTGTAAATACCTCGGACTCTATTTTTGAAAATCATTCGGGCTTATCAATTGTCGAAATCTCTATCTTCCAATCAACAACTTAAGTCATTGATTGAAGGGAGAATGATTTCATCAAATCAAAAAGAGTATTTTTCAAACAATTGGCACGTAAACGAGAAAGGTCTACTTTTGGTTAATCAAAATGAACAATGTTTTACAATGTTTATACAATTGGTACCAGACCTTGGTTATTGTTATGTTTTCCAAAGATATTTATGCATGTTTAAACAATGGATTTTAAAGTCTAAAAATTTGATTCTTATCAGTTGAAATGTTTTTTCAAAACCAGGTCACAATTCTCCTCAAAAGTTTTCAAAATAAATTTAAATCAATAGAGATCACAAATCTCAAAGGATTTGAAAATTGCGATCGGGGGAGAATTTGTGATTTAAATTGGATATAAACTGATAATTCAACAAGTGGTTTAGAAATATAACAACAAGCTCTCCTCTCGCATGCGCCAAACAATTTCAAATTTTCCATGCACATGTTAAATGGGAGCATCTATCTTAAACCAAAAAGGATTTAAACGTGTTTGATTTGTCTCAAAGTGCAGGTTCCTTCTAATATGTGCAAAACTCTTTCAAATCTCGATGCACGTATTGAGGGGGAGCAATCCTAATAAAACCCCATCCTTCCCCGACATGCTTTATCTACTTGAATTTATCGGGAAGTGATGATGATCATTTTAGAAAATGTTAATCAAATATTGGATCTTTCTTTCTCAATCTAAGATTTCAGAAGTCCTCTTGCCTCCATGTGTTAAAATAATTTCTAATACTTGAAGCACATGTTGAGGGGGAGCATTTCTAAAATTTCAAAAAAAATTAAGATACAAAATGCTTTGATTTTATATCACAAGTATCTTGATTGATTTCTCAAATGGTTTTCAATTGGTTTCAAGGCGGAAGAACAATACCAAAAGACCGACCAATTTTAATTTATGCATGGTGATATAAGGATGGTTAGGTTAGGTATTCGTTCCCACAATCCCGCCAGAGCCGGAGGGATCTACCCAGGGACAATCCAGTAGATAGTGTAGAAGTCATTAGGTATGATGAAAAAACGAGAAAAGTGAGAAATGGGAATAGTGCGGACTGAGACTGAGCTAGTACTGGAATAAACCCAACAAGGCTCTATGTAATGACGTCTCGGTAAGCACTGAAGGGGTTGAAGAATGAAAAAGAATTGAATGTGAAAAGGGTGAAAATAAATAGCCTCCAATAATTCAACCTTAGGGCAGAATCCGGGTTCAATACATATGCTACTGGTTGTTACTAAAGTAACGCCCGTATTGAACACAAGACGTCATGGACCCAGTGACGCACTGCACTAAACATCCCAAGCTACTCAAGTTCCTCTTAAAAAGGCTTGTTTCATTCTCACGGGGAACCTACATAATCTATCGACTTTCTCTTAGAGATTGTTGATATTGAAGAAGGAGACCCTCTCCCTAGTCTCCGGCACATGAAACCAAATATGCACAATTGAGTCTAGAACCACGAGATCATCAATAAATCTCATTAGGACACATTATTCTTGAAGACTTACTGTTTCACACAATGTGGAAAGTAAGAATATATATTAAGAGTCCTACGCATTATCCTTGTGCTATTGCTAGAACATCCGAGTGATATGTTAAGTATTAACGATGAAGATGGAAATCCTTCTAGAGCCAACATCTAACAAGCTCTTGGTGGGGGACATGTGAGATCTTTCCAAAAGATCAAGCTTGTGACAACTGGATAGAAACGATGGGGCGATTCAATCTTGAATCAACCTTGGTCCAGGAAATGGATTGACGGATACCTTTGAAAAACCGGTCATTGTGATTAAAAGTTCTTTTCCATAGCACATCGATTGTGTATTAATGTTTCAAAATTAAAAGGGTATTTGTGATTGATAATTGATTTTCCATAAAACCTTCGTTGTATTGAAAAATGCTTTATATTAAATACACGATTGTTTCCAAATCATTTTTCATCAATCAGTGAATCTCAATTCGCTGGTTCACTCACTCCGTGTTGTCTTCTTTGAGACATTCCTGTTTGAGAACAGCTAGAATAGCTGCGAAACCCTGTCAAGGATATTCTTCGAATCATACCTAGTCACAGGCAAGATTTGTTGTCGATCAACGGGGAACCGTGGGCGTGTACCTCAATTCAACGAAAGTGATCAAAGACACTTTCGTATGTTTTCGTGCTAACTATTTTATGCAAGGACACCCAACGGTTGCAGCTAATCAGAATTGAGAAGTCAATCCATTGCCACATGCTCACACATCACTCTTACACCTAAAGAAATCATGATATGTGCACATCTTCATCAACTGGTTCTGATATTCTTCATTCCATGCTTCTGCTACTCTGATGCAAATATCTTAATCTACAAATGCTTCCGCAACTCTGATGAGAAGATATCATGATCCAAGATGTGAGCATGTCGGTCCGAAAGTCACAACATCACATAATGGCGATACATCAAAAGGATGAGTCAGAGATTTGCTGTGGCTGATTATCTCAAAATTGGCTCAAAACTCAACATCACGTTGATCAGTTAAAGACCTCCACTTGTAATAACTAAACATGCAGAACATGAAGAATCAAAGACTACGAGCTACAGAACAAAAGAACTTAATCAATGAAACCAAGAACATCAAAAGTAACATCTGTTTGTAATCAATGTAAGTTGAGGTGACCTCCCTTAGGGGGAGATTGTTAGGATTTAGTAAATCCAGTACTTAAAGTGTTGGTCACCTCAAGTATATGTACTCGTTAGAAAGCTCGTAGTCGTGGTCATTTAGTAATAATTAGTAGATTACTTAGCAACACCGTGGAGGACGGATGGGTCTTTACCCACTGTATACCTGATCCACAGCCTAAAGTAGGCGAGCTATGTTTGTACCTATAAATACCCTTTGCCATCCAAGGCAAAGGGTTGGAGCTTTCATAATTCATTTTTCTTTGTCTCATTAAGCTTCCCATTCTCTCCCACTTTCTTTCTCTAAACCTTATATCCTACGCATAACTTTTTGCTTATGATGTGTTTGTGAGAAACCAAGATGCTACACGTCTAGTGTAATCCTAGGGATCCGTGGGATGCTCCTCTTTGCCCATGAGTTTTTTGGTTATGGGTCATGGGTTATGGGTTGGTCCATGGGTATTCTTTTAGATACAATGTATCTAATGAGTACAATGTATCTAGTCAAGTGGGTATGGCTCAATACCATGGGTTATGGATATGATCCATGGGTTGTGATTTTTACCCATCCTAATAAACTATTACAACAAATGATTTATTACAACAATTTGTATTAAATGGCTATATGTAAATGCTTTACAAAAATAACATGTATCCTTATAATTTTACTTAAGATAACATTATATTTGTTAACAACAAAACACAAAGAGATCGCAAAATATTAATAAACGTTTTTACGGTTTATTTGTATTAACACGCCCCATAATTAGAATGAACAATTCCTACTCCGAAGGGGGTTTGGAACTTAATGGCAGCATGTATGGTGGAAAAAATAATGCCCATCTTTTGCAGTTTTGTTCTCCCTATTAACAAATTATAAGGAGAATCTGACCTGACTATGACAAAGGTGAGTGTCTCCTTGCGGGATAAGGGCCTTCGCCTATGGTGATTTCCAACGGTACTTCTCCAAGGGGCCATGAGTGCTCACCGGAGAACCCTACCTGGGGTGTTTTGGAGTCTACCCTTCATGAGCGTATAGATGACTTGAGCTTTAGGAAACAATGCTCATAAATGATCTCGCAGGATCTTCCACAATCGATGTATGCTCAGTTTGCTTCCCTGTTTGAGACCCGTACCATGATGACCACGGGGTCAGTCGAAGGTGTCTTCCCCAGGATGGAAGGGAATGTTATCTCTTCTACACTTCCCAGCTCTCCATCTACTTCTTTTTGTTTCAAGGTAGGATCATGCCGGTGCACCATTAGTATCGGAGCCTCTATAAGGGGTAGCCTCTTTCTTGTTTCCTTTCCATTCACCCAATTGGGTGTCGGAAAACTTGTCTTTTGCCTTCTTGATGCCTTTAACCAGGTGTGTTAATTGTCCGGATCGTACCGCCTCCTCGATCTGCTTCTTCAGCTCTCTACAGCTGTTTGTGTCGTGCCCATGGTCTTCATGGAAATGGCAATACTTCGAAATGTCCCTGGCTTTGCTTCGCGCTGACATTCGAGGTGGTGGATCAAAGGACTTTGTGGCTTTCTCGGTAGCCAGAATCTCCCTGGGAGATTTGGCTAAGTTCGCCAAGATTCCGTGATTCGAGCCTTTGTTGTAGGGGGTGAAGCGGTCTCTGTTCTTCTTTCTATTCTTGGATCCTTCCCAGGAGGACCCTCTGGAGAACTTGTTAGAGGCTTCCTTTTGCTCTATCAGAGCTCCATTCGCTGCTACTTCTTTAGACTCAATCCAAGTGTAAGTCTTCTCCATCAGTGCCCTGTAAGTGTTAGGAAGATCGGTGGATAGGAATTCCACCAAGCTTCGAGTATGAAGGCCATGTACAAAACCATAGATCCTCTGATCCTCATGCAAACCCAGAATTTTCAAAGTTTCATCGGTGTACCTTGTAACGAAGGCCCTTGTGCTTTTGTAGTCCCTTTTCTTGATGGTATGAACGGCTAAATAGGTCTTGGTGTACTTCTTCTGTTGGCTAAAGTGTGATCGGAACTTAACCTTAAGGTCGTCTAGACTTACAATGCTCACCAACGTCTGTCCATTCCACCATATTCTTGCCGAGTCTCCGAGCGTGTATGTGAACATGTGGCATGCTACAGGCATGACCCACTTCTGCATCTTTATAGCGCCTTCGAACAAGTGTAAGAAGTTATCAGGATCGCCTTTCCCATCATAGGTGCCTATGTGAGTGGGCATCTTTACACCATCAGGTAGAGGGTAGTCTTCGATCCATTTCACAAAAGGTGTGCAAGCTCCAAAGGCTTCAGCATAGTAAGGGTTATATGGAGGTGGATAAACAGGTGTAGGGTTATAAGGGTTAGGAAATGGCTGTGTGTATGCAGGGTAAACTATAGAAGGTTGATACGAAGGGTTTCCACCCATCGACTGTGTAGGAACGTTTCCATAGGGCATTTGCTGGTAATTCTGGTTGCGGATAGAACCATTCAGAGGGTAGGTGTTATAGGTTTGAGCAGGTAGGTAGGGGTTCATTCCCGGAGGGGATAACTGATTCATCCCTGAGTATGGATGAGGTCCTCCGACACTCGAGACATATGATGGGGGTATCGGAGCCCCCATCCCTTCTCTTCCTAAATGGGCAGCTAGGAGAGGATGTAGGTTTACCCTCCGTTCCCTACTGGGTTGCTTCCTGCGTTAGAGTTCTCGCTCCTCCTTTCACCTTGCACTCTTTCCCTTCTTTCCGGATCTCCCCCGGGACCTTCTTCAAAACCCACAGTCCTTCCATTAGGCCTTCTTATGGAAGGAGCACAATTTCATAGGGCCGAACCCCCCCTGTTAATCGGTCGAGGCCTCTCATCTACCTCAATCTCTTCATCATATTCCTCACTAGAATATTACAGTTCTCTTCGCATTTCAGTGTTGCCAACTTGCCTCTTATGAGCCTTCAGTAAAGACTCTAAGGCTTTGAGGTTTGCCTCAACGAAGGCGGGGCTAATTTCTGGAATAGGGTTAGCTGATGTTGAGGCGTGATGTACGGGAGTGGTTTCAAACGAGATCGTGTAGTGAAGGTTGAGGTCATTATGGGGGCGAGATTATCGGTGTTAGTTGTGTTGAGAGGGACCGGTAGAGAAACACGGTGGAGGTGTATCTTCCTTCCCGGTTCCATGCCGGAAAGGTAGCGTGAATCGATTAAGGTTTTAAGACTTGGTGATTACGGGACTAATAGTAGGGTCCCATAGATGGCGCCACCGATTGTACAATAAATTGCACTACCGGGCTCGATGATGATCAAAGGTATGAGGGGTGTATGTTCCACCAAGATTGTCTTTCACCGAGAATAAAAATACGAAGAAACTACGTTAAGTGATTACGCAGGGGTAGGACCCTGCGAACCACCTCCGGCGTGAGAGTAAGTATGAGTTATGGTTGTATAAGTGTGTGTAAGTAAAGAGATGAGTGTGAAATGAGCTTACCATAATCCATTGCCCGTCCAACTTATTTATAGTGGGAGAAATAGGGTTAGGGGCACTTCTGCATGAATTTCGGAGAACATGGAGGCGTTCCATGTTTGTGGGTAACCGCTAGGGCTTAGTGACCCACGTTCTCAAACTTTTCGGGGAAGCCAGGAAAGAGAGGGAGATCGTGGGTTTGACCAAGTCAGGAGGTTCTCCTATCCATTAGTCCTTCGTCAACCGTACCCCGAAGGGCTTAAGGCTTCGAATGGCAAATTCCCCATAGGTAACCTTCGTGTGTACGAATGGTTTGACGCCCATGAATATTCAGGAAACCTAACTTGGGCCTTCGAATAGAAGGGCTTTGACACGTCTCGAAGGAGTGTCCTTCTAGCTGTTCGGAGGGTACATCATCAGGCATTGATCTAGATAATTTAGGGCATAATTCATTAAGATTGAATTTATGGCCAGTAGGTTTCCATTGATAGCCTACATCACTAAATTTTCTTCCTGTTGGCTTCCAATGTTTTTTAACCCTTTTCCACCTTGGTTTTCTAACATCCTTAACTTGTTTAGCAATTCTAACATTTTCGACTAGAGACTTAGCAACATATTCTACTTCATTTACGGCAAAATCATGATAAGTACCATAAACCAAACATTCATTACATGTTTTGTAAATCGTAGCAGAATTCGAATTAATTACAGTACGCTTATAGCTAATACTAGAATCAACACATTTCCTCTTATTAAACTCAAACTTATTTTTCCAAGGATGGTCTTCTACTTCCTTCCTTTGAACACTCTTTGCTTGCGAGGTCCTATCTTGCTTTGTATTGCCTGGAGGCTTTGACCTGCTTTCCTTAGTGTCACTTATTACTCCTATAGAGGAAACGATGGGAACATTAGTTGGTTTCACTACTTTCTGCATTCCTGGTCTAGAAGTATTGGGATCTGAAGTACTAGGAGGCACATCAAAGGACACTTGCTTGGCTTTGGGCATAGAGCAAGGCATAAGCACTCTATCTTTCTTAGTACCATATTTAGAACATATAGTTATTAGGCATTCTAATAGTTCCTAAGATTGTTTGGCATATAAGCATGCATCCTTAAATGCACTATCAAGTGGCTTCTCTATTTTATCCTCTTCAACAATCTCATGGAGACATTCTAGACTATCCTTAAGGTGCAAAAAATATGTTTGAAGTGCAAGTTCATTATTCCTAAGATTATGTGGAATGTACTTCATAGTCATAGCATATTTTGCATAAGCAGGCACCTTTCGTGCAGTAGTCTCACAATGTGTGATTGGCATTTTCCCTTTTACCTGACTCTTCAGATTCTCAATTTCATTTTGCAAAGAAGTTAACTTTTCGTTGTTCTTGTCTCGAGTGACTTTAATTGATTCATATAACTCTTTGAAATGCAATTTAACCTTTTCATTTTCTGCTAGAAAACATTCATTTTCATGTTGTAATGCATTAATGATGTTTTGAAGATGAAAATTCTGAGAATCTAAAGGAGGAGGCATTTGGGAGCCAGTCACATCATTCTTATCAAACTTTAATTGTGAGTTTTGGGTTTTCAATCGTTTGATCGTGTTATAATGAGCTCGAATCTGTTCATCACATTTGTTAATTTCAAAAACTGTATAAAACTCAGGAGCATCCGAGGATGTCTTGACATTTGAGGTTTTAACATTTTCTTTTAGATGTTGATATTTTAATTGCAAATCAAAATGTTCAACTTCCAATTTAGAAAAATGTTTGACCAAGTTATCATGATCATTTCGTTCAATTTTCTCATACAATTTTGAATTCTTGGACTCAAGCTCAATGACACGATCATGGGAAACTTTCAGGGCAACTGATAATTCATAAAATTGAGAAGCAGTAATAGAATAATTTGGAACAGTATAGAACACATCCTGAGCAACACATCTAGAGATCAAGTTATCATTTAAGATATGCAGATTTTTCCTCTCAATTTCATTACTTTTAAGCTCACGTTCATAATCTTTGACCTCAATTTCCATTTCATTAAACACCTTTTTTATTTCTTTAATCTCTGTATCAATGCCCTTTTGAAGACTTTCAAATTGTTCTTTTAGTAGTTTAAAGAAAGGCATGACTTCAGTTAAATAGCACTCTTTAGTTTACTTAAAACCCTTTTCCCCTTCAGTAATCCATGTGGGTGTAATTCTCTTCTTACATGTTTTCTCAAAGTCAACAAATAATTGATAAACTACATATAGGCTGATTAAGGTCTTGCTTTGAGTCGAAAGGGTTCTGGGCACTAAATGCATAGGTTTATTTGGGGGATACACAGTGGCTGCACACATTTTTCTACAAGGAGGATTCTTCTTAATAAGATTATCGTTCTTTTGTTTATCCAAATCTTTCTTCCAGAATACTTGCTCAGGGGTTAATTGAGTTTGAGATTTAAACTTATTCAAGGCTATCCAATTTTCCTTAGTGTAATCATGGGATTTAAGCGTTATATTATGCTTTGTACACCAAGGATCATTTAACTTCTTTGCCATTTTCTCCCTAGAGGCATCTTTTAATTTTATATCCTCTTTAGTGCTTCCTATACATGATGGTGTTTGCCTAGGCTTAAGAATCTCATTACCATCATAGACTACCTTTTGAGCATCTCTAGCTATTTTACCTAACTCGGGATTGGGTTCCTCTACAAGGGGAATATTATGCTTATCGCTTAAGACTCTATGCTTAGTGATCATGTGAGCCGTCTGAATGGTGTTCCCTTGTATGTACAGTTTGTTTTCAAGTTTGTTTTTCAAAGTTTTTAGGTTGGAAAAGTCATTTAAAAGTTTTGATTCCTTAGCATTAAACTCCTGTTTAAGCACTTTTACATTTTCTTGAAGTTCTTGCTTTTGCTTAACATTTTTATTGAGCTTTTCTTGTAAGGAGTTTAACTCTTGTTTTAACATTTCTTCCCTAAAGTTACTTTTTCTAATAAGCATGACGTATTTGGTTATCCATCTCCGCTCACGGGAGTCGGTTCATATTTAGTTATTTGTTCATATATGGAAACTTGTTCTTTATAAGCATTTAGTTCAGAGGTTATAGAGTCATCAGGGGCACATGCAGTGTAATCATCAAAAGTATAGTCATCATTGACTGCAGAAGATGCATCACTTGGTACAATTTCACTTTCATTTTGCTTCACATATTGATCATATGGGACAACATTTTGATATTACCCATATTTTCAATATTTGATTCAATAATTTAAGTTAATTGTACCTTGTCGTGTATCTTTTGCACATCAACTTCATCGTATAGTTTCAATACCTCTGATATGATTGATTCCTTGGAGGGACTGGCCTGTTGTGGTGAAGGAGCCTTTGGAGAGACCATTGGTGAGATACTAGCCATGAAGATGGTCTGGGCAATAGGTTCATCATCGACATCAGAGTCAAATGCATCACAGTCTGCAACTTCAAATGCATTGGGATTGTTTTGACCCATACCCTGCACAGGCTGTTCATCCACATCAGCATCATAACTTTTGGCATTTCCCTCGGCTAGGAACAGTAATTCTTCCTCATTCAACACAGCTCCACTATCTTGAGCTTGCACTAGTAGCATTTTGTCCCTGAAGTACTTTGCATTTTGTGGACGTTTTGGAAGAGTGAAGTTCCTTGATGTGTGTCCTTCTCCACCACAATTGTAGCACTTGATTGGCTTTCCTTGTCCCTAGTACATGTTCCTTCCACGATTCGGATTACTCACATATCCTCTACCTATACCAGCATTTCCATAACCAGCACCAACCCCAACATTTCCTTGCTCATTATGTGGAAGATATGCATTCTGCCTTCCCAGCCCGTTTTGCACAACTACCCTTTCATCTTTAACCGTAGCATGATTGTGGAGATTAGAAGCAGTTCTGAGATGATTTTTGGTAGGTGGGGCAAAGTTCAGGTTTTGCTTAACCATTAGAGCCACTTGATGAGCAACTTGTTCCAAGAATGAGTATGAAGGCTTATAGCTTGGATCTGGAATAATTTTGTGATTACCATCCCCAGTAGGTATGACTTGTGATGCTTTGATGGTTATTCCCACATTAGTGAAGAATGCAGTTGAATCATTTGAAGAACTTGCATCACCAGTACTGGTACCAAACTTTTCCATGACAATTCTTTCAAATGCAGCATGCTTCTCATTTTGGAGCAAATAAGTATACAATTGCTTGTAATTGGTGTTCCTTAATCATTTGTTCAACTTGATTGCAGTGACAAATTTGTGCCATTCGGGATTCATGTTGTTCACAAACTTTGAATTAAGCTGGATATTTGGCATTGTCATTTTGATGTTCCTCATATCATTCACAAGCTAGTGGAATCTTACATAATATTCCGTAACACTTTCCCCTATGTTAATAAAAATAAGCCGTAAAAACGTCTATTTATATTTTACGATCTTCTAATGTTTTGTCGATAACAAACGTAAAATCATTTTAACGAAACAAATATAATACGTAATTAGTTTGAACTAATAGTTTCTAACACACTTACATTTTCACATAAAACAATAAAACAAGTATAAGTGATTTTATGATTTAGTATTACATATGTACAACAACTAGTGTTTACATATTTGGGTAAAATATACACATAACTAGTATGTAGTATATTGGGTAATATAAATGGGTAGAAACTTAAGTATCACAACCCATTGACCAAATACATTGAATGTAGTTGGGTATAACCCAAAGTCCATGACCCATATCCATGGAGTTGAACCATAACCTATTGCATGACATCATGCTCATATCATATATGGACAATATACATAACCCATGGTATTGACCCATACCCATGTGACTAGGTGCATTGCACTCATAAGATACATTGTATCTAGTATAAGACCCATGGATCAACCCATAACCCATGACCCATGACCAAAATACTCATGGGTAAAGAGGAGCGTCCCACGGATCCCTAGCTTTACGCTTGACGGATCCCTTGTGGGAGGGATCCGTGGGATCCGGGGAACAGTAGAATTTTTCCTCTATAAATAGTGAGCCATTTCTTCATTGTTTCTCACCCCTTTCCAACATACTTTCCTTTTGAGTTAAAACTCTCTAACCTCAGATCCAAGAGATCTATGTTTGTAGTTTTGTTTTTGAGTGATTCTCTAGGTTCCTTTTAAAGGCAAGATCACCACCTTTGAATTCAAGCAAGCTCAAGTCCATGAGTTGCCATGATTCCTCATCATCAAGACTACTGAAGTCCTCTTGTATATGGTTCTTTTCTTTCTTCTAAAGAAGTGTAGTGTTGAAGACATTAGTGAAAGATGTCTCAAGTGTCAAGACGAAGACATTAGTGAAAGGTGTCGATCGTCCGTTTTATAGGCATTAGTGAAGGGTGCCTAGAAGTCAAGTCACAAGACATTAGTGAAAGGTGCCTTGAAGATCTAGCTAAAGGCATTAGTGAAAGGTGCCTAAGATGTACATTCGATATGGTGTGTTTTGATGTACAAGATAGATTAGCATTAGATGCAAGGGTATTGATATCCTTGATGATGTTGTAATAAGGAGTTGGTCTCCTTTGGGATTAGTCGTTGGTGTAGTGTGGGGTAGTAGTTCCTCCATTGTAATGGAACTCGGTATCTAGCCTAGTACCGGATAAAGGGTAGGCGACGTTGTGTTAGGTGTGGTTCACCTTGTTGTGAAAGAACCCGGTGGTTAGCCTAGTACCGGAAAAAGAGTAGGCAACGTTGTGAAGGTTTCTCTACCATAAGGAGTTGGTGTCGTGTAGTGATTACGAACTCTCGAGTAGGTGACTCGGGGAGTGGAGTAGGGCAAGGAAGGTGTCCTTGTAGCCGAACCACTATAAATACCCGCGTTGTGGTTTTGTGCTTCTTACTCTTATTTTTTCATTACAAACTTATACGTCTGTATGTTTGTTTATCAACATCCAACATACATCGAAATAGATTGACATAAGTCGATCTAAATAGTTTAAAAGGAAGTTTTAATTGGCAAAACTATTCAACCCCCGCTTCTAGATTTCCACAATTGGCATCAGAGCTTCGTTACCAAGTTTCTTGAAGTATATTGTACTTTAAAAACTTGATACGATCCATGGTTAATTGAAAACTACAAAGAAGGTTTTTCATAAAAACAAACGTCATGTTTTTAAAAACTCTTTGTTTGGATGTTTATTAGATGAAAACATTTTTTCTCATTATTGATTTTCTATTTTAAATGCACTAATCTTCTCTGTCATGTTGATTAGTCAAAGCTCATACCTACCAAGCCATAGGAATCGCTTGGTAACAATAATACCTTCCCTAAGATGGTATCTTAAGCACAAAGGAGTCGGAATTGTCTAGTGACATTTATTGTGTCATTTGTAAAGACATTCCTAAGTGCGTTAGAGGTATGATTCTTTACTTATCTCTAAAATGATATTAGATTAATAATTAAGTATGCCTACATAAGTATTTATATGATTATCTTTTGTGCATATACATGTATTACATGAAGCTTCATTAGGAAGCCTTTTCTCACATTCGTGTCACTTTTTCGTCTAAAGTCGTGGTATATAAAACTTGTGTTTTATTTCATTTAATCCAAAAATCATATCCTTCGAATAATAAAACAAAACAGAAATTTCAAAAATTCCTCCTTCCCCATAAAAACTCCCACCGTCATCTACTCCATCAAATACCCATTTTTTTCAAATTTTCCAATTTCAAAAATTTCATCTCATTCAAAACTTCATCTACCTCTCCATTTCATATCATCCGAAACCAAGAAGGCTCGCCATCAACATGGTTTACATCGCCCTCGTGCTCATCGCCTTAACACTCATCGCTCTTGTGTTCCCTATGATGAAGTTCTCATACGGAGATATATACTTTGTGTTGTTAATCTACATTGGGATCATATACCCAATCCTTTGTATCATTCTTAGCATTGAAATGAAATATTATTAATAATCTAGTTTATCTAGGTTATTATTATCATAATGTGTTTGTCATTTCTTTTGATTTATATGTTTCGTATTCTCTCATGATACATTAGAAGTCATGTATGCATGCTAAAAGAAAATGTAGGCTATAAAATTGTAAAACCTATGTTTTTATCAAATTTGTTTCTGTTACTACAGACCTACGGATCCCGGCAAGTATACTAGCCGGATCCCTTTTGAAAGGGAACTGTGGGATCTGTACATCTAGAAAACAGTTTTTCATGCATAATAAAAACCACTTTCTTTCTAAAAGTAATATCCCACTAGAATGTCAAAACCATAAGTGAGTTAAGTGTCTTTGTTGTTAAAAACCATTGTTAATAAAAATCTAGTAAAAACATTAGACAATCATTGGTTGACCACAAACATTACTTTCTATTAACTCGTCATTTCTATAGATTCAAATATGACGCATGAATATGAGTTTGATTTTTCACTCACTAGCTTCTACACTCCGAACATCTCCCTTGAGCCCAACACACCTGGCAATCATGTCCGTGGGTTCAATAATCTCGAAAACCGTCACTTCCACGAAGGACGTTGTAAGACCCTAAAATTCAAAACGAATACTAAAGACTAAATTACCCTTTAAAATCAAGATTATAAAATACGTAAAATATATTAACGTTCATTTAAAGAAATTAAAAGATCTAAATTATGAATGTTTAAAACCTAACGAGCATATTAAGTAATCGACATTGGTACGACGGAAAAAAAATTAAAAGTCACACATATAAGTTATTTTGGGCCGTTTCCTTTTAGCGAATACCAACATAAACATGGGCCTCGTTTGTTTCGTTGCAAGCCGAGTATACACATGAGCTATGGGCTCCGGTTTGGTTTGTGATCCGACCCCCCCCTTTTAGGCCAAGTCGGGCCTTGTTCTTTTTCTTTTTGCAAGCCGATCCACACACCAAAAGCCCACCCATTTTGACCGATCGGTACATGTATATATACACACACCAACCTCAAAAATTGAAACCCTAGTTTTCAAGGTCTCGGTACAAGGGTTTTGTTTTCCTTTTCTTTTCTTTTTCCGATCGCTGCTACATCCTTGGTGTTGGTGCGTTGATCCGAGCTCGCAAAGGTATAACAACGTTTCCATTCGTCTCACTTATATTTACATGCAAACGTAATATATGGGAGTTATGAATCGAGGCACATGAATAAATCAAGCCCTAAAAATCAGTTATGATAGCCATTAATATGTAATCAGAAAGGTAGAAACCCTAAGTCGTTATAATCATGGGTGTTTATGATTTTATGTGAAGAGTTGTGTGCGTGTTGGATCGCTAACTAGTGTAGCGGGTGTGTATTGTTTTATAGGACTGAATTATGGTTATTAAGTTATTTATATTTTCTTTTGTAAGTTTTGTAAAGGCTTCCGCTATTGTATAGTACTTAAGGTTAGTTTTCGATATGAAACCGTATTTGTGATATCTTTACCCTTGTCGGGTTGGGGTGTTACAATTTATGGTATCGAGCTCTAGGTTTTAGGACCCTTAGAGCTTAGGCTATGACTGTGAGGATTGGGTAGACATTAGGTTTCCGTGCATTCGGATATCTTCGATTCCTTTTGGTATCATTGATTTGACTTGATATTCTTTTGTCTTCACCGAGTTGGCCCTCCTCTTTTCGGATCGAATTTTGTTATTTTGTTTTCGCTCGTCCGTTTGTCGATCGTTAGATGGAGACTACCGTGGAGCCAAAGAAGAGGTGCGCCCTACATTCGCAAGCAGTGATCCTGTCTTTGGAGAGGTTCGTGAAGCGAAGCCACGCCCGATCGCTGTACTCTTGGAGACATCGGGATTTCTTGGAGGAAGTCGGACGAATCAACCAAAGACGCAAAGACGGAGACAAGATTCAATCGATGGTGAGAAGGTTCATCTACTTCATATGATTTGGCGCGACTTATGTCACTCGATTCGTTTGTCATGCGTTTTGAGACGGTTTGATATTACATTAAGTGATTACGATCATATTGCCTCCCTATGATTTGTTGGAACTTGGTTTGGATCGTGAAGTTTTATCGTTTAGCATTCGGTATATCTCGGCTTTTCTTTTGGACCGGCGAGAATGAGTCATGAGGAACCGTTTTGTGCATTGGTTGCCTTCTTTCGTTGTGGTATGGTAAGTTGTTTTGATGTCGTATATCTTTGTATGTATGTGATCGGCATGTTATAGTATGTTACTTGCTATCGTATGTTATCGTATATGATATGTTTTGTTCGATATTAGTTATGTGGTTTGTCATGACCCGAGGCGAATATGATGATAATGAGGACTTGTTATGTGATGCAAGTATTATGACGATCGATCAACAAGATAATACCGAGATCATATAATTTGAACTTATTGAAATTATGACTTGTATCCGTTATTTGGCACTCCTCATGTTCGTTTGAAATTTTGTACCTATTTGTGAAATTTCGTCGATATCTCATACGTGTAAGTTTTGTGCGTTGGACCGAAATTGTTATGATTTGTGTGAACTATGGATTGCTATGTTTGCTCTAAATGTACGCGTCTCCGTGTACCCTTATTGTGATCATAGGATATTTCGTGAAGTGTTTGAGGAACATTAGACCCTTTTAGTTTGATTATCTGCGACTAGTGAGACCGTTAGGATTAGTTACGCCTATGCATATGATTGTTTTCACCCTTAGATATCCGAATAAGTTAGAATCATCGTTTGGTTTCTGCGTCTCATCATTATCGCCATTACTTGATAAGTATATAATTATCATTATAAGTATTTGACTATTGATTTGACTTCGAGAAGTATGAGTTTGAATATCACGATAAAAATCCGTTTGTTTCAAGATGAGTTCCGTGTTTGCTTTATTTTCCTCGAGACTCAAATCCGATTTATCTCATTGTTCTGTTGCGTCTTGTTCAATTTCGAGGACGAAATTTTCTTTTAGGAGGAAGAGTTGTAAAACCCTAAAATTCAAAACGAATACTAAAGACTAAATTACCCTTTAAAATCAATATTATAAAATACGTAAAATATATTAACGTTCATTTAAATAAATTAAAAGATCTAAATTATGAATGTTTAAAACCTAACGAGCATATTAAGTAATCGACATTGGTACGACGGGAAAAAAAAATTAAAAGTCACACATATAAGTTATTTTGGGCGTTTCCTTTTAAGCGAATACCAACATAAACATGGGCCTCGTTTGTTTCGTTGGTGTCGAGTATACACATGAGCTATGGGCTCGGTTTGGTTTGTAATCCGACCCCCCCTTTAGGCCAAGTCGGGCCTTGTTCTTTTTCTTTTTGCAAGCCGATCCACACACCAAAAGCCTACCCATTTGGACCGATCGGTACATGTATATATACACACACCAACCTCAAAAATTGAAACCCTAGTTTTCAAGGTCTCGGCACAAGGGTTTTGTTTTCCTTCTCTTTTCTTTTTCCGATCGCTGCTACATCATTGGTGTTGGTGCGTTGATCCGAGCTCGCAAAGGTATAACAACGTTTCCATTCGTCTCACTTATATTTACATGCAAGCGTAATATATGGGAGTTATGAATCGAGCCACATGAATAAATCAAGCCCTAAAAATCAGTTATGATAGCCATTAATATGTAATCACAAAGGTAGAAACCCTAAGTCGTTATAATCATGGGTGTTTATGATTTTATGTGAAGAGTTGTGTGCGTGTTGGATCGCTAACTTGTGTAGCGGGTGTGTATTGTTTTATAGGACTGAATTATGGATTTATAAACATGTTATTATGAATTTAAAACAGGTAGGTTAAACATGTGCTTATATTGGTTTTAATAAACCCTAAAACTGGACAGCATCATATGTCAAATTTGTGTGTGTTATAGATCCAATTTTATAAGTGCAATAATCTGGGTTTTTGTGGGAAAAGTTTATTTTATGTCTTAGTTAAGTTTTCCAAGTGGTTTGGTCGAATTTGGAGTTGTCTAAGTCGTATTTTTGAATTTTACAAGATTAAGTGTCAAAGCTGAGAAAACGGGTCTGAAATTTAGGTTGGATTCATCTAGGTGTTATCTGATGATACTTGCATGTTTTTGAGTGATTCTTGAGCCTAAATTGTAGTACTTTGAAATATCTTTCTGGAAATATAAGTCTTGTATCATTTGCAAACTTGGAAGTATGATTTTATATTTTTGGAGTTAGGTGTCTCGAATCTGAATTGCTGAGTTTAAATTTATGATGTAGTAAATGATTTTTAGTATTTAATCTATGAGGTTCTGGAACTTTTCCTTTGGTGGATATGATATTTATATATGGTGTGACACCTGTAGCTTTTGGTTTGATGTGTTGAGTAGGGTAAGTGTGTTTGTTGGGGCCATACTTTGGTGTGTGTAAATCTGGGTGAGTTACGGACCGTCGGACTTATGATTTTCCGTAGGCCATTTAGCATGGAAATAGAACCCACCAATTTTTTTAGAGTCTCTTAACTCATATGGGAACCCCTGGGATTTTGCTTGATTTCATTTGAGCTAAGTAAGTATTTTATAAAAATCGTTAAAGTCTGGTCCGAATATAAGTTTAAGAAACTGAAAGATAAAATATGATATCAATAAGTAACACACTTACAAAGGCATAAGAAGCTTATAAAAGGAGCTAATAAGTATTATACGAATCGTAATCCATGTAGATTCATTGAAGAAGATGGCGTCGTATCTTCGTGTTCGTTCATTCATTTGCTTTTCCTCATTTGCGTTAAAGTGCAGATATTACGACCTTTTTAGTAAAGGTTTTCTCATGATCTCCTTCCTTTGTCATATCTCTTATGCTTATTAGGATTTCCTATGCCATTGCTATGATTCCCTTTTGTTTATGTGAATCTGTTTGATTGAACCTCTGTATGTTGAATCTTCTTGTATCGATTTGAACTTAAGATTATGAACTTGGATTATGAACATTTGATTATGAACTTCGATTATGAATGTATGATATATGACCGTGACATGAACCTTGACTTCGAACATTTGATATGAACCCTTTCGATTTGTTTGATCCGTTGTTTATCCGAAACATCATTTAGTGAACCATGAAATATCGATTTAGATTTTATGATATGAAACTTCGATATATATATATGTTGACCTTATGATGAATTATGATCTGTGTCATTTATGACAATCTGTTTGACCTAAGTTAGTTTGATTACCCGAGCCAATATTTCACTAGTCATGGGGTTCCATGTCCGTGTCGATGATGCACCGACATGACTCTAGGGCGAGAGTGATGTTCGCCACGTCCCTTTCATTATCATTTATTGATAGTATGGCCACTATCATGCGTTGGGCGTATGGATGCATCCTAGATCCGATATGTTATCGATATGATTTGTCTGGTGAATGATGTCGTGTGCAATACGCGTCTTCACAAATTCTGGGAGCTAGCTACTCCATTTGTTATTGAGGCCTCCCCTCATATTATATAAAGTATTCCGAGGTCACCCCTCCGAATAAGATAATTACTTCTGATATGATATGTTTTTGGGCTCGTGATAGATAACTAAATCTATATCTGTTATTTCTGTGTTAGATATTCTGTTTATGATTTCGTATTTGTCAATGTTTCCATTTATATACTGAATTATTATATGTTTATTGAATGTGTTTATGTTTTGACATGTTTATGTGACTACCGTTTGCCATGCTAGGATATGATTCATATGCTTAAATGTGATTCGCATGTTGTCATCTGATTATATGTTAGTTTACCATTATGTGACCTTGTCGATCTGTATGATGATTATGCAAGTGTATAATTGATTTTTCTGTAAGTTCATTATGTATAATTGTTCGGATAATTCGTGAATTTTGATTATCCGTTGGTGTTCAGATTCGCTTATGGTTGATCCGCCATGTTTAAATTCTGTCTATACTAAAGTTTGATCCGGGAAATGGTTTAACTTATGATATCGACTTGATAACTTGCTAATTGCTATGCTATGTCTTTTGCTTATTTAGTTATAGTTTTCCTAGTGTGTTTTCTATTTGTATGTGTGATCGCCACGTTTGATCGCTATTGTTCATTGCTACGATATTGGATAAGTGTGTTAAATGTAGATTAATTGACTTGTGTAAAGGACATGTTTACTTCTAGTAGTTGTTTCGCTAGCTTTCGGTATTTCGTTTGACTTATATGTACTTAAATTGGTGATTTATTAATTGCACATTGATTATGATGTGCTTGATTTGTGTCATTAGTATGCTATGTGTTTGTTCCTATTTGTTGTTTGCTCTTCCGGATTTACGTGTATCGTGTTTCCATAGAATCTCGATGATTCATTATCCTCTTTCCACTGTGACTTCGTTATTCCTTTCTTTATTTCATTTTGTATTTTTGTTTTGTTTAGTTTTCGTTTTGTTATATCATTCCTTTGGGCTTTGTAAGCTCGGCCGCATTTTCTTTCTCTGCGGTGTTAAGCATTCAAGATGAGCTTATGGGATAGTGATCCGGGTTGAGAGTAGAGATGAGAGCAAGATTTGAAAATAGGGATCTTAGATTTATTTTGGTTATTAAGTTATTTATATTTTCTTTTGTAAGTTTTGTAAAGGCTTCCGCTATTGTATAGTACTTAAGGTTCTGATATGAAACCGTATTTGTGATATGTTTACCCTTATCGGGTTGGGGTGTTACAGACGTATTGTAGACACCTCTCTACAATTAGAAGAAGGTATCAATACCTCCTTCCGAGCCATAGGACTGGAATGTCTTCTTGAAATCAACGAGAAGATATGTCCAAAGTTCATAACGGAATTCTTCCGTCAAGTTGAACTCATTCATAACGAGGATCGCTCTCTTTCTCTTTAGTTTTGGATCAAAAACCAATAGTTCGTTTTAAGTCTTGAGCGATTTGCTCACATCCTCCGGATTCCTAATCATGGACAATGTGCCTTCACTGAAGATTGGTCTCTTAATTCTCTCTTCAACGTTCGTGAAGAAAATAGTCCATATTGTTCTCACATACCTTCCCCGGAGGATTTAAATCGCATAATATGCAAACCTCGACCATATTACTCCGATCCTAACATTATCTTTACACGGGATATCCGAGAAGAGTACAATCCCCTTGCACTCATCCTACGTGAAAATGTTTGGAGTCTTAGGGGAAATCGAGAAATCCTTCCCGCTTGTTGTGCTCACATAATGTATTGTTTGCTAACACAACAACCATACAATATCGCCTACTTCTTCGCAAGGCAAATTGTAAATCTTCAAGGCTCCAAGAATAAACTCATCCTTTATGGAATGTTCTTGACACACCTCTATCATAACGTCATGCATTTTCATCCTCAATTTCAAAGTCCGTTGTACGTACTTGTGAACAAGATGATGGAACCGCTAAACATATCTCTCATGAAGACTTTCTTCATTCTTGATTCCACCAACACTTATCAACCATTTGATGATCCTTCTAGCGATAACGCTCAAGGAACTTAGTAGTCTTTCAAATAGGATCAATCCTTTTGTACTCATGCTTTATCAATGTAATCCAATTTCCTTCATGAAATAAAACATCTTACATTTGATATCTTAGTGTTAGAACCTCTTAAACTAACCTTAGAATATAATGCATTTTCAAGATCATTGCATACCTTTAGTAAAGGTTCTGCTTAGCAGATAGACAGATCCCAAAGTTTTTGCTAGACGGATCCTTACACTTAGGAAACCGTGGGATCCGACAAATAGAAAATGCAATTTCAATCATTGTATTTCAAACATGTCCTTAGAACACTTCACACTAAGTTACACATAGTGCCTCAATGCAAATTAAGTCCTTATCAAATTAAGTAGATCCTTCGTACTCACACATAACTCACCTAGATCACACTCAAGACGCTTATAGATCTACCGTTTCACTTAAACCCTTTACTCTTCTGCTCTCAAACTCACACATCAATTCTCACATGATCCCTCATATCTAACTTTGGAAATCCTTCGATTATGGCAAAATTGATCATAATCCTTACCTCAAAATTGGTCGAAATTGATCAATTCTAGTTTTTTCCATCTTAAGCCTTTAGGATATTCTCCTAAAAATTTTACTATCTGATCTCTAGGATCATTTAGCTCCACTTGACACTCTTAAAATCTTTAGTGTCATCTTTGTTCATCCATTGGTACTCATGAAAGTTCCAATCTCTTCCATAAAAGGCAATCATTAGCTACATCACTCATTATCCTCAAGTACTTAAGCACCCCTTCATTTAATACACTTAGAAGGACTGAAACACTCAAGATGGTATAGATCTTAGACCTTAGAAACATCATTTCTATCCTTTCATAGCTGCTGAGAGCCGGATCCCTAGGATTAGCCTAGACGGATCCCTCAAAGGAGGGAACCGTGGGATCCGAGTGACAGATTATGTCAACTCTAGCTAAAACAATCATTTCAAGTTCATCTTGCTAACTTAAACACTCCATCTCATCTTAAATGAGTTCTTAGATCAGTACAACTCTTAAGTTGACTCTTGTGCATGTTAATCATCACATTCTAATAAATCTTAGTGGCTTAAGTCTTGAATGCACTTGCCAAAACCCTTGCCTTATAAACCACATTAGTAGGACTCCTAAAGTCATCATCTTCACTCTCATTTTCAGCACTTAAGAAACCTTTACAAACCTCTTAAAATCATCTCATCATGAGGAAAACTCCAAGTAGCAACTTATCCACCAAAGAACCACCCAAGAAAATTGCTCGTGTTGTACACGAAATTTGTTCAACCGAATCATCTCCGGTCAAGCCAACAAATGCAAGGATTTCTTCTCAACCAATCAAACCAATTCCTAAAAGGATAGTACCCACAAAACTACCTATGCCAAACACCACCATACCTCCTAGGCCAAACAATATCATCTCCACTAAACCATCACCATTGGTTCCTAGAGCCTTCTTACAACTCCATGTTCTATGTTTCATGTTCTATCACCTCCTCGAACGTTTCGACGAGATTAAACCTAAACGAACTTGAGCTAGAGGATTTTTAGTGGTGTCCTAGTATCAAGCGTTACTTAGATAAGTCTAGTAATTCAAAGTCATGTATCGATCATTTTCTTAGTTTTTAGAGTCATGTATATCGTATCTCTAGTTTTATTAAATGAAAATACATGCTACTTGCTATATTTCTGAGTATATGATTATGTTATATAATACATATCTCACTTTGATATTAACATAATGTGTTATATCATCATTCTTGAAATTAATCATCGGTCAAACGGATCCTTAAATTTGCCTGAGCGGATCCCTACAAGGGGAACCGTGGGATCCGTGAGACGAAAACTAATTTTCTACTAACTTGAGTATTCTTTGCAGGAAATTATGCATTATACTTGTTTTCTAACCCTTGTTTTGTAGTTATTCAATTTACACATGAAGACTTTGAGACCCTAAAGCTAGGAGGAGCTTTTTGTCAAAGCAATACATTGCAAAATTACTTGCAATATTAGGAGTACATTTCATGACATCCCTTTGCAAAATTGCAATCATCAAGGGGAAGCACATTCGTCACTTAGACGAATTTTTTTTTGCAAACTTAGTTGCACATGACCTAGCTTAGTATTACTTTCTTGACACTCTTACATAGGGATGGACTCGTCAATGGGGAGTAAAGACGAGATCCTTTCCCGTTACTTGCTCTCAATTTTTTTTTCTTTCACATGTTTTCACGAAACAATGTGTTAGTTTCCTTCAAGCTCTTTTGTTTCGACAAAAAGGGGGAGAAGAAAGTAAAAACTACAAATTCAAACCTTTATGAATTTTAGCTTTTCCTTAAAATAATTTTATGTTTTTTCATCAACAAAAAGGGGGAGATTGTTAATACAAATAAGCCGTAAAAACGTTTATTTATATTTTACGATCTTCTAATGTTTTGTCGATAACAAACTTAAAATCATTTTAACGAAACAAATATAATACGTAATTAGTTTGAACTAATAGTTTCTAACACACTTACATTTTCACATAAAACACTAAAACAAGTATAAGTGATTTTATGATTTAGTATTACATATGTACAACAACTAGTGTTTACAAATTTAGGTAAAATATACACATAACTAGTATGTAGTATATTGGGTAATATAAATGGGTAGAAACTTAAATATCATAACCCATTGATCAAATACATTGAATGTAGTTGGGTACAACCCAAATTCCATGACCCATATCCATGGAGCTTGACCCATAACCCATTGCATGACATCATGCTCATATCATATATGGATAATATCCATAACCCATGGTATTGACCCATAACCATGTGACTAGGTGCATTGCACTCACAAGATACATTGTATCCAGTATAAGACCCATGGATCAACCCATAACTCATGACCCATGACCCATGACCAAAATACCCATGGGTAAAGAGGAGCGTCCCACGGATCCCTAGCTTTACGCTAGACGGATCCCTTCCGGGGAACAGTAGAATTTTTCTCTATAAATAGTGAGCCATTTCTTCATTGTTTCTCACCCCTTTCCAACATACTTTCCCTTTGAGTTAAAAACTCTCTAACCTCAGATCCAAGAGATCTATGTTTGTAGTTTTTTTTTTGTGTGATTCTCTAGGTTCCTCTTAAATGCAAGATCACCACCTTTGAAGTCAAGCAAGCTCAAGTCCATGAGTTGCTATGCTTCTTCATCATCAAGACTACTGAAGTCCTCTTGTTGATGGTTCTTTTCTTTCTTCTAAAGAAGTGTAGTGTTGAAGATATTAGTGAAAGATGTCTCAAGTGTCAAGACGAAGACATTAGTGAAAGGTGTCGATCGTCCGTATTATATGCATTAGTGAAGGGTGCCTAGAAGTCAAGTCACAAGACATTAGTGAAAGGTGTCTTGAAGATCTAGCTAAAGGCATTAGTGAAAGGTGCCTTAGATGTACATTCGATATGGTATGTTTCGATGTACAAGATAGATTAGCATTAGATCCAAGGATATTGATATCCTTGATGATGTTGTAATAAGGAGTTGGTCTCCTTTGGGATTAGTCGTTGGTGTAGTGTGGGGTAGTAGTTCCTCCATTGTAATGGAACTCGGTATCTAGCCTAGTACCGGATAAAGAGTAGGCGATGTTGTGTTAGGTGTGGTTCACCTTGGTGTGAGAGAGCCCGGTGGTTAGCCTAGTACTGGAAAAAGAGTAGGCAACGTTGTGAAGGTTTCTCCACCATAAGGAGTTGGTGTCGTGTAGTGATTACGAACTCTCGAATAGGTGACTCGGGTTGTGGAGTAGGGCAAGGATGGTGTCCTTGTAGCCGAACCACTATAAATACTCGCGTTGTGGTTTTGTGCTTCTTACTCTTATCTTTTCATTACATACTTATATGTCTATATGTTTGTTTATCAACATCCAACACACATCAAAATAGATTGACACAAGTCGATCTAAATAGTTTAAAAGAAGGTTTTAATTGGCAAAACTATTCAACCCCCCCTTCTAGTTTTCCACAACTTGGTTTCATTTTGAAATTCTCAAAGTCATCATAAAGCTGAGACTCCTTGTCTTCTTTTTTCATGTCTGAACTAGAGAGAAGCATCTTGACAATATCCCATACAGCCTTAGCTTCAGTGTTGTGATTGATCAGCTTGTCGATATCCTTAGGTAAACCTTGAAGTATGATGTTTGAAGCTCTGATATCTGCATCGTATATCTTTTTCTCCTTATCATCAAGCTCATCATACATCTTTGGTCTGTCTGTAACATATTGGATTTAATAAACACATAATCAAGCATAAACAAGGGGCGTATACAATGAGTCTAGAGAGAGAAAGTGGAAGAGTTTTGGGAACTTAGTAAGACAAAGAAAAATGATATTATGAAGCTCCAACCCTTTGCCTTTCCAGGCAAAGGGTATTTATAGTTACAAGCTTAGACGCCCTCCTTCGGGCTGTGGATCAGGCATACAGTGGGTAAAGACCCGTCCGTCCTCCACGGTGTTACTTAACAAACTACTTACTAACACTAAATGACTACGACTACGAGCTTTCTAACGATTACATATACTTGAGGTGACCGACTCTTTAACTATCAGATTTTGTAAATCCTAACAATCTCCCCCTAAGGGAGGTCACCTCAAATTACATTGATTATAAACAGATATTACATTTTGGATGTTCTTGGATTCTTGTTTGAGTTCTTTGCTCTGTAGTCTATAGCCTTTGATTCTTCATGTACCGCGTGTTTTGTTATTTCAAGTGGAGGTCTTTAACTGATCAACATGATGATGAATTTTGAGCCAGCATTGAGATCATCTGCCAGCATAAATCTCTGACTCTTCCTTGAAATTTTGCCATCATGTGAAGTTGTGACTGGACCGACATGCTCACATTCTAGATCATGATATCTTCTTATCAGAGTTGCGGAAGCTTTTGTTGATTCATGATATTTGCAGCAGCATAGCAGAAGCATGGAGTGAAAATATCAGAGTCACTTGATGAAGATATGCACTTATCATGATTTCTTCGAGATGAACGTGATGTGTGAGCATGCCGATATGGATTGACGCCTCAATTACGAGCAGTACCGCAACCGTCGGGTGTTCCTGCAAACAACGATTAGCAATAAAGCGCACGAAAGTGTCTTTGATCACTTTTGTTGAATTGAGGTGAGCGCCCACGGTTCCCGTTGATCGATACAAATCTTGCCTGTGATCGGTATAATTCAAAGAATCTCCTTGACGGGGTTTCGCAGCTGCTCTAGCCGTTCTCAAACCGGAACGTCTCAAAGAAGACAACACGGAGTGAGTGGACCAGCAATTTGAGATTCACTAATTGATGAAAAATGATTTGAAAATCAATTGTGTATCGCTTAATAAAAAGGGTTTTGCAATACAACGAAGGTTTTATTAGAAAATCAATTATCAATCATAAATACCCTTTTAATTTTGAAACATTAATACACAGTCGATGTGCTACAGAAAAGAATTTTTAAGCTCAACGAGCGGTTTTTTAAAGGTATCCGTCAATCCATTTCCTCAACCAGGATTGATTCATAAATTGAATCGCTCCATAGTTTCCTGTTCAGTTGTCACATGGTTGATCTTATTGGATAGATCTCACATGCCACCCACCAAGAGCTTGTTTGATGTTGGCTCTAGAAGGTTTTCCATCTTCATTGTGAATGTGTTAACACATCACTCAGATGTTCTGGCAATACCACAAGGATAATGCGTAGGACTCTTAAGACATATTCTCACTTTCCACATTGTGTGAAACAGTGAATCTTCATAGATTGTGTCCTTATGAGATTTATTGATGATCTCTTGGCTCTAGACTCAATAGTGCACATTTGGTTCCTATGTCGGAGACTAGGGAGTGGGTCTCCTTCTTCAATATAAAAAATCTCTAAGAGAAAGTCGATAGATTATTTAGGTTCCCCGTGAGAATGAAACAAGCCATTTAAAGAGGAACTTGAGTAGCTTGGGAAGTTTAGTGCAGTGCGTCACTGGGTCCATGACGTCTTATCTTCAAAACCAGTGTTACCTTAGTAGACACCAGTAGCATATGTATTGAACCCGGTTTCTTCCCTAAGGTTGAATTATTGGAGGGCTACTTCTTTTCACCCTTTTCTCATTTCATTTCTTTTTCATTCTTCAACCCCTTCAGTGCTTACCGAGACTTCATAACTAGAACCTTGTTGGGTTTATTCCAGTTCTAGCTCTATCTCAGTCCGCACTCTTCCCATGCAACCACCGGTAAAAATCCACCTTTATACTAATAATAATCCATTTTCTACGTACATTTTTTTTCCTACAACTAGATAATAAGCGGCACTCACAAACTGCTCACTTGCATAGTTAATGCCTTTGATATGTACACTCTTAAGTGAAAATGGAAGTCTCACCACAATGTGTTGCTTGAAACTTCCCGGCATGGTCACCCATGCCAGTCGTGTCCTCATCACGAGCTACGTGATGCCTGGTATATATTATCCTTATATCACTAGCTTCATTTCCAATAGAATGTTTACTATATAAATTAGGGTTTTCTTAAAGCTTTGATTTGTAACAATTTTGATACTATGTCATAAACCCTAAGGTACAAACCTTTAAACTTAATGTACAAGCTTACAAGGCATAAAACCCTAACTCTAGAGTATTTTCCGGTTAAAAACCCTAATTTGGAAATCCTATGATTTTATGTAAATGAAATCACAAACAAAATTAAAAATACATATGAAACTTTTACCAATTTCCAAAGTACAAGTTTATCAAGCCAATGTACAAGTCATTGATGCATAAAAGCATTTTCTTAACATAAAACTCATTATAAACCTTAGTGTATTTAATTTTAAACACATTGTACAAACAATAAAGCACAAACCTTAAACCTTTACTTTTATTTATTTACATTTAAACCTAAACTAGTATTTATTTAAAATAAATTAGCAAACCTAACTAAGTACTTACACCATAACACTATAGGCACAACATGCAAAGCCCTAGGTACTACCCTCTAGAGCTTAACGCCCCCTCCCTTGTTACCATGGTTAGAATTGAACTAGATAATTATCACTGTGTTCCCTACATGCTACATGTACTTACCCTAACCACAATTTATTTACTTACACATTAGAGTAACACATCATCCCTTTTATCTTAAGAATTTACCATGGTCAAAGATTGGGGCACAACTCATGGTCGGAAAAACACCACCCCACGCCACCTTAATCTTCAAAGACATGCCACCTTACTAACTCCCAAGCACTACCTCATCATGTTTCATTCTCCCATAAACCTGGTGACTACATTTCTCTGGAACCATACTTCTTCCATCTATATATAGCGCCACACATAGGCATTTCTTACCATCACCATTCGAACCATGCAAAGCCATACATATTCACATAAATTCTGAAACTAAAGCACACTCACATACATTCTAAAAAATTACCCTAAGTAGTGAAAGGAAAGGCTAATCTAAGGCTTAGAAGGAGTGGTGTACTTGGAAACAATTAGCAGCTATTAAGAGTTGTTCTTCGGTATAAGCAACATACTATCTGTAAGTGATACCACACTCTTTATTTAATCATTTTTACATATTAAATATCACCTAGTTATGTTGATAAAACTTATAACATGTGGAACTAAAACTAGCACTTGATTTTGTACACTTACTAGTAAAAACGCAAATGCATAAAAACCTTTTTGTTTTGTGGTATTAGCTAAAGAAAAACTATAAGGATTAGCTATTAAGGATGTTATATGATCAGTAGTAAAGCTCTAAACCTAAGTCTTAGACCTCTCAAAGCATAAAACGTTTTCTTTTCTTTTTCTGCTTCTGGTCTTGACGCCAAAAACAGCCCAGCCCCCTACTTGCGCACCATTTATCTACATCAGGTTAGAGGTATTAGGGCCAACCAAAGTACCATTGTAAACCCCACCTAGGATACTCCCATAATCTGGTTGAAAAGCCTAGTCGTCATGCTTAAAAACAGCACTTCATTTGGGCCAAAAGTCCTAAACACCAAAAGTACTTTACAACAGATATATGGGAAAAACTCAGGATTTTTGATAAATTTGATTATGAACTATCTTAGAAACATTAGAAATGAGTAAAATTACATTTCACAAGGTTGCATGCAACATATATAAAGTTTTATGGTCTAAAACGAGAATTTCAATTTGGCAAGATTAGCCTAAGTAGCCCTTTCCTATAATTAATATCTTGCTAATTAAAAGGTTGCAAAGTATGAGATTTACACCATTTTAAAGGGCTCACTGCAAGGATTTTAACGCCCCAATAATGTCTTTAAAAGCACTTATAGTCTCTTTTATAATCAGCCACAAAGAAAGTGACTCGCGGAAATTTTCATAAAAAGGCCTTGCGTGCACTTTTCAAAAATTGAGTCATAGGAGTTATAGAATTATGGATAATGACTTAAAAAGAGTTAATAAACATATTACAATGTCCCTAGGTGACCCCGTAAAAGTTAATGGGTTAAAAATGAAATATTCTTAAAACGCGTCGTGGCCAAGTGGCCATGTTCGTGGACTTGTATCTTTCTAACCAAAGACGACTAAGATATGAGGTCTATCCCGTTTAGAAGAGCTTACATCAAAGTGTTTAAAGGGTCAAATGCATTGTAGAAACACTAGCTTTCCTCGTATAAAAACTGTCCTCGTTTGGCCCTGTTATCGCCCAAAACCAACAAAAGGCACCTATCCCCCCTATTTTAGAGAATCACTATGACCAAACAATAAGAGTTTAAGACCTCTAGTTTGAACCATTAGAAATACCACCGGACAAACTCTTGAAGGGATCAAGAACGTAGTAAAAATATTTTAAGGCCTTGCTTTTATTTACCCGCGCTTTTGTCCATTTAGGCAAAAAACAAGTGAATTTTTCTTATAAAATTTCAAGTATAAAAATTGTACATTTTGAAAGGTAAAGTTTTGTTGGGCTAAAAATTTAATTTCTGCAAAGTTAATTATACAAGGGTTGATTTTGTCAATAACTCATAGTTGAGGGTATGAAGTGTCATTTTTGAAAGTGCAAGAGTAAAAACCGTAAATATTTAAAGTTGTAAATTATAACATTTTGGAAACATAAAATATTTAACAACTTGGATTTCGATAAAATTAATTATCCATCATCTGAGCCATAAAAATAAGAAAGATAAGTATTATTGATTTTTGAAGAGACTTCATGTTACTTAACTAACGATAAAGCATCATTATCACATAAACATGAACTCGAATACTAAATACATGACATACAAACTCAGGTCGAGAGTCAGAGGAGTTTGTTCATATTACCTAATTTGTTTTCCATCCAGACTATGATAACAACAAGGTGAGTTCATAGTCCCACTCTTACATATTTGTTTTCGAAACTCGTGGGGAGATACATTCTACAAAAACCAAACACAAGTATTTTTATGTATGCTATCCTGATTGATATTGCCTAAGTACCTACTGATGCCACTAAAAGTCCCTCATATCATGAACCATTAATCACTTGTGAGTGAACGCGAATATAGTGAATAGATCTATTGGCAGTTGACGCCCCATTTGTGTTAGCCGGATAGGTAACCAAATGAACTTTATTTGAGAATACTAGGAGAATGGCAAACGCCTACGGAGGGCATTGTTGCTCACATCATTATTATGATGTTTGTAACTTACGTCATTATTATGACGCGTTCGTGTTAAGGTTTGCGTGTCATGAGACTTAGGGCAATATACTGTACTGCAATATTACTGAATTTATTACTACTTATCTTGTATTCAACTGATTATTATTCAAACACTATGGATTCACTCAACCTTTGTGTTGACTTTTTAGAATGTTTTATCTCAGGAAACTAGAGCACGATCTGGCACGGAGTGGCAATGGACTTTCTTAAAAAAAAGGCGTCCATTTTTGTTATCATTCACAAGAATAAAACTATGTATTTCCGTATTTCCATTGGGACCTTTATTTTGTAAAACTCTGATTTAAATAAATGAATGATAACTATTTTTATCTAAACGTCTCTTTCGAGCCATTTATATATTATTATGACTGTGATCCATGAAGTAATACCCCAACCATAATTCCGTTGCGTATATCAAATTTGAGGGTGTTACAAATTGGTATCAGAGCCATAGTTATAGAGAATGGAATACAAAACCGAAACTATAACTCTTTTTCACACTTAAACAAAGTCCTCCGTTCCACTACACCATTCAGACACTTTTTATGTATGTTTATATTGATTATTTATATATATAATGAGGTATTTATAATTATCGGGTTGTTACAGAGTTATGTCTTTCTCTACCCCCTCTAGTCCTAGCTTACCGGAGTACGTACCCGAGGAAACCTATCCTACTACGGACTCACCGAACCACTCTCCAGCACCTGGACACGCTACATTAGATATGGAGTCTGATCCTTCCGAGGAACCATTTGAGGAGTTCGCAGTAGTACCTGATATTGATCCAGTATCCAGGCACACAACGGAGTCGGAGGATGTTCCGGTGGTACCTGATATCGCTCCATTTTCGGATGATCCGTACATGGTTGCTAGTAGGGAACATGGTACATTTGCCGAGACTGAGCCATCTGACCCATATTCCCCATCCTCTGAGTTACTGCCTGCATCACCCTCACCAATTAGATAAAGGAGATTTCGAGTGCTAGAGCCTTACGAACCAGAACCATTCATGGAGGCATACTGTTATTATCCTTATGGTACAACCTACATGAACACACCTCGAAAAAGGGTACACCCTGTTCGATCATGTGTCCACATGTCATCAACATCACTAACACCTTCAAACCCAGCACCACCGTCAAACACACCACATGACCGCCCTAGGAGAACCTTTGAAAGGGCACGAAAAAGGACAATTCCAGTGCCTCCACAACACACGTACATGTTACCTACAACACCTCTCACATCTTGACCACCCCCTTCGTCACCACATTTAGATGCTATTGCTGAGCAGGAGATATCACCACAGGAGGAAACTGATTATGATCCACCCTCAGCTACAGATTTCACCCCTCCATCTTAGCCATATGATCTTGAAGAGGAGGCGAGAGCTATAATTTCCCGGTACAATTCTTTACGATCACCAACTCCTGACTACCCTACTCCACCGCGGGTATTCGAGACGGGAGAAAGTTTGCAAGCTGAAATGGACCGACCGCCTACCTTTCCTACACTTGTAGCATGTATGGAAAGACACGAGGAACAAATTGATACTGCTTTAGGACACCTTGACGAGTTACCACTTGAACGTATAGAAGGAATCGAGGAAGAAGTGGAGGAGTTAATTACTAAGCAAGCAACCATGGGGACAAAGTTAGACACCTTGACAGCCGAGTTACAAGAGACTCGTGAAAAGGCACATAGTCTGGAGCAACATCACGGACAGATAAGTCAAGACCTCCCTTTGTTATATCAAAATGATCTGATGATGTCAAATATAATGACGATTCAAAGTGATGATATCAGGAGGATTCACTCCCGAATTACCACCCTAGAAATAATGATGGAAGATACTAATGTACGACAATAGGAGTATATACAGAATCTTCACAACAAGATCAGAGACCTTGAGAGCCGTCTTGGAGGAACATCTGGAAATCACTAGACTAAACCTTTACCTATTAGCTTTTGTAATATGTCTTAGCCATGAGTAAGTAGCATAAATAAGATACTTGTATCCCTTTTGTTGTACAACAAATTAACAAGTTACTTATAGCTATATGTGGTTGTAATATTATGCTATGTTATGGTATCAATAAAGGTTTATTGGGAAAATTATTTGTTGTGGTTATGTTGTTATGACTCCTATACATTTACCTTGTTATTTGTTATAACATAACATGATCATTCTAAATATATTTTCTTGTGGCATTAATAGAAATATGGCGCGAACAAGAAATTCCACCGAAACACCAGAACCCGCTATGTCCCAAGCTGATATCCAGTAACTAGTTGCAGACAGTGTTGCTGCAGCACTCGAGAGGCAAGCAGCAGCAATGTCCCGCTCCGGAAATACTAGCAGGCCTAACGGAGGAAGCGAGAAAGATATAGCTCACAAGTGTACTTACAAAGATTTTATGAACTGTAAACCCACCTTTTTCAAAGGAACAGAAGGAGCAACTGAGTTGGCTCGTTGGTTTGAAACAAAGAGCGGTATTCATGAGAGCGGTTGTTACGGCGATTGCAAGGTCACTTTTGCTACGGAAATTTATTGGATGATGCCTTATCTTGGTGGAATGTCTCGCCCAAACTATGGGTATTGGAGCAGCTTACCAACTCATGTGGGCTGCCTTCAAGGCAAAGATGCTAAAGAAGTACTATCCCGCACCGAGATTAAAGTTGGAAGATGAGTTCCACCGGTGGTGGTGAAAGCGATCTCAAGACCTACAATTGGAGGTTTCGAGAACCGGCAATGCTATGCCCAATCTGTAGTGCCCGATCTTGAGAAGACATTGGAAAAGTACATTGAAGGCTTACCCGAGATCGAGGGAATGTCACCTCATCAAAACCACAGTCACTAGAGGAAGCAATTTCCATTGCTCAAACGTTAATGGATCGAGAAGTCAAGCGTGGTTTCACCCAGGGTGGTAATGATCACAAAAGAAAGCTTGATGACAAAAGGACAACCCATCATCATAATAACTACCCCAACCATAACACCTACAACAACAACCACAACCGAAACACCAACCACCATTACCAACAGAATCGAAACAACCATCACCAACAACAGAACCGAAGGCAGGAAGCTGCCAAAGCTTATGTAGCCTCACCTACTGGAGGCGGTGGCTATGCTGGAAATCTGCCCCTATGCATCCGATGCAAGATGCACCACAATGGGCCATGCTTTATTAAGTGCGGAAAGTGCGACATAACCGGCCACAAAACCAAAGACTGTAGGGCCTCAGGTGCTAATTTACAGCCTGTAGAAGTGACATGCCACGGATGTGGTGAGAAAGGACATTACAAGAATCGATGTCCCAAACATAATGGCAACCAGAACAACACGGCCCGTGCAAGAGCTTACGTGCTAGGAGATGCAATCACTCAGCACAACCAGGATGTGGTCACGGGTATGTTTTCTCTCAATCAACATTTAGCTAAAGTATTATTCGATATTGGCGCCGATAAAAGCTTTATATCCATTACTTTCGCTTCTTTACTTGAACTCACCCCAACTGCCCTAGACAATACCTACGAAATAGAACTAGCTAATGGAAAATTAGTAAGCACTAATACTATAATCTAGGGTTGCACTCTGACTTTACTAAACCAATCTTTCAACATAGACCTTATGCCTATTGAACTCGGTAGTTTCGATGTTGTCATTGGTATGGATTGGCTTTCTAAGAACCATGCGAGAATAATATGTGACGAGAAGGTGGTTCACATCCCTTACAAGGGGGAAACGTTGATCATTCGGGGTGATCGAAGTAGGACTAAATTAAGCATTATCTCATGCCTCAAAAACATAAAGTATATCGACAAGGGATGTCACGCGTTCTTAGCTCAGGTGACGGAGAAAAAGACGGACAAAAAACAGCTTGAAGACGTACCAATAGTAAGGGACTTTCCGGAAGTTTTCCCGAAAGAATTGCCTGGATTACCACATGTTCGTCAGGTAGAGTTCCAGATTGATTTAATTCCAGGAGCAACACCATTAGCACGAGCACCCTACCATTTGGCTCCGTCTGAAATGCCGGAAATATCCAACCAACTGCAGGAATTATAGATAGAGGTTTCATTCGACCAAGCTCTTCACCTTGGGGAGCTCCGGTCCTGTTCGTCAAAAAGAAGGACGGATATTTTCGGATGTGTATTGATTACCGAGAGTTGAACAAACTTACGGTAAAGAACCGATACCCATTACCAAGGATTGATGACTTGTTCGACCAACTACAAGGGTCGAGTGTTTATTCAAAGATTGATTTGAGATCGGGTTATCATCAATTACGAGTAAGGGAAGAAGATATTCCTAAAACGGCATTCATGACGAGATACGGTCATTACGAATTCCAGATGATGCCATTTGGGTTGACCAATGCACCAGCTGTGTTTATGGATCTCATGAACAGGGTGTGCAAACCTTATCTGGACAAATTCGTAATAGTGTTCATTGACGACATTCTCATTTACTCCCCCAACGAAGAAGAACACAGGGAGCATTTGAGAACTATTTTGGAACTACTCAAGAAAGAACAACTGTACGCAAAGTTCTCCAAGTGTGATTTTTGGATTCACACAGTACAGTTTCTTGGGCATGTAATCGATCAACATGGAATTCACGTAGATCCTTCCAAAATCGAAGCAGTCAAAAATTGGCCGACACCTACCACACCTACGGAGGTACGTCAATTTTTAGGACTTGCTGGATATTACCGGAGATTCATATAAGGATTTTCAAAGATTGTTAAATCTTTGACTGAATTAACCCAAAAGAACAAGAAGTACATCTGGGGAAAAGATCAGGAGGAAGCATTTCAGCTACTAAAGCAAAAGCTTTGCGAAGCTCCAATCCTAGCATTACCTGAAGGGAGTAGCGACTTCGTTGTTTACTGCGACGCATCACATCAACGTCTGGGAGCCGTGTTAATGCAAAGAGAGAAAGTCATCACTTACGCATCTCGACAGCTCAAACCGCACGAGAAGAAATACAAAACACATGATCTAGAACTGGGAGCAGTAGTATTTGCCCTTAAAACCTGGAGGCATTACTTGTACGGCACAAAGTGTATTGTGTTCACTGATCACAAGAGTCTTCAGCATATTCTTGATCAGAAAGAATTGAACATGAGGCAACGATGTTGGTTAGAGTTGCTAAGTGACTACGATTGTGAAATTCGTTACCATCCTGGAAAAGAAAATGTGGTAGCAGATGCTTTGAGCAGGAAAGAACGGATTAAACCTCTTCGAGTCAGAGCCTTGGTCATGACCATTAATCTGAATTTACCATCTCAAATTCTCCAGGCGCAGTCTGAGGCAATGAAAGAAGAGAATATTCAGGCTGAGAATTTACGAGGTACGGACAAGATGTTTGAAAGTCGTTCCAATGGAACTCGTTGCATAAAGAACATAAGCTGGGTACCACATTATGGTGATTTACGAAATGTGATTATGCATGAGTCACACAAATCGAAGTACTCCATTCACCCGGGCTCTGAAAAGATGTATCAGGACCTTAAAAAGCATTACTGGTGGCCAAACATGAAGGCTGATATTGCTGAATATGTTAGTAAATGTTTGACATATTCACAAGTGAAGGGGGAACATCAAAAGCCATCCGGCTTGTTGGTTCAACCAGAGATTCCTGTGTGGAAGTGGGAGAGAATAACAATGGATTTTATCACCAAGTTGCCCAAGACGTCAAGTGGGTATGATAAAATTTGGGTCATCATCGATCGTCTCACGAAATCAGCGCACTTCTTGCCAATCAACGAGACTGATGAGATGGAAACCCTCGCAAAGTTGTATCTCAAGGAGATAGTTTCACGACACGGAGTGCAAATTTCCATTATCTCAGATCGTGACGCTCGTTTCACATCCCGATTTTGGCAATCACTCCAAAAGGCTTTAGGTACTAAACTAGACATGAGTACTGCTTACCACCCTCAAACCGACGGACAAAGCGAAAGAACCATTCAAACGTTGAAAGATATGCTCAAGGCGTGTGTAATAGATTTTGGAAAAGGATGGGATGGACACTTGCCTTTGGCAGAATTCTCATATAACAACAGTTACCATGCCAGCATCAAAGCAGCACCGTTCGAAGAACTTTATCGACGATAGTGCCGATCACCCGTGTGTTGGGCCGAGGTAGGAGAAGCTCACCTCACTGGACCTGAAATCATCTAGGAGACCACTGATAAGATAGTACAAATTCGGCAACATCTACAAGCTGCACGAGATAGGCAAAAGAGTTACGCTGACGTAAGGCGAAAGCCTATGGAATTTGAAATTGGAGACAGGGTCATGCTAAAACTATCACCATGGAAAGGTACGGTTAGGTTCGGAAAACGGGGAAAATTAAATCCTAGATACATAGGACCATTCAATATTCTGGAAAGAATTGGTCCTGTAGCCTATAAACTCATGCTTCCTATAGAGCTCAGTAACATACACCCTACCTTCCACGTTTCCAACCTAAAGAGGTGTTTGTCAGATGAAACGCTTGTCATTCCGTTGAAAGAACTCCAGCTCAACGATAATCATGGATAGGGATGTTAAGCAGTTAAAACGAAGCCGAATCCCTATCATTAAGGTTAGATGGAATTCTAAGGTAGGGTCAGAATTTACTTGGGAACGAGAAGATCAATTCCGTAAGAAGTACCCACACCTATTCTCCACCACCGCAACCAACACCGAGTAAATCTAGAGGACGAGATTCCATTTAAGGAGGGGAGACTGTAACCACCAGTAAAAATCCGCCTTTATATTAATAATAATCCATTTTCTACGCACATTTTTTTTTTCTACAACTAGATTATAAGCCGCACTCACAAACTGCTCACTTGCATAGTTAATGCCATTGATATGTACACTCTTAAGTGACAATGGAAGTCTCACCACAATGTCTTGCTTGAAACTTCCCGGCATGGTCACCCATGCCAGTCGTGTCCTCACGCGAGCTACGTGATGCCTGGTATATATTATCCTTATATCACTAGCGTCATTTCCAATAGAATGTTTACTATATAAATTAGGGTTTTCTTAAAGCTTTGATTTATAACAATTTTGATACTATGTCATAAACCCTAAGGTACAAACCTTTAAACTTAATGTACAAGCTTACAAGGCATAAAACCCTAACTCTAGAGTATTTTCGGTTAAAACCCTAATTTGCAAATCCTATGATTTTATGTAAATGAAATCACAAACTAAAATTAAAAATACATATGAAACTTTTACCAATTTCCAAAGTACAAGTTTATCAAGCCAATGTACAAGTCATTGATGCATAAAAGCATTTTCTTAACATAAAACTTATTATAAACCTTAGTGTATTTAATTTTAAACACATTGTACAAACAATAAAGCACAAACCTTAAACCTTTACTTCTATTTATTTACATTTAAACCTAAACTAGTATTTATTTAGAATAAATTAGCAAACCTAACTAAGTACTTACACCATAATACTATAGGTACAACATGCAAAGCCCTAGGTACTACCCTCTAGAGCTTAACACCCCCCCCCCTTGTTACCATGGCTAGAATTAAACTAGATAATTATCACTTAGTTCCCTACATGCTACATGTAATTACCCTAACCACAATTTATTTACTTACACATTAGAGTAACACATCATCCCTTTTATCTTAAGAATTTACCATGGTCAAAGATTGGGGCACAACTCATGGCTGGAAAACAGCCACCCTACGCCCCCTTAATCTTCACCATATGCCACCTTACTAACTCCCAAGCACTACCTCATAATGTTTCATTCTCCCATAAACCTGGTGACTACATTTCTCTGGAACCATACTTATTCCATCTATATATAGCGCCACACATAGCCATTTCTTACCATCACCATTCGAACCATGCAAAGCCATACATATTCACATACATTCTAAAACTAAAGCACACTCATATACATTTTGAAAAATTACCCTAAGTAGTGAAAGGAAAGGCTAATCTAAGGCTTAGAAGGAGTGGTGTACTTGGAAATAATTAGCAGCTATTAAGAGTTGTTCTTCTGGTATAAGCAACATACTATCTGTAAGTGATCCCACACTCTTTCTTTAATCATTTTACATATTAAATATCACCTAGTTATATTGATAAAACTTATAACATGTGGAACTAAAATTAACAATAAATTTTGTACACTTACTGGTAAAAACGCAAATGCATAAAAACCTTTTTGTTTTGTGGTATTAGCCAAGGAAAACACTATAAGGATTAGCTATTAAGGATGTTATATGATCAGTAGTAAAACCCTAAACCTAAGTCTTAGACCTCTCAAAGCATAAAACGTTTTATTTTCTTTTTCTGCTTCTGGTCTTAACGCCAAAAACAGCCCAGCCCCCTACTTACGCACCATTTATCTACATCAGGTTAGAGGTATTAGGGCCAAAAAAAGTATCATTGTAAACCCCACCTAGGATACTCTAAAACTCCCCCATAACCCGATTGAAAAGCTTAGTCGTCATGCTTAAAAACAGCACTTCATTTGGGCCAAAAGTCCTAAACACCAAAAGTACTTTACAACAGGTATATGGGAAAAACTCGGGATTTTTGATAAATTTGATTATGAACTATCTTAGAAACATTAAAAATGAGTAAAACAACATTTCCCAAGGTTGCATGCAACAGATATAAAATTTTATGGTTTAAAAACGAGAATTTCAATTTGGCAAGATTAGCCTAAGTAGCCCTTTTCTATAATTAATATCTTGCTAATTAAAAGGTTGAAAAGTTTGAGATTTACACCATTTTAAAGTTTGACATTGCTCGATTACGTGCCAATTGTTTCAAAAATAACTTTTTGATTTGATTGAAATCATTCTTCCCCTCAATCAATGACATAAGTTGTTGATTGAGTGTTAAAGATTTTGACAAATGATAAGTCCAGATGATTTTCAAAATTATAATCCGAGTTATTTTCAAAGCAATTTTGTTTTCATTAGATGACAAATATTTTTCAAAAGAATATTTAGAAGGAAAAATATTTGTGAAGGAAACATTTGCCTTTTTGGGGACAAACATTTGTTTTTAGAATCAAAGCATGAGGTTTTAAAAATAAGATAAAGCATAGCTCTGTTCTTTCTTTTAACACGGGATACTGCCTGAAATGACAATAAGCCATCATTTTTCTCCATCTCGATTTTTTTTTCTTTTTTTTTAAAGTTTATGTACATTCGAACTTCATCTAAAGACCCGTGTCATTCTTTGAGTGACAAATCAAAGTCCGTAGATGTTATCGAAGAACATAAATTTGATTAAAAGACAAATTATATTTTTGGGCTTTTTCAAAGATTTTCTGATTTTTTTTATGGATTTTGAAATTTTATTTTTTCTATTTTTTTTTCTATTTTATTTTTTGTGGGTTTTATATTTTTTTATTTGTTTATTTTTTTTTGATTAAATATGTACAAGAGATAGATGAAGAAAAGCCTTAACTCCTCGTCTTCCTCTTGAAGACGTTTGAGTGTTTTCGGTTGTAGACTCTTTAGTCGAAGTCGTGGAAGAATAAACTCAAAACGTTCTCTAGGAAAAGCTTTAGTGAAGATGTCTGCCAGCTAATATTCAGTTCTCACAAATTATAGTTCTACCACACCTTTCTCCACTTGCTCCCTGATGAAATGATGTCGAATGTCGATATTCTTTGCTCTTGAATGTTGGACATTGTAGCAGGAGAGAGCAATGGCACTTTTGTTATCAAAATACAGAGGGATTTTGTTGAATTCAAATCCATAGTCAGTTAATTGGGATCTCATCCATAGGATTTGTGCACAACAAGATGACATGGCTATGTATTTCACCTCTGTAGAGGATATAGACGTACTCATTTGTTTCTTAGAAGACCAGCTTACAAGCTTTTCTCCTAAGAATTGAGCACCACCTGACGTGCTTTGACATCTATCTTGACACCCTGCATGGTCTGCATCTGCATATGTTGTTAGTAACATATTGGTGTCCTTCGGATACCAAAGTCCCATGTTAATGGTTCCTTGGAGATACCGAAAGACCCGTTTAACCACTTCAAGGTGCTTTTTCGTAGGCTTAGCCTGGTATCTAGCACACATGCATACAGCGAACATAATATGAGGTCTACTGGCTGTGAGGTACATCAGGGATCCAATCATGCTTCCATATTTCATTTGATCAACCATGATCCCTGAGTGGTCGTCATCCAGTTTAGTGCGCTCCACCGTGGGAGTGTCAACAGGGTCACAAGTATCAAATCCAAATTTATTTAAAATTTCATTTGCATATTTAGATTGATTAATAAAAATGCCTCCGGGACTTTGTGAAATTTGTAATCCCATGAAGAATGACATTTGTCCCATCATAGACATTTGAAATTTTGAGCCCATTGTTGGGACATAAAGTCAAAGTGCTGCTGAAAGTCAAAGTACTGCTTAATGAAGAATGTCAAAGTACTACTCACTCATCAAAGTACTGTAAGGATAAAGGACTGTTATGCAAATCGTTAAGGATTATTATGTAATTCTAGAATGTTCTTAGTTTAGTTTAGTATTACTTGTCGTACAAGGTTTAGAGTTGTAAACCGACTAGGGTTATCCTTATGCCTATAAAAGGACCCCTAGATTGGCATTAGAGATACGTTCTTAGAATACGACTTTAGAGAGAATATTAGAGTTGTTAGGGATTGTTAGTGAATCTGTGTATCAAGCAGGTTCATAGTATTAATAAAATGGTTGGAGTTAAAGTTATTCTTCTTAGCTTTATTGAAGTAGTTTCCGCATACTTAATAAAGTAAACTCAGTGTTTCATTGTTAGTGACTTAGGATTTATCCGAGGTTGCTAAGCCCTTACAAGCTATATAAGTTAGTTTGGTCAGAGTATATCGATCCAACAAGTGGTATCAGAGCTTGTGTGGAAACTCTGATTAAGAAGAAACCCTTAAAACCGATTTAACAACTAACCCTAAAGATGTCGACTGAAGCTGCACCACCTCCATCCATCACCTCACTCAGAATTCCTATCATCAAGAAGGGAGAGTATTATCTCTAGAGCATGAAGATGAGGCAGTACATTGCTATTATAGACCATGCACTATGGAATGTAATTGTCAATGGTAATGAAGTTGTTGCAGACCCTATAGAAGTTCCTGGACAACCTAAACCACCTAAGGTTGTCTTGCTAGCAGCTATTGTAAGAAATCAAGAAAAGGCTCTCAACATACTATTGTTTGCTATTCCTGATGGTCACCTACTCAAGTTCCATGATGCTAAAGATGCAAAACAACTATGGGTTGCCCTCAAGACAAGATTTGGAGGTAATGATGCTTCCAAGAAGATGCACAGAAATCTGTTGAAGCAACAGTTTGAAACATTCACCGTTGGTTAAAGAGAAGGTCTTGACGCTGCCTATGACAGATTCCAAAATCTTCTTAGTATGCTGGAGTTATATAAAGCAGAGGTATCTGTTGAAGATGCAAATCTGAAGTTCTTAAGAAATTTCCCATCTACATGGCTACTATGATCAGAGGACAACCTGGTTTGGATGTTATGGACTTTGATGATCTCTACAACCATTTGAAGGTGTATGAGCATGAGATGAATGGACAAACAAGTTCAAAATCTCACAGTATTGCTTTTGTGTCTTTGAAAAGAGAGGCAGTACTTCCACTAAAAGTACTGCTTATCCTACTCAAAGTATTGTTTCTCAAAGTACTGTTGTTTATCCTACTCTTACTTCATCCTCACCTACAAACACCATTCACTCTGATGAAGTTGTATGCTCATTCTTCGCTCAGCAAGCTACTTTATCTGTTACTTATGAAGAAGATCTGTCACCAATTGAGGAGGATCCTCTTGAAGAAATTGATATAAGGTGGCAAGTTGCTATGATCACTGCTAGGATCAAGAAGTTCATGAAGAAAACAGGAAGATGCATTTACTTCAAACCCAAACAGGGTATAACGTTTGACAAGTCCAAGATTGAATGCTTTAACTGTCAAACAACTGGACACTTTGCAAGAGAGTGCAAGTTTGCTAAATATCAGGCAAATAGACTGATTGAGAAACCCAAGCTTGAATTAAAGGAAATTCCTATTACTGAAACAAAAGCTTTGGTTGCTCAAGAAAATCTATCAGAGGTTGAGTGAAGTGCTGAATTTGACTATGAACCAGTAACTTACTGCATGGTCGCAGTGGAAGAGTTTGATTGGAGCACAGCTTTTTATGAGGAACCAGGATTTGCTGCTTTAGAATCAAGAGATGGTCTAGGAAGCTTTGATTGGAGCATGGAAAGTAAAGAAGAACCTGTTATGCTCGCTATTGTAGCCACTTTACCAAGTTCACCCCCTATCTCTGAGGTATGCTCTAAGTGTCATGATTTTTATCAAAAAGTGCTTAACGATTATGTAACTGAAAGAGATAATTATAGAAGGGCTAGGTCTGAGGTAGCTGGTTATCAAATAACTTTAGAGTCAATGGAAGCCAAAATAATAACTCATGAAAATAATGAAATGGATTGGGCAGAAAAGTATGAACAACAGGATTATCAATTAAAATTAAGTGAATGGAAGTTAGGATGTAAAGTTGCTGAACTAGAAAAGATGACTAAAGAAAGGGATGAATTGCTAGAAAAGTTTGCTGCTTGGGGAAAATTTGGCCTTTCACATGTTAGTTTTGTTGAAAAACAGAAAGGAGCACACATTAAAACTGGCCTAGGTTTTGTTATGGATTTTAGTAGCACAGAAGAGAACCCACTTAGTAATCAGGAACAACTTGATTCTGAAGATATAATAACTAGTGATGATGAACTCATTAACTATGTATACAACACATCTAGAAATGAGGAATCAATTAGTGAAACACCTCCTGAATTTAAGAAAGACAAAGATTATCATGCAGTCCCTCATCCCACTGGTAGTTTTCAACCAACTAGGACAGATGTTTCTCATTTTGGAGTAGACAATCTAGAGTTTAGGAAAAAGCTTATTGGTCAATCTAGTTCTGAAACCCCAACAGAAACAGTTGAGAAACCTAAGGATGATAATGTTAAGAGTTAAGCATTACCTTCACCTCAAAGTACTACTAAACATTCAGCAGTACCTTTAAGAAAACCTCTTCAAAATACTGCTAAACCTTTTTGGGATAATTGTGTTCAAAATAATTTTCATAATTCACCAAAAAGTCAGATTAGGTTTGGTCATAGAACTAATGGAAGAAATTTTGGGAGTATGGGTCAAAAATTGTGTTTTGTTTGTTATAGTCCTGATCATTTGATTAAGCATTGTGACTTTCACTCAGAGTATCTAAGCAAATTCCCAAAGACTAGATCTAACAACCATAAGCCAAGGGAGAGTAAACCAGTTTGGAATCATTCACATAGGGTTAACCACAGTAACTTCTCAAAAGATTATAGGTACCCTCACCAGAGAAGACCTTTTTCAAAATCACCAGTACCCTCAAATACTTTTCAAGGTACTGATAAACCAAAAGTTTCTCAAGCAGTACCTTCTCAAAGTACTTCTCCGTTTTCACCCAATCAAGGTACTGCTTGCACTTTTTAGAATGGAAGCCCTAGGAGATCTAATTACTATCAATCTAAAAGGCGCTACACCTCAAACATAGTATCTAGATCAAAGAAACCTACACAAAAAGTTAAAACCGGTTGGTTAAGAAAGAAAATCTTGATGGGAACAAACAAGACTTTCAAAGAAGTAAGAGTGAAACATATATTTTGTTGAAAATAATAAAGAGAATTTTGTTGAAAAAGAAAAAGAGATTTTTGTTGAAAAACCAACACAAGTTTTGGAACAACCAAAGATAATTGATCATGTTCTTAAAAATAGTGGAGATTACATCCTTAAAGAATTTAAGTATGTCACTCCACAAGGGGAACACAAGTCAGTAATGGCTTGGGTTCCTAAAATTAACTAACTCTCTTATCTTTGTGCAGGGCAACCCATAAAAGGAGCTTAAAGATCATTTAATTGTTGATAGTGGTTGCTCTGGAAGTATGACAAGACACAAAGAGATTATGTCAGATATTTGACCTTATTTTGGAGGAAGAGTTGCATTTGGGAATGATCCTAGTGGAGGAAGAATTACTAGCAAAGGAACCATCAAGGCAGGAAGCATAGACTTTGAGAATGTTCGTTGTGTGAAGGAGCTCAAGTTCAATCTTTTGTCAGTCTCTCAGATCTGTGACAAGAAGCACCCTGTGTTATTCACTGACACAGAATGTCATATTCTTTCCCCTGAATTCAAGCCTGTTGATGATAACTTGGTCATAATGAGAGTACCAATAACTAATGATGTGTACAGTCTGGATATGAAGAGTCTTAACTCTTCTGAAAGAGTAACATGTTTAGTAGCAAAGGCAACACTTGAAGAAGCACATCTGTGGCATCGAAGATTAGGCCATTTGAATTTCAAGAATATCAACAAGTTGGTTAAAGGAAATTTATTTCAAGGTTTACCTTCCAAAACATACAAGAATGATCATTCATGTTTGGCGTGCAAGAAAGGTAAACAACACAAAGCTTCATGCAAGAAAATTGAGGAAAGAACCATTAGAGAACCTTTAGAGTTGTTGCAAGTCTAAACAAGAAGAAGTACTGCCTGGTGATAACAGATGATTGCAGTAGATTTAGTTGGGTCTTTTTCTTAGGATTTAAGGATGAAACCTTTGATGCTATTCATGATCTTATAATAGCCCTTGAAAATCAATTGAGACTCAAAGTAAGAGGTATTAGATGTGATAATGGGACTGAATTCAAGAAGAAGTTTATGGATGAGTTTTGTGCCAAGAAAGGAATCAAGAGGGAGTTTAGTATTGCTAGAACTCCACAGAAGAATGGTGTTGCAGAGAGAAAGAACAGAACCTTGATAGAAGCAGCTAGAACAATGCTTGCAGATTCCCTATTACCTATTCAATTTTGGACTGAAGTTGTAAGTACTGCTTGCTATGTGTTAAAAAGAGTATCAATCACTAAACCTCAGATGAAGACACCTTATGAGTTGCTTATGGGAAACAAACCTAACATACGTTTTATGAAACCTTTTGGATGTCCTCGACTATTCTCAATACTATTGATGCTTTGGGAAAATTTGATGGGAAGTCGATGAAGGATACTTATTGGGATCTTGTACCAATAGTAAAGGATTTAGAGTGTACAACAAGGTCACCAAAAGGTTCAAGACTGTCTTCATGTTGAATTTTAAGAAGATCAAGAAAATCAAAAGGGTAAAGGTCCTGATTGGATGTTTGATCTTGATGTTTTGACTCCTTCTATGAATTATGTTCTGTTAGAGAAGAAAATAAAGTTGATCACAAAGAAGAAGATTTACTGAAGACATTGTTCATGGAGTTAATATTAGACCCGATGATGTTCTCGATGAAGAACCTATAAGCGTCGAAAAGGAGAAAAGTCTTGATGAACCAAAATCCACTTTGTCTGCTGAGGATCAAGCTATTCAAGATGAACTTAATAGGATGCTTTTTCAAGAAACAATTGCACAATCTTATGATGATGATCAAAGAAGAGCTTATGAAGAAGCAAAGAAAAAGGGTAAGTCTACAGAATACGCTCACAGTACTTTAGATCACAGTACTTTAGATCACAGTACTTTAGATCAAAGTACTGCCGCCTCCATTAACAGTACTTCAGATGATTTGAATGATCCTACCATGCCTGGCTTAGAAGACACTGATGATGAGTTTGAAGATGAAGGTATTTTCTCAAATTCCAATGAAGGAGTTGATTTCACAAATTTGGATGATGATTTTGAAGTTCCACAGACTCCTACATTAAGAATTCATAAAGATCATCCCACTTGTCAAATCATTGGACCTTTTACATCAGGGGTACTCACAAGAACCAAGGCTAAAGGCTTCTCTAAGCCACATAATGCTTTACTTAGCTTTGTGTACAAACAAAACATGATGAATCATAAGGATCAACAAACGTGTTTGTTCACCTATTTTATCTCTCAAGATGAACCCAAGAATGTAGCTCAAGCATTAACTAAAGAGAGGTGGGTTGAAGCCATGCAAGAAGAACTTCTTCAATTCAAACTTCAAGAAGTTTGGGTACTATGTGATCTACCAGATGGAAAGAAAGTTATTGGTACAAGATGGGTTTTCAGAGTTAAGAGAGATGAAAGAGGGAATGTAATCAAGAACAAGGAAAGATTGGTTGCTCAAGGCTATAGACAAGAAGAAGGAGTGGACTATGATGAAGTATTTGCTCCTGTAGCAAGGATTGAAGCTATTAGAATATTCCTTGCTTTTGCATCATATATGGGCTTTCCTATTTATCAAATGGATGTCAAGAGTGCCTTTATTTATGGCAAGATTACAGAGGAGGTCTATGTCAAACAACCTCCTGGTTTTGAGGATCCTGCCAATCTAAAAAAAATCTACAAAGTCGTTAAGGCTCTGTATGGCCTTCATCAAGCACCTAGAGCTTGGTATGAACGACTCTCCACTTTCTTATTGCAACATGGTTACAGGAGAGGAGCAATTGATAAGACTTTGTTTATGAAGAGGGACAAAAAGGATATCATGCTTGTTCAATTTTATGTATATGATATCATCTTTAGAGCTACAAAACAGTCTATGGTGAAAGAATTTGAGAAGCTCATGCAACAAGAGTTTCAAATGAGTTCCATGGGTGAATTAACTTTCTTTTTGGGGCTTGGGTTAAGCAATCAGAGGCTGGAATTTTCATTAGTCAAGCCAAGTATGTAACTGGCATTCTTAAGAAGTTTAACTTTGATGCTATGAAGCTGGTCACCACACCCATAAAATCTATCAACTCATTGGGCAAGGATGAAGATGGTCGACCTGTAGAAGTCAAGCTTTACAGATCAATGATTGGCTGTCTTATGTACTTAACTGCATCAAGACCTGATATCAGGTTTGTTGTTTGTTTATGTACAAGATATCAAGTCTCACCTAAGGTCTCCCATATGAATGCAGTGAAGAGAATTTTTAGTTATTTGAAACAATAACCTAAGCTAGGGTTGTGGTATCCAAAGGATTCACCGTTTCACTTGGAATCTTTTTCGAGATAGTGATTATGCATGTGATAATTATGATAGAAGATCAACCACCGGAGGATGTCAATATCTTGGAAGAAGATTAGTTTCATGGCAATGTAAGAAACAAACCATTGCAAAGAACATCATCCATCAAGGAGAATATGTTCTTTGCTACAAGTGTTTATGGACAAGTATTATGGATGCGAGAATCAACTTTTGGATTATGGGTTCAACTTCAAGAATACTCCTATCAACATTGATAATGAGAGTACAATTTTCATTGTGAAGAATCCAGTTTATCACTCCAAAACCAAGCACATTCAGATTAGGCATCACTTTATCAGAGATTGTTATGAGCATAGGCTCATTAATGTTGTCAAGGTTCACACAGATAATAATGTAGCTAATCCACTCACAAAAGGATTTGATGTTTCAAGATTCAATCACTTAGTAGTGAGTATTGGTATGATTAATTATTAAGCTACATTTAAGGGGAGGACAGATTAGTTAGTTAGAAAGTCCTGTGCATTGCTTGAGGGGAGGCAATACAATTATTTTTAGAGTTTTTGCCATTGTGAAGAAGATAATGGAAAAGTACTGCTTTTTGGTTATCTGAAAGTACTGCTCTGAAAGTCTTGCGCTGGAAAGTACTTCTTACGTGGAAAGCATCGCTTGTCTTATCAATGTCTTGCTCCAACGGTCAAAAGATGGGTTAAAATTCAAAAACGGTAACTTTGTTATTATGGCTGTGATTTTCAAATCTTACCTATAAATAATCGCCTCCGATTTTCCCTCTCATCCTTATACTTATCAATATTTTCCTTTTTTCTCTCTTACACATTTACTATTCATCAAACCATTTTCTTTTGTAAACAACAATCAATGGCGCATCGATACACAGTTAGCAAGCATAACATGGTGGCAAACTTAGATAAGACCGAAGCCAATGTCGCGTTTCATGATATAATTGATTTTCTCGCCGGATCATCAATCAACTATGCTCTTTTGGTTGAACCTGATATTATTGAGCCATGGATTCAACAGTTTTGGGCGACTGCTCGAACTCACATGGAAGATGATGAGTCATACATACAAGCTAAGGTTGCTGGAAAGATCATTAGAGTTAGTGAAGCATCCATTCAAGAAGATTTATTATTTGATGATGAAGAAGGGGCTATACGTTTTGACAAACAAGTTCTTTGGGATACTTTACGAGATATTGGGTATGAAGGGTCTTTAACTGAAACAACATTCAAGAAACCCTTGTTTAGTCCACAAAGGAAGTACCTGGTTCATGTCCTACTTCATTGCATCAGTTCCAAAAGTACTTCATGGGAGCAATTTGGATCAAATATACCATATGCTTTAGTGGGATTGGCTACAAATCGTGTCTTCACCTTTTCAAGATTAATCCTGGATGGTATGTTATCTCACATCTCCAATGGATCACCCTGGTTGATGTATCCAAGATTTGTTCAAACTTTCTTGAACAACCAACTTCATGATGTACCAAAACCATCGAGCTTATTACCTATTGTGGTACAACCTCCAAAGATATTCACCTTCATGGCTAGGAAGAGTGATAAATTCTCTGGCAGGCATACTCCTTTGACTACTTCAATGATGGAGATTGTACAAGCAGTTAGAGATGAGGCTGCTGCAAGTGAAGAACGAGAAAGTACTGCATCACCCCAAGGTACTGCTTGTCAACATACTACTTCTTCACAAGGTACTGCTGCACAAGAAGGTACTGTAGCTTCACCTACAATTGCTCATGGTGATTCAGAACCAGAGGTAAACTCACCATCCTCTCCCAATGATTACACTTCCACAGATGGGACTCAAACATCTGGAGGAGATGAGGGAGATATGGCTCCTGAAGGGTTGGTACTGGATAACTATGTCTTGACAAGGGAATTGGTGAGACTGAAGAAAGCTACTGAAGCTTATGCTCCACAACTTATGAAGTTGAACACCAAATTTAAAAGATTGAAGAAATTTTTCTGGCCATTGGTTCAACATCATAGATTGTGGGTCAAGTCTCAAAGGAAGAAAGGAAGGAAGTTTCAAAAGACTTTGAAAGGCAAGAAGGTTCAACAAAGATCTTCATTCCAATTGGGGAGGAATATGGAGCAAGATAATTTGAAAGAAGATTCGAGTTTTATCTCGATAAAGAAGATGAACCTCAAAATCTTGAAGCACAAGTTAATATTCAAAGCTCGAGCCTCATCGAGCCTCAAGGTGTCAAGTTCAAAATCTTGGTGTACAAAGTCTTGATGATCAAGGTCTTGGTGATCAAGGTAATGCTCTTCAAGGAACACATAGACAAGAGCTAATTACACAAAGGACTCTAAATTTTGACGAAGAAGTCGGTCCTTCAACTGTTCTACAAGAAGAGGAAGTCGACACACCCAAGGTAGAGCATCTTGCTAGTGATGATGAGACTGATGCTCAAATATTGCAAAATCTATCAAGACCAAGAGGTGTTAGTATTCCAGGAGTTGCTGAAGAACAACCTCAAGCTTCTCAACCAGTGTTAGATCCTAAAGACAAAGGCAAAGGCAAACTGGTTGAAACAAAGAAGAAGAAGCTCACTTTGGCTGAAATAAGAGTTATTGAAGTGGCTAAGAATCAAGAAGCTGCTAAGAAGTTTCAAGCCGAATATGATGCTGAGGTTGCTCTACCATTAAAGGAACCTAAACCTGTTATACAAGAAAAGCGAGGTGTTATACTACAAAGACCACCTAGTAAAGCTAAGGAAAGAAATGCCATGATGGCTTATCTAAAGGTTCAAGGATATACTGGATTACAGAAACTGAAATATTTAGAGATGAAAGATTTATATAATGCTGTTAGAGAAGCATATCAGAAAGAAGTTGCTGGGATTATTCCTTTTGATGATGAAAAGTGGAATGAGGATGCAAGAAAAAGAAGTTTAAAAAGAAAGAGAACAACTGAAAAAGAACAGTCATCAAAGAAGATAGAATTGAGAACAAATACAGTTGATGAGCTGAGGAATTATATTAGAGTTGTAGATTTTGAGCATCCTAAGTCCAAAGATGTTGCAGAAAAGAAGTCAAAGATATCTACTTTTGAAGTTGTAGAAGCTAAGGAAGGAGATTATCTGATGTTCCATAGAGAAGATGAAAGTTTTAGAGTGTTTAATTTGCTATGGGATATATTGCACATCATCAATAGAGAGGATTTGTTTCATTTATACCAACTGGTGCAAGAATATTTTGAACACATTCCATCAAATGGAATTGGTTTAGTTCTACTTGGAGATCTCACAACCATCTAGGAAACTGAAGAGACAAGCATTGATGCAATCTGGCAAAACCAAGAAGTTTGGGAGGTTACCAGCTGGAGATTCTTTGAAGAATCTGGAGTGCATGTTTTGCAGCTGGAAGATGGGACCATGATCCATATGTTAGCAGAAAGAAGATATCCTCTTACAAATGATCTTATGAGAAGAATGCTAGATCATGGAATGGAAGTTGAAGAGAGAATGAAACGACTCTCATGGTCATTGAACTATTCATCAAGTGGACAATTATGGCGATGATGAAGCATAAGTCTTGGTATGGTTCTTAATTATATAAATTTTTGAAAATAAGTACTTTATTCAAAGTATCATGGACAAACAAGACTTTAACCAAAGTCTTGCTTGCAAAGACAAAACCAAGAAATGATTTTTTAATTGAAAATAAGCAAACTTTTGTTAAGTGCAAAATATTTTGAAACAAAAGTTAACAGCAACAAATGGTTTTTGAGATTCAAGGTTATCAGTCCACCATGTCTAACAAAAGAATTGGCTAATCCACGAGCAAACGGCTCTGGTAAAGATATCTCAAATCCGTTGATGGTTGACAACTTGCTAAAACGTTGTATGGTAATCAACTCACCATATCGATAAAGTGAAGAGTTGGCTAGCCCACAAGAAAAATGGCTTGTGGTAAAGGCGTGGAAAACCATTTATATGGTAATTATTTCACCATGGTTGCAAGAACTAACTAGTCCAAAAGGGTGCGGTTTTGGTAAAGACAAAACAAATCGGTTGATAGTCGATGATTTGCTAAAACTCATATGGTTATCACTGTACCATGGTTTTACACACCTAAACATTGGCTACTCCGAGTTAATGGCTTTGGTAAAGAGACTTCAAAATCCATTAAATTTTCAATGATTCACCTCTCACAGGAGTTTACACACCGAAATGATGAGAATAGATTGAAACTTTATGATATGATGTACAATTTGCCATATGTTTGTTGAGTAGGCGAAAAGATGAAGATTGCGATAGTTCTTGAAAAGAATTGATTATAAAGACTACTTTGATGATGATAATCTGAGATACAATCTTTCCTTGAAGACAAAGATGTTAAAGTTAAAGATACAAAGAAACTTGAAGTCAAGCAAGTAGAATTCAAGTTAGGGAGGATTGTTGGGACATAAAGTCAAAGTCTTCTTTGAAAGTCAAAATCGCTTAATGAAGAAAGTCAAGTCCGCTCACTCATCAAAGTACTTGCAAGGATAAAGGACTCATTTTGCAAATCGTTAAGGATTATTATGTAATTATAGAATGTTCTTAGTTTAGTTTAGTATTACTTGTCATACAAGGATTAGAGTTGTAAACCGACTAGGGTTATCCTTATGCCTACAAAAGGACCCCTAGATTGGCATTAGAGGTACGTTCTTAGAATACGACTTTAGAGAGAATATTAAAGCTGTTAGGGATTGTTAGTGAATCTGTGTATCAAGCAGGTTCATAGTATTAATAAAATCATTGGAGTTAAAGTTATTCTTCTTAGCTTTATTGAAGTAGTTTCCGCATACTTAATAAAGTAAACTCAGTGTTTCATTGTTAGTGACTTAGGATTTATCTGAGGTTGCTAAGCCCTTTAAAGCTATATAAGTTAGTTTGGTCAGAGTATATCAATCCAACACCCATTTCCTTTGAAAAACGGTCACATTCATTAGGGTCGGTTGAGGCAAAAATAATATCATCAACATAAATTTGAACATGAATTAAGTGTTTGCCTGACTTTCTGGTGAATAATGTGGGATCAACTGCTCCTTTGCTGAATCCGTTGGCTAAGAGAAACTTTGAAAGTGTATCATACCATGCCCTTGGAGCTTGTTTTAAGCCATAGAGGGCCTTCTTTAAGCGATAGACATGAGTAGGATGTTCTGGGTCCACAAAACCCTCGGGCTGACTGACATATACGATTTCTTTCAGATCTCCATTAAGAAAGGCAGTTTTCACGTCCATCTGATAAACCACTATGTTCTTACTAGCAGCATTAGCCAAGAAGATTCTGATTGCCTCTATACGTGCAACTGGAGTAAATGATTCCTCATAGTCAATACCCTTTTCTTGATGATATCCTTTTGCAAAAAGTCTTGCCTTGTTCTTCAACACATCACCATGCTCATCCAGGTTTACTTTGAAGATCCATTTGAGAGCAATGATCATAGCACGTCGAGAGCGGTACCAATTCCCAAACATCAAGTCGATCGAACTCAGGAATTTCTTCTTGCATTGCATTGAACCAGCTGTCCTCAGACATTACGGTTTTAACATCTTTGGTTCGACCATTGATAGGATGGAATTGAAGAAGCACCATAAGGCATCGGTGGCAAGTTGTTTACGAGTGGATACCGGACGAGAAGGATTCCCAATGATATTGTCCAATGGATGATCATGTGTCCATTTTCTGAAATGCTAATATGGTTGTGGTTGAGGAACTGATGTAGCGAGTTGGGGTCCCTCAAGAAGATGGTTCGGATGATGGATCGGGGGCAAAATGTTTTCAAATGGTGCATCTTACGGGTGGCAAAGGGTTATCTCCATTATAGTTGGCGTAAACATTTCCATGATCTACACTTGAAGATTGAGGATTTGAGGATGATGATGAGTGATCTGCAGCAGGCGCTTCTTGAGATAGTGACACAGAAATAGATGGATTATCTGTGTTGATAGGATTAGGAGCCGCCTCTGTTGATGTTGTAGAATGGTTAATGTCATGAGGTTCATAGTATTCATCAAACATCGGATCAAACAATTTCTTAAAATCTTCTTCGAAGGAGGTACATATTGAAGCTGCGGTGAGGATTTTGTACAAGAGAAGAACCGATAGGACTACAAGATAAATGTTGATGTACGGGTCGGAACTAGATTGTTCAGAGCCATTTGCTCGAACATCTCATCGAGCGTGGCGTGCATAGTTTCCATGATATCTCGGGTTCTTTCGTTGTAGATTCGATAACCCTTCCGGTTTGGTGCATAACCCACAAAACTCAAATGTCCGCCCGCTCTTAATTTACCTACATCTTGACCATCATTCGTTGGATAGCATAATGCACCGAACACACGAAGGAAAGAGAGATCTGGTTTGCGATTGTGGACAAGTTTGTATGGAGTTTTTCCATGAGAGGTGTGGATAAAGGAATGGTTTTGGGTATAGCAAGCAGTGGCAATGGCTTCAGCCCAGAGAAACATTGGAACCTTTGAGTAGATTAGCATAGTTCTTGCAGCTTCCACAAGAGTCCGATTTCGTCTTTCAACTACACCATTTTGTTGAGGAGTACGTGGAACACTTCTTTGATGGCTGATTCCAATGCTTTCATAAAACTGACTTAGTTCTTTATTAACAAACTCAGTTCCATTGTCCGTTCGAATAATTCTAACAGTCTTATTAATTCGAACTTGCAGCTATTTAATAAGTTTGATGATGACGTCTGGAGTTTCATCCTTTGTCCCCAAAAACTTAACCCAAGTAAACCGAGAGTAGTCATCAACAACGACTAATACATATTTCTTCTTGTTTATCGTTTGTACTCTCATAGGTCCGCATAAAACCATATGAAGAGTATGAAGGACTTCCATAACTGAGTTTGCAGGTTTGGGTTTATGGGCATATTTCTTGCTTTTTCCCAATTGGCATCCGGACAAAGATGATCCTTTTCATACTTTAATCTGTGCCGAAGTTCAAGTGATTGAGACGACGATGCCATAACCATGACTTTGTTTTCGAAGCCTTTGATAACAAGCAGATTGGAGAAGACCTCGTCATGTCTTCGATAGAGATGGTGTACAAATTGGTTCCACGTGTTCCCTTCAAAAGCTCAACACCATCTAATTCTCTAACAAAGCAAGTATGTTTTCTAAAGGCTACTTCTAGGTCAAAATCACATAATTGCCCAACAAAAACAAATTATGACCCAGGCCTTCAACGTAATAGACCACGGAAATTACATGTCACCAACGACATAATCTCCATATCCCATGATGGCAACAATATGGTCGTTCCCGAATCTAACAATTCCGATGAATTTACTCACAAAGTTCATGAGCATAGCGATCTCCGGTCATATGCTTGGAACAACTGAGTCCGGTACCACGTAAGCGATTTGAATGACCTATAGTTGAACACAGACAAGCACGGATGATGGATAATTTGGATCCCCATGCAAGAATGGGTTCCATTTGGTTAGTAAGCTAGATTAGAACACCCACATCGAGCGAATCAATAATATCATTAGAGGTAGATGCAGGACTAGTTGTGACAGTAGATCTATTCAAAGTGTGTTCACTTCTTAAAGGTATAGTTCTACCAGTAGGCATCCATTTCCTAATGGACATTGATCTGGATAATTTAGGGCACAATTCATTAAGATTGAATTTACTACCAGTAGGTATCCATTGATAACCTACATTACTAATTTTTCTTCCTGTTGGTTTCCAATGTTTTTTTAACTTTTTCCACCATGGTTTTCTGACATCCTTAACATGTTTAGCAATTCTAATAGTTTCGACTAGAGACTTAGCAACATATTTTACTTCATTCACAGCACATTCATGATAAGTACCAGAAACCAAACATTCATTACATGTTTTGCAAATCGAAAGGTAATCGAATTAATTACAAGACACTTATAGCTAATACTAGAATCAACATGATTCGTCTTATTAAACTCAAACTTATTGTTCCTAGGATGGTCTTCTACTTCCTTCCTTTGATCACTCTTTGCTTGTAAGGTCCTATCTTGCTTTGTATTCCGGAGGCTTTGACACCTTGCCTTAGTGTCATTGATTACCCTGTAGAGGTAATGATGGGAACATTAGTTGGTTTCACTACTCGCACGCATTCTGGTCTAGAAGTACTAGGATCCAAGTACTAGGAGGCACATCAAAGGACACTTGCTTAGCTTTGGGCAGATCAAGGCATAACTACTCTATCTTTCATAGTACCAAATTTAGTACATATAGTTATTAGGCATTCTAACAGCTCCTGAGATCGTTTGGCATATAAACACGCATCCTTAATCGCACTATCAAGTGGCTTCTCTATCTTATCCTCTTCAAAAATCTCACGGAGACATTCTAGACTATCCTTTAGGTACGAAAAGTATGTTTGAAGTGCAAGTTCATTATTCCTAAGATGAGGTGGAATGTACTTCACAGTCATAGCATATTTTGCACAAGCAGGCACCTTTGGTGCATTAATCTCACAATTTGAGATTGGCATTTTCCCTTTCACCTAACTCTTCAAATTCTCAATTTCATTTTGCAAAGAAGTTACCTTTTCGTTGTTCTTGTCTCGAGTGACTTTAATTGATTCATATAACTCTTTGAAATGCTGTTTAACCTTTTCATTTTCATGTTGTAATGCATTAATGATGTTTTGAAGATGAAAATTCTGAGAATTTTGAGAATCTAAAGGAGGAGGCATTTGGGAGCCAGTCACATCATTCTTATCACACTTTAATTGTGAGATTTGGGTTTTCAATCATTTGATCATGTTACAATGAGCTCGAATATGTTCATCACGTTTGTTTATTTCAAAAACTGTATCAAACTCAGGAGCATCCGAGGATGTCTTGGCATTTGAGGTTCTAACATTTTCTTTTAGATGTTGATATTTCAATTGCAAAGCAAAATGTTCAACTTCCAATTTATAAAAATGTTTGTGAAGTTTTCATGATCATCTAGTTCTATTTTCTCATACAATTTTGAATTTTGGACTCAAGCTCAATGACACGATCATGGGAAACTTTCGAGGCAATGAGATAATTCATGAAATTGAGAAGCGATGATGGAATAATTTGTAACATTATAGAACACATCCTGAGCAACACATCTAGAAATCAAGTTATTATTTAAGATATGCAGATTTTTCCTTTCAATTTCATTACTTTTAAGCTCATGTTCATAGTCTTTGACCTCAATTTCCATTTCATTGAACACCTTTTTCATTTCTTTAATCTCAGTATCAATGCCCTTTTGAAGACTCTCAAATTGATCTTTTGGTAGTGTAAAGAAAGGCATGACCTTAGTTAAATAACACTCTTTAGTTTGCTCAGAACCCCTTTCCCCTTCAGTAATCCCTGTGGGTGTAATTCTCTTCTTACATGTTTTCTCAAAGTCAACAAATAATTGATAAACTACTTATAGGCTGATTAAGGTCTTGCTTTGAGTTGAAAGGGTTCTGGGCACTAAATGCATAGTCAGATTTGGGGATACACGGTGGTCGGGGCATTTTCCCTGTGGAGGATTCTTCTCAATCATGTTATCGATTTTTTGTTTATCCGAATCTTTCTTCCAGAATACTTGCTCAGGGGTTAATTGAGTTTGAGGTTTAAACATATTCAAGGCTATCCAATTTTCTTTAGTGTAATCATGGGGTTTAAATGTTATATTATGCTTTGTACACTTAGGATCATTTAACTTCTTTGCCATTTTCTTCCTAGATGCATCTTCTAATTTCCTATCCTCTTCATTGCTTCCAATACATGATAGTCTTTGCCTAGGCATAAGAATCTCATTACCATCATAGACTACCTTTTGTGCAGCTCTAGCTACTTTTCCATACTCGAGATTGGGTACTTCTACAAGGGGAATACTATGCTTATCGCTTAAGACTCTATGCTTAGTGATCATGTGAGCGATCGAATGGTGTTCCCTTGTATGTACGATTGTTCTCAAGTTTGTTTTTCAAAGTTTTTAGGTTGGAAAAGTCATTTAAAAGTTTTGATTCCTTAGCAGTAAACTCTTGTTTAAGCACCTTTACATTTTCTTGAAGTTCTTGCTTTTGCTTAACAGTTTTATTGAGCTTTTCTTGTAAGGAGTTTAACTCTTGTTTTAACATTTCTTCCCTAAAGTTACTTTTTCTGATAATTGTACGCATTTGGAAATACATCTCCTGCTCACGGTTAGTCAATTCAAACTTAGCACGTTGTTCCTATATAACAACATGTTCCTTATAGGCATTCAGTTCAGAGGTTATAAAGTCATCAGGGGCACATTCAGTGTATTCATAAAAAATAAAGTCATCTTTGACTGCAGAAGATGCATCGCTTGGTACAATTTCACTTTCGTTTTGCTTCAGATATTGATCATATGGGACAACATTGCTATTACCCATATTTTCAATATCTGATTCAATAATTTTAGTTGGTTGTACCTTGTCGTGTATCTTTTGCACATCAACTTCATCGTATAGTTTTAATACCTCTGATATGATTGATTCCTTGGAAGGACCGGCCTGTTGTGGTGAAGGAGCCTTTGGAGAGACCATTGTTGAGATACTAGCCATGAAGATGGTTTGGGCAGTGGGTTCATCATCGACATCGAATCAAATGCATCACGATGCGAAACTTGAAATGCATTGGGATTGTTGTGTCCCATACCGCATTGGTGTTCATCCACATCTCGCATCGTAAGTTTTGGCATTTCCTCAAGAAGAACAACAATTCTTCTTCATCCAATCTGCTCCATTATCTTGAGCTTGTACCGGTGACATTTTGTCCACAAGTACTCGCATGTGGACGTTTAGGAGAAGTACAGTTCCTCGCAATGTGTCCTTCTCCACCACAGTTGTAACACTTGATTGGCTTCCCTTGAACCGAGCCATGTTCCTTCCTCGATTCGATTACGGATATCCTCCACCTACACCAAACATTTCCATAACCCGCTCCCGCCATTCCTTGATCATTCTCTTCCTTACGCATTTTGCACCACTACCTTTCCTTCTTTGACAGTTGCATGATTATGGAGATTGGAAGTCGCTCGAGATGATTGTTGGTGTGTGGAGTGAATTTCAAGTTTTGCTTAACCATTAGAGCTAATTGATTGACAAGTTGTTCCATGAATGTGTATCAATCGGAGGCTTATACCCGATCCGGAATGAGTTTGTGATTACCATTACTAGTTGGTATGACTTGTGATGCTTTGGTGGATTTTAATACATTAGTGTAGAATGCAGTTGAATCATTTGACGAGCTTGCATCTCCAGAATTGGTTTCGAATTTTTCCAAGATCATTCATTCAAACAAAGCATGTTTCTCATTCTAAATCAAATAAGCATACAATTGCTCGTAATTTGTGTTCCTCAATCCTTTGTTAAGCTTGACTGCAGTGACAAATTTGTGCCATTCGGGATTCATGTTGTTCACAAACTTTGAATTGAGCTGGATGTTTGGCATAGTCATTTTGATATGCCTCATGTCATTCACAAGCTTGTGGAATCTCACGTAATATTCTGTAACAGTTTCCCCTGGATTCATTTTAAAGTTCTCAAATTCATCATACAGACTAAGACTCCCTGTCTTCTTTAGTCAATTCGAACCGAGAGAAGCATCTTAACATTGTCCCATAACGCCTTCGCCGGTGTTGTGATTGATCAATTTGTAAATGTCCTTTGGTAAACCCTAAAGTATAATGTTTAAAGCCACGATGTCGCATCGTATCTCTTCTTCTCCTTATTATTAAGTTCATCATACATCTTTGGTCTATCCAATCCTAATATAATTGAACCATCGTGACAATTTCAAGGATGTCCCTAGTAGTCTCAACTTGATATGGTCCTTCATCAATTGATTTGAGGATATTAACCCCATTTTCCTTTCCTAAGCGATGCAGTCGATTCTTTGAGCCCAAGAGTCATAATCGGTGCTATCCGGCATGGGAGGGCGAGTATCGATCCGGCGGCTTGAACGTCATCGAACGGAAGAAGTGATGGTAGACATGATTACAAGTTCTACGGGATTTAAAAACTCAATGATTAAACAAGGAAATTGATTCTTTCACGGGATTTTACAAAATCAAGAGAAAACCATAAAACGTAACATAGAGAAACAATAAGTCTCAAAAGACAAATCGCACACTTGACAAGTCGCACCCTTGACAAATCTCACTTTAGACAAATCGCTCTTACAGATAAATCTCACCTTCAGACAAATCGCTCTCTTGAGACAAATCGCACAGTTAGTCAAATCACACCCTAGACAAGTCTCAATTGACAAGTCGCACTTTCAGACAAAATGCAGTTTAGACAAATCGCAGTCCAAGACAAATCACACCTTGATTACCAAATCGCTTAAACGACAAATCGCATAGCAGACAAATCGCACTTAAGATAAAACGCACTCTGGACAAATCGCACCCTGAGTAAGACAAATTGCTTCAATAAACGATCCAAAAAGAGGACAAATCGCATAGACTATGAGACAAATCGCATAGAAGAAATCAAGTACGAGAGACAAATCGCATGTTAGAAATGTTCAAAAATACCACTTTTTCAATCCAAAAACCACCCAACCACGATTATTCAAGCCTTCCAAACCAAAACCTAAACACTTATAATGATTCCAAACACAAAAGTACAATCAAAATCCAAACTTTAACACAAGAAATGATCCAAATGATGCAAACTAGAAATCCAAAACCATGAAAGATGAGTGATCAAACCATGGCTCTTGATACCATTTGTAACATATTGGATTTCATAAACACATAATCAAGCATAAACAAGGGGCGTATAAAATGAGTCTAGAGAGAGAAAGTGGAAGAGTTTTGGGAACTTAGTGAGACAAATAAAAATGATATTATGAAGCTCCAACCCTTTGCCTTGCTAGGCAAAGGGTATTTAACTATCGAATTTTCTAAATCCTAACACTGTCTAATCCTAATACAACTGAACCATCAGCAGAAGTTTCGAGGATGTCCCTAGTAGTCTCAATTTGATATGGTCCTTCATCAATTAACTTAAGTATGTTAACCCCATTTTCCTTTCCTAAGCAATACAGTCTGATTCTTTGAGCCCAAGAATCATAATCGGTTCTATCCAGCATGGGAGGACGACTATCAGATCCTGCAGCTTGAACGTCTCAAGCAACGGAAGAAGTGATTGTAGACATGATTACAGATTCTACGAGATTTTACTACTATTTGATTAAACCGGGAAATAGATTCTTTCACGGGATTTTACTAAATCAAGAGAAAAACCGTAAAACGTAACACGAAGAAACAACAAGTCTCAATAGACAAATCGCACCCTAGACAAATCGCATCTAAGACAAATCGCGACTCGACAAATCGCGGTCGACAAATCGCGATCCGACAAATCACACCCTAGACAAATTGCATCTTGATTATCAAATCGCTACCAAATCGCTTAGCAGACAAATCGCACCCTAGACAAATCGCATAAGCTGACAAATCACATAAATTGACAAATCACATAGTACACAAGTACACCCACTACTTCCACTACTTTGTCCTTTCTTGTCGTTTTGTCTCAATAGACAAATCGCATAATAGACAAATCGCTTCACAGAAACTGACAAATCATATAAAATAAGTGACAAATCACTTCAATAAGCACTCGTTAATGAGACAAGTGGCATAGAAACTGGGACAAATCGCATAGAAGAATCACTTTACGAGACACAAATCGCATCCATGAAATATTCAACAAACGCCACTTTTCAATCCAAAAACAACCCAACCACGATGATTCAAGCCTTCCAAATCAAAACCTAAACACTTATAATGATTCTAAACACAAAAGTACTATCAAAATCCAACCTTTATCACAAGAATTGATCCAAATGATGTAAACTACTCTAAACTCATTCAAAGCCACTAGAAATCTAAGAACATGAAAGATGAGTGATCAAACCATGGCTCTGATACCAACTGTTAGATATTGGTTTTCATAAACACATAACAAAGATCATATAGGGGGCGTATGAATGATGTTTTAGAGAGAGAAAGTGGAAGAGATTTGGGAACTTTAGTGAGACAAAGAAAAATGATATTGAAAAGCTCCAACCCTTTGCCTTGCTAGGCAAAGGGTATTTATAGTTACAAGCTTAGACGCCCTCCTTGGCCGTGAATCGAGCATACGGTGGGTAAAGACCCGTCCGTCCTCCACGGTGTTACTTAACAAACTACTAAATGACTACGACTACGAGCTTTAACGATTACATATACTTGAGGTGACCGACTCTTTAAGAACCAGATTTTCTAAATCCTAACAAAAGCGATTGAAATGCTATCATCACTATTTCGAATGATCCTAGTGCTTTTGTAGAATTCAAAGAAGAAAAGCGGACAAATTTGTTCATCAATATCAAGAAGAAAATCAAAGTTGATTGTCGAGAAGACTTGACGAATGTCGGTATTTTCAAGGAAACATTCCTTGACCACACAACCTTCATGGATAAGTCGTTTTCAATTCTTTTGAAGACTTTCGATCGGTTTTGACAATTCGATAGTACTTGGTGTCACACCCCAAATTAGACTGAATTGAATACCTTGGGAGGACCTGTCATAGCATCAAAGTTGAGTTATATCGAGCGACCTAAAGTGTCGTTTGGAAAACACATCGTTTAATTTATTAAAACAATCGAGTTTACAAAGTAGGTCCCAAATGAAATTCAACTTGTGCGGAAATAAGTTTGTTACAATTCAAACGATGTTTTAAAGTGCGTAAAACCCAGTGAGACGCGTCGTCACCACGACTCCATGATGTGTCCAAATGCATGCCATGAAGTGAATGCCTTAGGTACCGAGATAAAACATGCTAAAAAGTGTCAACACAAAGGTTGGTGAGTTCATAGAGTTTGATTAACAAGTAAAGCTTTAAAAGAGCGTTCATAAAACAAAGGCAAAGTTTTTGGTCGCATCAGAATCCACTCGGCCCAAGTCCCGCCCATACAAAACTTGCAACCTGTGTGTTTACAACCCACCGCTAAAAATAGTATGACAATCATGATTATGCGCATCAAGGTAGTTAATAGTAAGGGTCTTCCAACAACTCGTGTTGGGATGTTCCTCCAACGCTCACGTTGGGATGTATCCAAATTAATGGCCTTCCAACATATAAATATTGAGATGTTCCTCCAACGCTCACGCTGGGTCGTATCAAATTAATGGCCTTCCAACATATAAATCTTGGGATGTTCCTCCAACGCCACGTTGGGATGTATCCAAATTAATGGCCTTCCAACATATAAATGCCGGGATGTTTGTTTAAGTCTAGTCAATACACACACCAAGTCTAGAGTATAAGTAATGTTGTTTGGCAAAAGAGTTTAAATGTTTTGGTCGGCTTGGTTAACCGTTGCTAAAGTATGTATGTTGATGCATAATTGGTCTTGTTTAGTACATTAAGGCACATATCGCAATAAACCACACATAATGTTCAAAGTGTATAAGAAGTATATTGTAACACAATTGTATAAATGGTTTGAGTATTCGCAAGAGTGAAATAAGTATTTAAGCATGTATCTCCCCAAATAGTTTGTAAAATAAATCGATAATAGAAAGTGGGGCTACGAACTCACCGGTATGATTGATATGCTAACAAAAATGAAGTGCAGACGAAAGTGAGGCTCGAAACTATCCGCGACCTAAAATGAATGTTATGGTGAGTGATGATATGTTGTCATGAATGTGTGATACAATGTTGTGCATGCATTTCAGATGTTATTTATACCATTTATGAGTTTTGAAAATATTACTTATCGTCGAAAAATACTCGTTTGACGTCTTGACCCTTCAAAATGACTTTACATGTTTTTACGTCAAAATGTCATCCTACAATGGTTTTATAATGATTTTTGGTGAAATTACCACTTTTGTCGTAAAACAATGTCGCCGGAATATTCATGAAATTAACAAAATGGCTTGAAAACTAGCCGTAGAGCGGTGTACGTCGATCGTTAGAGAACGAACTCGACGGTTTTGGAAAGTTTGTATCGATATCTAAAAGTTTCAGTTCAGAGTTTTCGTCAAAAGGTCTCGATCATAAAGATATCAAGGCTAAAGATGGTGGTTTTGTGTGCGTAAAATGAGTTTCGCCAAGTTTGAACATCCGTAAATAATTTACTATGACTCCGCTTGACAAACGGCTTTTGTTTTGAAAAATATGGCGGTGAACTTGATTTTACTAGAAGACAATTTGTTCCAAAAGTTTTGCATCATAGTTAAAAAATCGCATAAACATAGCCCTTGACTAATGAAATACTTGAATCGTAGAAATAATATAATTTTTCGAGAAAATAATAGTTACGGCAACTTTATAAAACGTGCATATATTTGTCGTTTCAAATCCGTTTTCACGTAAAATATGTCCTTAGCCGTATCAAAGTAAACTAATATATTTTTGACTAGTCGAAATAATTTGTGAAGCTTAAGGCTCATTTTGATCCAAACAATGTAAAACAAAGAAAGTGAAATTTGAAAACTATCGTTTAGTCGTCAAACTTCAAAAATTCACCACGGCCGTTATAACTCTGCTTTTGTCCGTTCAAAAGGCCACGGATTCGTTTTAAAGTATATTTTCTAAATATGAAGGCCAAAATGTCGTACCATCAGTAGGTTTTTCCAGAAATTCGATTTAAGGACAGAACCTAAAATATAGTTTACTGAAAATAGTTTTCTCGGACAAAACCTATTCTAATCCCTTCAAATCAACTCCAAACTAATCTAATCCTACCATACACCTTCTTAGGGTGTCATGGGTTCCTAATCACCATCAAGACCAAAGAATACCATGGGAGTAATTATAGGATGACCAATATGTATATATAACTCTAAAATCTTGAAATAAATGGTATAAATCACATAACATGCATATAAGCTCCAAAATGAAAAGAAACATATGAAATGACAAGGAAACTTGAAAATGATAAAACAAGCTTACAAGTGATATGATGAGGTGATTAGAACCAAGGATTAAACCTAAACACCCTAGGTTTTATTTCAAAACCTAAACAAGAGTGTTATCTAGATTGTGATTACTTGAACTTGCAAAATATTTGATGATCCCTTGTAAAACACCTTGATGGCCGGTTGGTATAAGGAGAACAAAGAGAAGAAAAGCTTTTAACACTTGTGAATTATTAATGTGAATGAAATGTATGAATGTAGGTTGAGTATATATCTAGTTTATGTAAGAAATTCACCAAACAATAAATGAAATGCCCATAGGGCGGTTTTTAAGGGTGGTGTTTCTTCAAGATATTTTTTTTCTTTATATAATGTATTGTGTAGTTACTTGTAACAATTTGTAAGAAAAGTGTAAGAATTTGTGTAGAAAATGTACAAGTGAATCTAAATAGAAATTTTGGTGCAAGTAAGTTTTAATAAGTCAAAATAGAATGTAATGAGATGATAAAATTGTAAAATACTTTCCTTGTGAAAATTGAGTGATAAAATAATTATCGAATAATTTTAAGAAAAACGACGTAATAATTAAACTTTAACGATTATTATACCAAATAAATTTGAAACACTAGGAAAACTAAAATATAGTTTTATAAACTAAATGTAAGTTTAAAAATACCTCGGGATCATTTTTGAAAGTAACGGATTAAATATTTAAAATAATGCACATGATGTCAATGAAGTGTAGACTAATCATAGTCCATATAAAATATACGTGATGTCATGATCATGAATTCGCCGCCAAACCTCCAAGGTTACGCGATTTGAAACAAGTAAACCAAGTTTACTATAAATGTTGAAATAATGAGATATGAATTGTGTCAGAAATGACCGAAAGTACGGGTTGTCACACTTGGTGAGGTAGTGGACGGTATCATGGTGGTCTTGTTGGGTGGCTTTAGGCATGGTTGGTCCTAGAAAAACAAATATTCCAATTAGGTAAAATTTGTTGAGATTGGTTTATGGTTTTGATTCATATTAACAATGTTGTGAGCACAATGTAATCTTAGTTATGTGAAAACCTCTTCTAGTGATCAATTTTGCAAAACCTAATTTTATCAATTGATTAAGAAAAATTGAAAACCATAAACCCTAGAAAGAAGATGATGAAGATTAGAACATATTAGTGTAATTACTTAAAATGATGTTCTAGAGAAGGATGCTTGAGGATATGAAGTCCTATGGAGATAAAAACAACACTTGGGTCATTTTTTGTATTTTGTGAGGTGAGGGAAAGGGCAGAATTGATTTTGAAAAGCGTATAGCTGGTTTCATCACAGTTCCCGGATCCCTTGTATTAGGGATCCGGCTAGTCTAACTTGAGGGATCCGCTCACGTGGGACGGAAAAAGGGTGTTTGCCGTTATTTTTGTAATAAGTTATAAACTAGCTTATGGAACAAAAATAGTTTTGAGGTTTCTAATTGAATAGATGTTTAGTTAACGGATTTGATAAGTTAATTATCAAGGATCCATTTGTGACGACGGCGTTACTTTGGCGAGATCAAGGAGGAATACTATTCCGATGATGAGTAAGTCGGAAAGTAGCGAAGAGAGACTCTTTAGACACTAGCAATTATTAATGTCAAAAAATGGTATCAACATATTCATGTAGATGTAAACTAGTTAATGATAAGTAAACATACCTCTACGCTCTTGGTATGGTTTATGCAGACCATAAAATCAAAAATACTTCATCAGGTTTTAAAGTAATCAGTTGTACTTAGAATAAGTAGGCTGCGATTACTTTTAGGTTCTTCCTTGAAAGTTGACTTCATTATTCTTCAAATAGAAATGAAGACTTTGGAGAGATCCTAGCATGAAGATTTCTTGAGAATAAAATGTTAGAATAATCTATCAATATCCAACATAAAAGAAATAGTTTGTTTTAAAAGATTTCCTTCTTTGTAGTTTTCAAACATACACGGATCGTATCAAGTTTTTAAAGTACAACAAACTCTAAGAAACTTTGTAACGAAGCTCTGATGCCAATTGTGGAAAACTAGAAGGGGGGGTTGAATAGTTTTACCAATTAAAACGATGTTTTAAAATATTTAGATCGACTTATGTCAATCTATTTAGATGCGTATGTTGGATGTTGATAGTAAGATATGGAAATGTGTAATGTAAAAAGAAGAGTGAGAAACACAAAACCATGACACAAGTGTTTATAGTGGTTCGCTACAAGGATACCTTCTTGCCTACTCCACTCCCCGAGTCACCTACTCGAGAGTTTGTAAACACTACACAACACCAACTCCTTATGGCGGAGAAGCCTTCACAACGTCGCCTACTCTTTTTCGGTACTAGGCTAGACACGGGTTCTTCCACGAGGTAGAATCGCACTTATCACAACGTCGCCTACCATTTATCCGGTACTAGGCTAGATACCGAGTTCCATTAAAATGGAGGAACTACTACCCAACAATACACAACACCTAACCCAAAGGAGACCCACCTTGTTACAACATCATCAAGGATATCAATATCCTTGGATACAACCTATCTCTATTTATATATCGATGCACCTCATCGATTATACACCCTTGGCATCTTTCACTAATGCCCTTGAAACGGGGGGTTTGGAACCTTTCACTAATGCCTTTGTCTTGACTCCTTTGGCATCATTCACTAATGCCTTTGACACGGATGTTTAAGCACCTTTCACTAATGCTTTCGTCTTGACCCTTTCGGTATCCTTCACTAATGCCTTTGACACAACACTTCTATGGAGGAAGAAAGAAGTATCAACAAGATAACCTCAGTAGTCTTGATGATGATGAAGCATGGCAACTCATGGACTTGAGCTTGCTCGACTTCAAGAGGTGGTGATCTGGCCTTTAAGAGGAACCTAGAGAATCACACAAAAACAAAACACAAACTACATAGAGAGATCCTTTAGGATCTGAGGTTGGAAGGTTCACAATACTAGGAGAAAGTATGTGTATGAGTGGCAACCCAAAAAGAAGAAATGGCTCACTATTTATAGAAGAAATTTAGCTACTGTTCCATGGATCCCACGGATCCCTCGGGATCCGTCCAGTGTATTTCTGGGGATCCGTGGGACGCTCCTCTTTGCCCATGGGTTTTGGGTATCCAAGTAGATACAATGTATCTACAGGATGCAATGTATCTACAAAATGCAATGCATCTAGTCCATGGGTAATGGGTTAAATCCATGGGTCATGGGTTATACCCATTATGACTTATGCATGATGTCATGCAATGGGTTATGGGTTATGCTCTATGGGTATGGGTCATGGACCTTGGGTTTTACCCAACCACATTCAATGTATTTAGTCAATGGGTCAAATACTTAAACTTCTACACATTGTATTACCCATTATCATAAATACTAGTTATGTATATATTTGCCCAATATGTAAACACTTGTTGTTGTACATATGTATTACTAAATCATAAAATCACTTTTACTTGTTTAGTGTTTTATGTGAAAATGTAAGTGTGTTAGTAAACTATTGGCTCAAACCATTTACATATTTTATTTGTTTCGTTAAAATGATTTTACGTTTGTTATCGACAAAACATTAGAAGATCGTAAAATATAAATAAACGTTTTTACGGCTTATTTGTATTAACACTCTCCTCAACACAGATAATATCCTCAAACCTCATCTTTTCTAACCGATTAGGAAGTCCATATCATCTCATCATCATAATAACCAAGACCAAGGCAACTAGATCCTTCGGAGGGTCTAAGGTATGGTTCGACATGGTTATTTCATTCTTGTGATGTCTTCAATCGAAACAAAGAAAAAAAGAAAAGCATAATTGATGTTTAGTTTTTCTTGATTATTTTTTTTTTTCTTTATCAGTCTGAATATGGTGATGATGGCAGACTAGCGTTTTGGACCTTGTATGAGACTTATACGATGATGTAGAGATTTGAAATTGATGTACGAGTCTTAAAAAAAATGTACACACTGTTGAGATTAATTGAGATTAGCCAATATAGAGCTTAATTGGCACTTTTCTGATTGTTGTTGTAGATTTGTTGATATATAAACAGTTGTTGAAAGTTGATGTGAACTGTTGTTGATGTTGATGTAGGTTAAGTTTCTGATGATGTTTGTGATGTGGTATTGAAATACAAACTCATATTGTCTGATTAGTTTGCGTACAAGTCTCGTTATACTGGTTTTGAGTCGCAGTCTTGATTGATTATCTAAGAGAGTAACATGGTCAAAACGCATATGACATTTAACAAACCACATAAACTCATTCACCAAACTACATTTGGCAGGTTCAAAAATGCATTTGACTAGTTCAAGTCATAGTTGACCAGTTCAAATTTCTTTTGACCAGTTCAAATTGCTTTTGACCAGTTCAAATTGCTTTTGACCAATTCAAACCGCTTTTGACCAACGAATCTGGACAAACCGCATCATATACAACGAATCTGGACAAACCGCATCATATACAACGAATCTGGACAAACCGCATCATATACAACGAATCTGGACGAACCGCTTCAGATACAACAAATCTGGACAAACCGCTTAGTCAAACCGCTTCAGATACAACGAATCTGGACAAACCGCTTAGTCAAACCGCTTCAGATACAACGAATCTGGACAAACCGCTTCAGATACATCAAATCTAGAAAAACCCTCTTCAGATACATCGAATCTGGATGAACCGCTTCATAGAACTTGACCAAACCGCATAGAAGAGTATTCCAATCTGACCCAAATTGCAGTCAAGAATGAGCACGTACAAACTCAGAAACTATTTAGATCATCAGAAATACTCACAACTACTTCAAACAATATTAATATCGCATCAAACCGCATCCAAACATCATAAAACCGCGTCAAACCGCATACAAGAACCAAACAAACCGCATACAAAAACTGCTCAAAAAACATATGAATTATCAAAAACAACACAACATGGGCTCTGATGCCAATTGTTAGGATCATCCTTTATGTTGTTTGATTATTCGGGTAGACCATGTTGTTTGATGATTCGGGTGGTCTAGGATGGTGATAAATTAAGTATGCCATTGTTTAGAGAGAGAAAGAGATGAGAGGGTGATTCTAGCAAGAGAAAGTAAAACAAAAAAGAAAGGTTAGATTAGAAGCACCACCCCTTCCAAGGATGGAAGGGGTATTTATAGTTACAAGCTAAACGTCCTCCTGTCAGAATGTGGATTATGCATACGGTTGGTAAAGACCCGTCCGTCCTCCACGGTGTTGCACTAAACTAACTAACTAAGCTAATAAAATACTAAATAACGTAAATAACGATATGTCTACGAGCTAACTCATGCTAGACTATAATTGGGGTGGTGACACTTCCTTATAGAATTTCCAATTCTAACATAATGAACCCCGTGAGTTGCCGAAACCATCAAGGCAATCTCCTTGCCTCCTATTGACTAACAAACTTCCAATCGTAGGATGCTCGAACTTGAAGATCAAGTCAAATTCCTAATGAGCTCCTACGAGAATCCTAAGTCTTCACGCCAAGTGAACAAAGTCTCTTCCTTCATGAGCTATGTAGTGGTCCACATGACACTCATACATGCACGAGATGTGACAACTCGTAATTTCGTGTCATTTTACAAACTTTGAAAATTTACTATTTATCTCGAGAATTTACTATTCATCGGTTACTATTCATTATTTTACTATTCATCGTTTTGAAGTCGATTTGATATTACGAGAACGTATTTCAAAATTTTACTATTCATGAAACACTATTCATTTCCGGAGAAAATCACTATTCATGATTCACTATTCATCATTTTTCGTAAACTAGGTTTCTGAGTATCAAATTCAGCGTAACCGTAAGGGTTTAGTCATGAGTTCATGAAAAATCATTGAGGACATTTCATATAGACTAGATTTAGTCTACATATCATTGGTAACATCATCATCATATTTGTTCATGCATGGATTTGCATATTTCATTAAACGTTTATTTTCTTATTAAATAAACGCTATCGCATAATCATTTATTTTGATTATTTGATCCGACACTTTCAAAAATTATCTTGATATATTTTTATACTCATTTTAAGACTATAAAAATTATATTATTAGTTTACCCGATGTTTTAAATTTATTTTGTATATAAATTGTTATGTATATATATTTACGACGGTTTTCGTAAATACTACTCGATAATTATTATTTCACTCAATTCTTGTAAGAAATATATTTTTATAATTTTTATGACTTCGATATATTTTAATTTGTTCCGTTAAAATTTATTTTTAGTTAACGCTACCCTAAATACCTATTTACACTTACAAATTACACACTTTACTTAACAATTAATACATTTTGACATCAAAATTCATCCACCCTATTTACCCTATCACCCTTGCCGACCAAAATTTGATGACACAACAAGATTCATATAAAAATCTACTCTAGGCATACACATATACATACTAGACTTGCCATTTGTACTCTTTTAATTATATACTATCTTATAACACATACTACACTCATATACTTAGGTGAAAAATTAAAAACTCTCTCCTTATTCCTCTCTTATAACTGGCCAAGGAAGAAAAACAAGAAGGAAGGCAAAATTTTTCAAGAACAAGTGAAATTACAAACTCTAGTATACTCTCTTTAAGGGTTTTGCAATAAAAACCTAGAGTGTTTAGGAAAAACCTTGTTCCATAAACCTCATCATCATACTAGTAAGCATTTCATGATCATTATTAATCTTTTATATTCATACTTAAGTTATTTTTATTATGCTTGAAAGAAAACATGCAAGTTATATGTGTATCTATACCACTTTCATTGTTTTTAGTACTTATAATTAGTATATATCATCCTATAATTAATCCCTTGAAACATATAATTTTTTATGATGTTTAGGAACCCATGACACCCTAAGAAGGTGTATGGTAGGTTTAGAATAGATTTGGTGTTGATTTGAAGTGGTTAGAACAAGTATTACGCTAGAAAAATCACTTTCGACAAACTAAAAATAGAGTCTGATCAATTTTGCAAAGTCTGGAAATTTCGACAGGATATAAAATATTTTGGGCTAGATATTCAGAAAATATACTTTAAAACAAAAACGTGGTCACTTGAACGGGTTAAAACGGATTTATAACGAAGAAGTTATGCTATTTCCAACTTTAACGACGAAAACTATATTTTCCGGAAAACTGCATGCTGTCCAGAATTTTAAGGGTCAAAAATGAGTTTTAAGCGTTATCTAAATGAGTCGATTTATCAAAAATATATTAGTATACTTTAATACGAAACTAAGGACATATAAAACGTAAAAAACGGACTTATAACGACTAAATTACACGCGTTTAAATAAGGTTGTCGTAACTATTATTAACAAGTATAAAACACTTACATACATATTTTCTAGTAGCCAAACTAGTTGTCGCTAGTGACCATGTTTGGAGTCGTTTGTCATATCGATAGAATACTTTTGAGAAAACGATGTATTCTAATAAAATTGAGTTCGCCTATTCTATTTTCCAAAATGTTTAACCATTTGTCAAACGGAGGTATAATGATTATTTTACGATCACTCAAAAACCGGTCATTTTCATGAATTGTCCAAGTGTAATATTTTTCGACGAAAAACTATAATTTCATAATAAATCACTAAATGACTATCGTAGGATATCATTTCAACGTAAGTACTTGTAAAATAATTTATAACTTGTCAAGACGTTATAAACTTATAATTTGACGATAAATTTCATTTTCAAAAGCTGTACAAGTGGTATGGATATCATGTGAATTTGCATATACGACATTGTTTCATGACTTACATTAGAACATATCATTCATATTAGGTTGCGATAGAGATTGCACCTCATATCGGTGTATCCACATTTGTCATCATAATCATTGCATCAGGTGAGTTCCATAGCCCCATTTTCAATTGTTTTTATACTACTTTTGGGGGAGATACATGCTCAACAACTTTTATGACATTCATGACTATTTGCAACCTATGTGTTTTTCTGAACTGAATGTTTAGTCATACGAAGTAACAATATTGCCATACTTAGAGATTCTATATCATAAATCATTGGGCTAGCTGACTTTGGCATAATCATGTACTAGCGGACTTGGTATAATCATGTACTAGCGGACTTGGTATAATCATGTACTAGCGGACTTGGTATAATCATGTACTAGCGGACTTGGTACAATCATGAACTAATGGTCTTGGAACTATTTGAAACTATCTGAATTATGTGTTATATCAATTGACTATTGATACATTAAGTTATGTACTATTATATTAATTCATTTGACAACATATGCTTGAACATAAACTATACATATTTTGTGCAATGGGTTGTAAACACACAAGTTGCAAGTTTTGTATGGGCGGAACTTGGAACTGAGTGGATTTGCAATGCCTTTGCTGCATGAACATGTTTAAAGGTTTTTCATTACAACACAAACTCTATGAACTCACTCAACCTTTGTGTTGACACTTTTAGCATGTTTTATCTCAGGTATCTAAGGGTTACACTTCATGGCATGCATATGGACCTATCATAGAGTCGTGGTGACGACGCGTCTCACATGGGATTTATGCACTTTAAAAACATCGTTTGGCTTGTATCAAACTTATTTCCGTACATGTTGACTATCTTTTGGGACCTATACTTTGTAAACTCTGATTATTTTACTCAATCAAACGATTTATTTTCCAAACGATACTTTAGGTCATTCAATATAATCAGAATCGTGATGCTATGGCAGTCATCCCCCTGGTATTCCATTCCGTTGCAAAACAGGTAATTTGGGGGTATGACACGAGACTCCCCGAATAAGCTTCCATTGACTACGCATCCTCGCATACCAATGGAATGGGAGGGAGATTCCCCACAACACCCGGACCTAGGACTTTCAATGATGCTCGAGAAGCATGGAGGGGCAAACCCGACTACAATTGGGGACAAACAAAAAATTTCACATCTAATGATTCCCCATGGTCCCACGGCCCTACCCAACCAAAAATAGAAGGGATGTTGCAACACCTAGTTACATCCAAAGAAGCTCAAATAGCCAAGCTTTCGAACTGCTTTAACCAACAACAAGCCGAGATGGATAGGAAGATAGATAACCTTTTGAAAGCCATAACCAATAGTGATAGGAAGACCACCGAAAATGTTAATGCCATCTCGACTCATTCCCCCAAATCTTCCGGTGTGAAAATTACGGACCCAAGTAAGTTATCCAAGCACGTTCAATTCGTCAATGCAATCACCTTAGTGAAACCAAATAGGACTAGTGACGAAGCGAACCATGAAACTATGCTTGAGGTTAGTGAAACTCCTAAGGAAGAATCGACCAACAAAGTAGATGAAGTAGGTGATGAATACTTCAATAAGTTTCCTACGGAAGAGAAACTCTCACGCCATCCACACTTATTACGCGACCTTCGTCACATGTATGTTAGGAGAAGCCATCAGATCAAATTTGGAAATCCTTAGAATCTCAACATACCATGTTGCATAGTACATCTTTTCTTGGCAAAGGCCTACAGTGATAAAAAATCCCCAATAAATATCATGACTTGCATATACTATAATTGGGTAATGAAGAAACCTATCCCAAATAGGCGAGATCCCGATGATCCTAGAGCTAGTTGTAATTTTCTTGGTAGAGTTAAAGGGATTTCCGTCTATGTAGGTAGTTTCACGTACCTTACGGACTTCATAATTGTGGAGGATATTAGTACGCCATAGATCCTAGCTTGTCCCACATAATTCTAGGAAAGCCTTTCATAGAAAACACCGGATGACTTATGATCCGTCGCTAGGAATAGTTAGATTTAAGGATGAGACCGATGACGTAGCTTACCAAATGCCATTTAAGATTGAAAAATTTTCATCACTATCCAATGATGAAAAGGAACTTAAGCTATCGGTCTACTATATGAACGAGGAGGATAAGGAGAAAGGAGTAGATTATGTGATGAATAAGATTTTTGGGTTCTATAAGGATTGTTTGAAATTAGGTACGGAATATAGAACCGATTGGGGGAAAGATGACTTTTTAAAAAGATGCATAATGGGCATTATTATAACATGGAAAACCCCAATAAAGACCATCATGAGGAAGAAGGTGACGATAATGAAGTCACGTAGACTTCGAGTCTAGCTACAAGACTCATAAATAAAGAAAAGCGCTTCGTGGGAGGCAACTCATGCTTAATTGTTTGCTTGTTTGTGTGTCATGTATCTTTTCATTGATTGTTTGTTCTCATGTTTGAATTTATGAAAATGCTTTATTTTGTCTTTAACCTCATCTTTATTATATATAAAGGTATTTTACAATAAGATAAGTGTAGGAGGATTACACACGTTTTAAAAGAACGTGAACATGAGAATTACAATTAATGAATTTGATATATATGTGTGTTTGTTAGAGTCAAATGCTTGTATCGAGTCATAATAGATGTTTTGCGTGAATTTTCCAGATTTTAAAGGTGTAATTTTTCAAGAATTTTTCCAAGAAAATGTAGAGACCGGTTTTGTCGGGATAACTTTGGCGTCGAGATTAGAACCGACGATGTGAGGAGCAAAAACAGCTTATAAAATTTTCTCGTTTTCTGTGCTATTTATAAATTTTTGGAAATTCTCATGTCTTAATTTTCCAAAAAATTTGCAAACATCCATTCCACAAGCATTATATCTTAGTGTTAGGAATTAGTAAATCCAGTTATTAAAGTGTCGGTCACCTCAAGTATATGTAATCGTTAGAAAGCTCGTAGTCGTAATTATTTGAAGTTAAGTAGTATTTAGTTAAGTAACACCGTGGAGGACGGACGGGTCTTTACCCACTGTATGCCTGATCCACAGCCCGTAGGTGGCGATTTGTGTAAGACTATAAATACTCTCTACCTCCCAAGGTAGAGAGTTGGAGCTCATAATAATACTTTCATTTTCTCCCACTAAGTTCCCAAACCTCTAACTCTTTCTCTCTCTAAAACCTTGAATTATACGCCTATATGTAATTATGATATGATGTGTTTGTGAAATCCAATATGTTACAAATGGTATCAAGAGCCATGGTTTGATCATCTCTCTTTCTTATCCTTGGATTTCTAGTGGTTTATATGGTTTTTGAGTTTAAAAAAGTTTAGTGGTTTTTGCATCATTTGGATCAATTCTTGTGTTAAAGTTTGAATTTTGAGTGTACTTTTGTGTTTAGAATCTTTCTAAGTGCTTGGGTTTGGATTTGGAAAGCTTGAATCACTGTGGTTGAGCTTGTTTTGGATTGAAAAAAGTGTGTTTTTGAAGTTTTTCAAGGTAGCGACTTGAGTCTCGTTGTGAATTTCTTCGTAGCGACTTGCTTCAGTAATTTCTAGCGAGTTGTAGTGTTAGTCGTAGTGACTTGAGCTTAGCAACTTGTCTATTGAGACAAGCCGACAAACAGTACAAGTTAGTGGATTCTCCACTACGGCTAGCGACTTGGTGGGGTTAGCGACTTACTTTCATTATTTCTAGCGACTTGTACTTATTGTTCTCACCGACTTGATCTTAGCGACTTGGATACTTAGCGAGTTGCTCTTTAACGACTTGTATGCTTAGCGATTTGGTTCGTTAGCGACTTGTGTTCAGCGACTTGGGTTTTAGCGACTTGTGCTTAGCGACTTGATTCACAGCGACTTGAGGTTTAGCGAGTTTCTACTTAGCGACTTGGTGCTTAGCGACTTGGTTCAAAGATTATAGCGACTTGGTTAATACTTGTTTCTAATACGGTTTTCTCTTGATTTAGTAAAATCTCGTGAAAGAATCTATTTACTGTTTAATCATAGAGTTATAAAATCCCGTGAAATCTATAAACATGTCTACCAACGTGCCTACAATCATCTCTCTGTAGTTGAGGACGTTCAGCGGTGGTTGAGACACTCGTCCACCCATGCTTGCAGAGGCCGACTATGACTCATGGGCTCAACGAATTAGGTTGTATTGTCTAGGAAAGGAAAATGGAGTCAACATTCTCAAGTCAATCGATGAAGGACCTTATCGATTGAGACTACAAGAGACATAATTGATCTGCTGCAGATGGAACCATGATCTTTGGATTGGATAGACCAAAGGCGTATGATGAGCTCGATGATAAGGAGAAAAGAGATTCGATCTCGATATCAGGGCTTCAAACATTATACTTCAAGGTCTTCCAAACTATATCTACAAGCTTATCAATCACAACACTGAAGCCAAGGCTATTTGAGATAATGTCAAGATGCTTCTCTCGGGTTCTGAATTAACTAAGGAAGACAGAGAATCACAACTGTATGATGAATTTGAGCACTTTAAGATGAAACCAGAAGAGAGTATCTATGAATATTACGTGACATTTCACAAACTTGTGAATGATATGAAGAATATCAAAATTACTATGCCAAATATTCAGTTGAACTCAAAGTTTGTGAACAACATGAATCCCGAATGGCACAAGTTTGTCACCTCTGTGAAGCTAACCAAAGGATTGAAGAACACCAACTATGAGCAAGCTGATGCCTTTCTTCTTGAGAATGAGAGACATGCTATGTTTGAGCGAAGGATTCTTGAGCAGTTCAAATCTAAGCGAGGAGAAACTAGTTCGTCAAATGAATCTACGACTTTTACACCAATATCAAATATAAGCCTCCGACTCAAATACACTCATGGAAAACTTCATCAATCAACTGTCTCTCATGGTTAGTCAAAACATGAACTCTCTCCCACACACCAACAATAACCTCAAAACAAACATCCAATCCACACAATCAAGCTCATGCCGAGATGGGAAGGTTATGGTGCAACCAGTTCAAGAAAAGCGGTATGAGCAGGGAAGAGGTGGGGTTGGTTTAGGATACGTGGCAAATCGTAATCGTGGAAGGAATCCAAATCAAGGACAAGCAAAGCCAATCAAATGCTACAACACCTGGTGGTGAGGACATATTGCGAAAGCGCACATCTCCAAAACGTCCACGAATGCGAGAATACTTGAGATACAAGATCTTGCTTGTGCAAGCTCGGGATAATGGGCGACTTTGGATGTAGAGGAGTTGTTGTTTCTTGCTAAGGAAATGCCAAAACCTATGATCTTGATGTTGATGAGCACCAATTCAAGAAATAGGTCACAATCATCAAAATGCCTTTCAAGTAGGCGATCGTGATGCATTTGACTCGATGTCGATGATGAACCTCTCGCTCAAACAATCTTCATGGCTAGCATCTCACCTATGGTCTCTCCAAAGGTCTCTTCACCACAACAGTCTGGTCCATCCAAAGATTCAATAATTTCGGAGGTATTAAAACTATATGATGAAGTTGATGAGCAAAAGATGCATAATAAAGTACAATCTCTTGAAACTTATGAATCGATATTGATGATGAGGGTAATAGCAATATTGTCCCATATGATCAATATGTGAAGCAAAGTGAAAGTGAGATTGTACCAAGTAATGTCATCTTCTACGATCAATGATGACTATGTTTTGATGAATACACCGCATGTGCCCACGATGATTCGTTATCTACGAGGCGAATGCCTATAAAGAACAAGTTGCTATTTATGGACAACGTGCTAAGTTTGAGTTAACTACCCGTGAGCGGAAATGGATGACCAAATACGATACGATCATTAGAAAAGTAATTTTAGAGAAGAAGTGTTAAAACAAGAGTTAAATTCCTTACAAGAAAAGCTTTCTAAAGCTGTTAAGCAAAAGCAAGAGCTTCAAGATAATGTTAAAGTGCTTAAACAAGAATTTAATGCTAAGGAATCAAAACTTTTGAATGATTTTTCTAATCTAAAACTTTGAAAAACAAACTTGAAAATAAGTTATGCGTACAAGGAATACCATTGATCGCTCACTGATCACTAAGCATAGAGTCTTAAGCGATAAGCATAACATTCCCCTTGTTGAGGAACCTAATCCCGAGGTAGTTAAAAAGGCTAGAGTTGCTCATAAGGTAATGTATGATGGTAATGAGATTCTTAAGCCTAGGAAAACACCATCATGTGTTGGAAGCATGGAAGAGGATAGAAAATTAGATGATGCCTCTAGGGAGAAAATGGATAAGAAGCTTAACGATCTTGTGTGTAAAAAGGAAAACATAATGATAAAATCCCATGATTACACTAAGGAAAATTATATCTCCTTAAACAAGTTTAAGCCTCAGACTCTATTAAGCCCTGAACAATTGTTCTGGAAAAAGGATATGGATATGCAAAATGAAAATCTTGTTGCAAAAACACTCCCCTTAGGAAAATGCTGCGACCACCGTGTATCCTCCAAATACACCAATGCATCTAGTTCCTAGATCGATTGCCACTAATAGAAAAACCTTAATCACCAGATGTTGTTTATCAACTGTTCGTTGATTTTGAGAAGACATGTAAGAAGAGAATCACACCTACCGGGATAAGCGGGGGAAAGTGGTTTTGAGCAAACTAAAGAATGTTATTTAAGCGAGATCATGCCTTTCTTTAAACAATTAAAAGGTCAATTTGAGAGTCTTCAAAAGGAATTAACTCGGATATTAAAGAAATGGAAAAGGAATTTGATGCAATGATAGTTGAGGTCAATGATTATGAACAGGAACTCAAATATAATGAAGTTGAAAAGAAGAACTTGCGTATCTTAAATGAGAATTTGATTTCGAGTAGTGTTGCTCAAGATGTGTTTTATACTATTACTAAGCACTCTATTACTGCTTCTCGATTTCATGAATTATCTATTGCATTGAAAGTTTCCCATGATCGTGTCATTAGGCTTGAAAACAAAAACTCATAACTAAATGAGAAAATTGATCAGGATGATCACGATAATTTGGTAAAACATCTTTCTAAACTAGAAGTTGAACATTTTGATTTGCAACTAAAATATCAACATCTTAAAGAAAATGTCAAAACCTCAAATATCAAGACATCCTCGGATGTTCCGAGTTTGATGCACGTTTTCGGATAAACAAACGTGTGAATGATTCAAGCTCATTGTAACACGATCGAGAAAGTTGAAAGCCCAAATTTCACAATTATAGGGTGAAAAGAACAATGTGATTGGCTCCCAAATGCCTCCTCCTTTAGATTCTCAAGATTCTCAAACTTTTCATCTTAAAACTTGGTTAATGTTTTACAAAAATAAAGCGAGAGTCTTCTAGAAGAAAATGAAAAGTTAAACGACACTTTAAAGAGTTATATGATTCAATGAAAGTCACTCGTGACATAAACAACGAAAAATAACGTCTTTACAAAAGAAATTGAGAATCGAGGAGTCGGGAAAAGGAAGCGCCACTTGTCTTTAATGAGAATGTTGCATCAAAGTCATCCTCGGATTGCAAATATTTTGTGATTTGTTAAATAAATTCCTCCTCATCTTAGGAATAATGAACTTGTGTTTCATAACTATGTCGCTCACCTTAAGGATAGTCTAGAATGTCTCCGTGAGATTGTGGAAGAGGATTTCATAAATAAGCCGCTTGAGAGAAATTGGGTTTGCTTGCATTCGGTCAAACGATCTCGGGGCTGCTAGAATGTTTAATAGCAACATGTCCTAAATCCTTAGGTGCGAAAGGTAAAGCGTGATGCCTTGTTCTATTCCTAGTGCCAAGCATACAAACCATTCTATGCCCAGATTAAGAAAGTGAACTCTAATGTGCCTTCAAGTAGTTCGGATCCCCGCGTCTAGTTCGGGAATGCAAAAGTAGATCAACCAACTAATGTTCCTATAATTCCCTCTACAGGAGTAATCAGTGACATAAAAGCAAGCAGGTTAAAGCCTCCAGGCAATACAAAGCAAGATAGGACCTCGCAAGTTAAGAATGTGCATTGGAAGAGAGTAGAAGATCACCCTAGGAATATTAAGTTTGAGTTGAATAAAACGAATCGTGTTGATTCTAGTATTAGCTACTGGCATTAGTTCAAATTCTGCTACTATCCGCAAACCATGTAATGATGACTGCTTGATTTCTGTTATTAATCATGAATGTGGTATGAATGATTTGTCTAATGCTGTCAAATGCCCAGTTAAATCTGTTAATGTTAAAAATCAAGCTAAGAAGGCTAAAAGGCAAAGGGAAAGAAAGTTAGAAAATAGTGGAAACCCACGGAAGGAAATTTAGTAATATAGGTTATCAATGGATACCTCACCGGCGTAAGATTAATGAGATGTGCTCTAAATTTGCTAAGTCAATGCCCATCGAAAATGGATGCCTCTTGGTAGAACTATTCCTTTAAGAAGTGAACATACTTTGAATAGGTCAAATACTCGGACACTAGCATCGCATCTATTTCGATTATTCCATTGTTTCTACTTCGATGTGGGTGTTCCAATCATTGTCACTAAACAAATGGAACCCATTCTTGCATGGGGATCCTATTTATCAAGTTATCCATTCTTGTCGTGTTCAACCGCGGATCGTTCAAATCGCTCGTGGTACCGGACTCGAGTTGTTCCAAGCATATGACGGAGATCGCTCATGACTCATGAACTTCGTGAGTAAATTCATCGGACCGTTAGATTCGGGAATGACCATTTTGGTGCAATTATGGGTTATGGATATTATGTTGTTGGTAAAGTGTAATTCTTAGCCTCGCCTTTTATAAAGATAACGTCACTTACGTGAATTGGACTAGATGCGTAGTATACTTTGCCCATAGGGACTAGTATCATTTAAGTGGCAAAGTTAAGGTTTGTTGAGCCTATAAATACCCCTCATGACTCTCCATGAGGGGTGAGGTGAAGCATTTGGTTATTTGTAGTGTGTGTTTATTCGATAAAAGTTCCATTGTTTTCTCCTCCCTCTCTCTAGTTTCTCTCTCTAAGAAGATGAAGATCTTCATCTTCTTCCACCAACCCTGACCTCTAAAACCACATAAATCTTATATGTTTTTCGGTTCTAACAAGTGGTATAGAGCCATGGTTATCTTTTGATGATTTATTATGGTTTTGATACTTGTTGAAGATGTTTTTGTACCTATTTTTGTGGGTCGGAAAAAAATTTCCAATTACTTTTGTGAAAAACAGTTTCTTATACAAGTTTTTGTATCCTTATTTTTGGTCTAAAACAAAAAGTCTTGTGTTAACATATCTGTTAGGTGTCATACTTGTCCAAACAGGTTTGTCTCCTTTTCTAGGACTTTTTAGTACCAATCTGTATCCGTGTCAAAGTGGTCAACCGTCAGTTTCTATGGTCAAATGGGTCAAAAAGGAAGCATTTTTATGCTTCTTCTGGGTGTATATGAAGCTAAATGGAATTTTTGGTCGGAAAAACTCGCCGGAAAAAAAGTCAAAGGGTCAAAACCCTTTTTCTACGCATAAGGAGCATCTACAGAGAAAGTTACGCATAACTGTGAAGTTATGCGTAGGAATTTTTACGCATAAGCATCTGGATTTACGCCTAAGTAAGGTTACGCATAAGGTTACGCATACAATGTTACGCGTATGTTTACGCATAAGCTAAGAACCTTACGCGTAATATCAGAAATGAGAAAGGAAGTTACGCGTAAAATGACCCACGACCACATCACTTATACCATTTACCAATACCAATGATTCGACCTCGGTCGAAACCATCCTCGATCCAAGACTCCTAAAACAAAACCTAAATCCAACGCCAACATACCTCAACTCATTCAAACCAAGATTCGTAAACAGCAAATACAATCGATCTCTTTAGTTTCTTTTTTTTTGCAATCTTTTAAAGATTGTTTTAAGTGAAACAATCATCATCACAGATCTATAAGTGTGAAGCCTTGCTTCTTTATTAATATCCGAAAATTGTATAAAAAGATTTTAAACAAGATTGTTTAAATCGTTTTTATATTTTAAAATGATTACAACAAATCATATCACCCTACCTGAGACCATTTTATGATCTTGAAGACTTCATGCCCTCTCTATTCATATTTTGGTGGAACGAAATCAGATTAAGTGAGGTTGTAATTGGATGATTGTTGACAGGGATTATGATATGAGTTTGATGATTGATGAAATCTTAGTTGGGAGTTAGTTGAAGGAAGCATATATTTTTTCTTCTCAGATTTGGGAGAACAAAATGATGTGGTAGGCGTACATTATAATTTTGGTGTTTTAGGTTATGTGAAATTTTATGTGTAAGATTTTTATATAACCGGTTAGTGGAAGAGGGTGGATTTGGGCTTTTGTTTATTCACTTGGCTTTGGGGTTTACTAATAACGGATCGGGTAGTTCATTTTTTGGGTGATCGAATTGAATTCTTTGACCAAGGTCGCAAGTGATGGATTGTGTGCGTACAAACTAGAATATCAAATATAATATCCGAATTTCAGTATTTGGATAAAAGTTTTGATAATATTTGCTATTGAGTGGTACTTTGGTATGGTAAATTTTCACAGGAGAATACATAATTCACGGCTTGAACGAAGATCTGAAAAATGACTACGGGGTTTTTGTACGGTATTATTGATGCGGAATTGAAGTGACATTTCACGGGTGATCTTCATTATCTTTGAGACGTTGGTTGGTTGGATGCATGTCTCAAGATAACTTGTTGGGGTATTATTGTTATTTTAAGTGATTTTGAAATGACAATCTGGTTATAACTGATTTAAGGAGTTACGTTGTAGTGCTCACAGTGTGTAACCATCACTTTAAGGAGTTACGTTGTAGTGCTCAGTGTCACACGGTGTTGTGGATTGATCAAGAATTTAGAACAAGCAGTAAGTCACAAAGTTGGGATGTTTACTTCCTTTTCAAGTTAGTCGTATCGGGTTATCTCCATATGTGGTCATTACTATTAGCCGGTGAATTCAAAGGAGGTTCAATTTTCAGGTTGGTTTGAGAGATTTATTGAGAGTATTTTTGCGACATATTCTCACAGAATTTTGATCAAGCTATGATGTTAATATTGCATCAAGAAGAAGGTAATACGACATGTATGCAACATTATGATGATTTCGATAGCTCGCAACCATAAGGAGGGAGAAGTTGGTATTTCATCTTCCATGATTGGATTACGAAGGGATTTGTGCTTAAGACTGAAGAAGGAGAAGTAGTGTGGTGTACATCGGGGCTTTTTACCAACTTGGATGCAATACTAAGTGAGTTATGTTGTTACGTTGTTCCCAGAATGACAACCATTATACAATCAAGAGTTTACTTTCTCCGCTGCGTGTTGGAAGAGTGTTGTCGGTTCAGGAGGGAACAAAAGAAAAAAAAAGGAAAGGCTCACTAGTTAGGAGGGAGTAATAACCTAATTAGACCGTTACAGTTGAAGTTCACAGCTACAAGGATTTGTGTCGTCAGCGCCAAAGATCAAATGCCAAGATCGTCGGAAGGGAGAACTTCAAGTTTGCCTCAGTATCTAGACTACAGAGACTCTGCACTTCAACAAAGTCAACATTGTTCATTACTATTGTAATTTACTTTGTTTTGTATTTATAGGTCTCATTGTAACCATTCACGTGTGACGATATCTTGGAGGGAGATTGTTAGCCTCGCCTTTTTATAAAGATAACGTCACTTACGTGAATTCGACTAGATGCGTAGTATACTTTGCCCATAGGGACTAGTATCATTTAAGTGGGAAAGTTAAGGTTTGTTGAGCCTATAAATACCCCTCATGACTCTCCATGAGGGGTGAGGTGAAGCATTTGGTTATTTGTAGTGTGTGTTTTATTTATAAAGTTATCCTTATCTTCTCCTCCCTCTCTCTACTTTCTCTCACTAGAAGAGATGAAGATCTTCATCTTCAATCACCAACCTCGACCTCCAGAACCACATAAATCTTGTGTTAAACGGTCCTAACAGTAATCTCCAGGGTATATTATGTGGAAGGTCTTGGTCATAACTTGTTCTCTGTTGATCAATTCTGTGATTCCGATCTAGAAGTGGCTTTTAGAAAACATACTTGTTTCGTTAGAGAACTTGATGGTGTGGAATTGTTAAGAGGAACTCGTGGTTCAAATCTATACACCATCTCTATCGAACACATGATGAAGTCCTCTCAATCGCTTGTTGTCAAAGGCTTGAAAACAAAATCATGGTTATGGCATCGTCGTCTCAATCACTTGAACTTGGCACCATTAATAACCTTTCCGAAAGGATCTTGTCGAGGCTTACCCATTAAAGTATGAAAAGATCATTTTGTTCACTTGCCAATTGGGAAAAAGCACGAAATATGCCCACAAACCCAAACCCACAAACTCAGTAATGGAAGTTCTTCATACCCTTCATATGGATTTGTGCGGACCAATGAGAGTGCAAACGATAAATGGGAAGAAATACATTCTAGTCGTTATTGATGACTACTCTCGATTTACTTGGGTAAAGTTTTTGAGGACAAAGGATGAAACTCCAGATGTCATCATCAAACTTATCAAACAGCTTCAGGTTCGACTCAACAATATTGTCAGAATTGTTCGAACAGACAATGGCATAGAGTTCGTTAACAAAGACTTAATTCAGTTTTATGAAAGTGTTGGAATCAGTCATCAAAGAAGTTTTCCACGAACTCCTCAACAGACGGTGTAATTGAAAGACGAAATCGAACTCTTGTGGAAGCCGTAAGTAAAATGCTTATTTATTCAAAGGTTCCAATGTTTCTCTGGGCTGAAGCCATTGCCACTGCTTGCTACACCCAAAATCATTCTCTCATACACACATCTCATGGAAAAACTCCATACGAACTTGTCCATAAAAGAAAACCTTATCTTTCCTACCTTCGTGTGTTTGGTGCATTGTGCTATCCAACGAATGACGGTCAAGATTTAGGTAAATTAAGAGCTAAGGCAGACATTGGAGTTTTTGTAGGTTATGCATCAAACAAGAAGGGTTACCGAATCTACAACAAAAGAACTCGAGATATCAAGGAAACTATTCACGTCACGTTCGATGAGTTGTCCGGGAAAATGGCTCCAGAACAATCCAGTTTTGGACACGCATCTCAACCTTCATCAAGTAGTCCCATCAGTTCTACCCTTGTTTCAATTCCCTCACCAACAACTCCTTATGTACCTTCCTTCAGAAGATGATTTCAAGAAATTATTTGATCCAATGTTTGATGAACACTATGAGCCAAGTGCTAATGATCTGTCAATTCCATCAACAGAGGCTGCTCCTATCTGTCAATGAAGTTAACTCTTGGTTTCAATGTCATTAAGTGAAGAAGCGCTGCGATGATCGGTCTATCTCATCAACAAATCATCAATCATCGAGTGTACATCATGAAATTGTTTACGCACCAATGATGGAGATAATCCTTTTGCTACTCCTGAAGATGCCCCTTTTGAGAACATATTTGCTCCTGAATCATCATCAGAACCATCTTCATCAGGAGAAATCGACTCTGCTACTTCTGTTCCTCAACGACAACCACATGAACACCTTAGAAAATGGACACACGATCACTCGTTGGACAACATCATTGGAAATCCTTCTCATCCAGTATCCACTCGTTGACAACTTGCAACTGATGCCTTATGGTGCTTCATCAACTCTGTACTCTCTAAGATCGAACCAAAAGATGTTAAAACTGCTATGAATGAAGACGGCTGGTTCAATGCCATGCAAGAAGAAATTCATGAGTTTGATCGACTAGATGTATGGGAATTAGTACCTGCTCTTGACTATGCTATGATCATTGCCCTTAAGTGGATCTTCAAAGTAAAACTTGATGAGCATGATGATGTTTTAAAGAACAATGCTCGATTGGTTGCAAAAGGATATCGTCAAGAGGAGGGTATTGACTTTGAAGAATCATTTGCTCGGTTGCACGAATCGAGGCAATCGAATCTTCACAGCTAATGTTGCAAGTAAGAATATGGTAGTCTATCGGATGGATGTGAAGACGACTTTTCTTAATGAGATATCTTAAAAAGTCGTATCGTCGCCCAACTGAAGGCTTTGTGAATCGAGCATCCTACTCACGTCTATCTTTTGAAGAAGGCTCTTTACGGTTTGAAGCAAGCTCCAAGGGCATGGTATGATCGCTATCAAAGTTTCTTCTATCTACCTGGATTCGATAAAGGAGCAGATTGATCCGACATTGTTCACCACAAAGTCGAGCAAACATTTAATCGATGTTCAAATCTATGTTGATGATATTATTTTGCTTGACCGACCCCAATGAATGTGACCGTTTTCTATGGAGATGGGCTTCAAATTTCAAATGTCAATGATGGGACAAATGTCATTTTTCTTGGGATTACAAATTTCACAAAGTCCCGAAGGCATTTTTATAAATCAATCACGTTTCAATTTTTTTTGTGGTTTAAAAAGATGCTCCCCCTCAACATGTGCATGGAAAATTTGAAATCGTTTGGCACATGTGGGGAGGAAAGCTTGCTAAACACTTATGAAACCATTTATCGAATTATCAGTTTCAATCCAATTTAAATCACAAATTCTCCCCCGATCACAATTTTCAAATCATTTGAGATTTGTGATCTCTGTAGATTTAAATTGATTTTGAAAGCTTTTGAGGAGAATTGTGACTTGATTATGAAAACATTTTAACTGATAAGGATCGGATTTTGAGACTTTACACTCCAAAGATTAAACATGGATTACTATCTTTTGAAAACAGTTGTATGACAAATAACCTTTTCATGAAGAATTGAAATCAAAAAATCTCATGTTTTTTTCTATTTTCCTTGTTCAATATCATCTACGGATTTTGTGTTGTCATTCAAAGAATGACACGGGTCTTTAGATGCTGTTCGAATGTTTAAATATATATAGAGTGAGGATCATGTGCGGATTTTTAATTTTAGTGCGGACGACGGATAGATCTGGACCACCATTTCAGATCGATCTTGACTTTTGTAAAAAGTCAAGATCTGCGCTTAACTTCACGGTAGCAATTGACCATGTAAACGATTTTTTAATTTTTTTCCTTTTGAGCGAACCTTACTATTGTTATCTTCTTTCATTTTTTATTTTTCAGATTTTTCTCGAGCACTTTTGTTTTCTTGATTATGAGTTCTACCGTGATATTAACGATATTATGAGTATTAGTGTGATATTATGAAACCGTGATATTATAAAATGATGATATTATAAAACCAACTGTGAGATTTAAGTTTTTACATGTAAAGATGAACCTTGATATTAAGAAACATATGATAGTTACTATGATATTAACAATTTTATTAAAAAGCATATGATAGTTACGGTGATATTAACAATTATATTAAAAAGAAAAAAGTTCTGTGTAGGTAAAAGAACCGTGATATTAACATTTTTATTAAAAATGAGCGGTGATATTAATAATATCGATAAAAAAAAAAAAAAGTAGTGTGATATCAAAAAAAAGTTAGTGTGATATTAACAATTTGTATTGAAAAAAAAGTGAATGTGATATTAAGATCGGATCTTGATTTTTTACAAAGTCAAGATCGATCTTGGCTATCCAAGATCGGATCTTGACTTTTGTAAAAAGTCAAATCAACCTTAATATCACAATACCTTTAATCATGAAACGATTTTTTTGAAATTTTTTAGCGATTCTTAATAATTTATCATCCTCTTTATTTTTTAATTTTTTCATATTTTTTGAATTTTTTTAAAAAGCTACTGTGATATTTACGCACCATCCCTACTTAAAAGCTTGAAACCCACCGATCCCTATATATATATATATATATATATATATATATATATATATATATATATATATATATATATATATATATATATATATATATATATATATATATATATACAAAAATCAAAAAATATTTTTGGGAGAAAGTGAAACAATGGTTTATTGTCATTTCGAGCAAGAACTGCTTTTCATAGAAAGAAACAGTCATGCTTTATCTTGTTTTTCAAATCTCATACTCGATTCTATAAACAATTACTTACTATCTAATAAAAACTAATTGCTTTGAAAAATAACTCGGACTCAATTTTGAAAATCATCTGGACTTAACGTTTGTCAAAATCGCCATCTCTCAATCAACAACTTATGTCATTGATTGAGGGGGAGAATGATTTCAATTCTTCATCAAAAGGTTATTTGTCATACAATTGTTTTCAAAAGATACTAATGAAAGTTTAATCTTTGGAGTTTGAAGTCTCAAAATCGATCCTTATCGATTAAAATGTTTTCATAATCAAGTCACAATTCTCCTCAAAAGCTTTCAAAATCAATTTAAATCTCTGAGATCACAAATCTCAAATGATTTGAAAATTGTGATCGGGGAGAATTTGTGATTTAAATTGATTTAAGCGATAATTGATAAATGGTTTCATAAGTGTTTAGCAAGCTTTCCTCCCCACATGTGCCAAACGATTTCAAATTTTCCATGAATATGTTGAGGGAGCATCTTTTAAACCACAAAAAAAATTGAAACATGATTGATTTGTCTCTAAGTGCGGGTTTCTTCTAATATGTGCAAAACTCTTTCAAAATCGAGGCACATATTGAGGGGAGAAACTTATGAAAACCTCATCCTTCCCAATATGCTTTATCTACTTGATTTGATCGGGGAAGTGATGTTGATATCTTTAGAAAATGGTAATCAAAGAAGTTAATTCTTCCTCTTGCCTCTGTGTGCCAAATCGATTTTAAATAAATGATGCACATGTTGAGGGGGAGCTCTTTTTCTAAAAATATCAAAAATAATTCAGTACAAAATGCTTTGATAATATATCACAAGTATCCGGATTGATTTTCAAATGGTTTTCAATTGGTTCCAATGGCGGATGAACAATACCAAAAGATGACCAAAATTACTTTATGTATGGTGATATAAGGATGATGAGGTTAGGTATTAGTTCCCACAATCCGCCAGAACCGGAGGGATCTACCCAGGGACAATCCACTAGATAGTGTAGAAGTCCTTAGGTATGATGAAAAAAGGAGAAAAGTGAGATATGGGAAGAGTGCGGACTGAGACAAAGCTAGTACTAGAATAAACCCAACAAAGTTCTAGTTATGAAGTCTCGGTAAGCACTGAAGGGGTTGAAGAATGAAAAAGAAATGAATGTGAAAAAGGGTGAAAAGAAATAGCCCTCCAATTATTCAATCTTAGGACAGTAACCGGGTTCAATTCATATGCTACTGGTGGTTACCAAGGTAACACTGGTATTGAAGACAAGACGTCATGGCCCCAGTGACACACTGCACTAAACTTTCCAAGCTACTCAAGTTCCTCTTAAAAGGGCTTGTTTCATTCTCACGGGGAACCAACATTATCTATCGACTTTCTCTTAGAGATTGTTGATATTGAAGAAGGAGACCCTCTCCCTAGTCTCCGGCATAGGAACCAAATGTGCACTATTGAGTCTAGAGCCACGAGATCATCATACAAATCTCTTTAGGACACTATCAATGAAGACTCTCTGTTTCACACAATGTGGAAAGAGATATTATATCTTATGAGTCCTACGCATTATCCTTGTGGTATTGCCAAAACATCTGAGTGATATGCAAACATATTCACAATGAAGATGGAAAGCCTTCGGAGCCAACATCAAACAAGCTCACGGTGTTTGGCATGTGAGATCTATCCAATAGATCAACCATGTGACAACCGAATACAAACAATGGGGTGATTAAATCCTTTGAATCAATCTCGGTTCGATTATGGATTGACGAATACCTTTGAAAAACCGGTCGTTGTGCTTAAAAACTCTTTTCTTTAGCACATCGACCGTGTATAATATTTCAAAATAAAAGGTGTTTATGATTGATAATTGATTTTCATTAAAACCTTCGTTGTATTGCAAAAACAATTTCTATTGAGCGGTACACGATTGTTTTCAAATCTATTTTCATCAACCGATGAATCTCAATTCATTTGGTTCACTCACTCCATGTTGTCTTCTTTGAGACGTTCGGTTTGAGAACAACTAGAGCGGTGCGAAACCACATCAAGGAAATTCTTCAAATTATACCTTATCACGTGTAGTACTTGTCTCGATTAACGAGGAACCGTGGGCGTTTACCTCAATTCAACGAAGTGATCAAAGACACTTTCGTGCGCTTTATTGCTAATCGTTATATGCGGTACACCCGACGCTTGCGGTGATCGAATAGAGGTCAATCCATAGCCGCATGCTCACATCACATAAATTTCAAAAGAAATCATGATTAGTGCATCAATGACTCGATATTCTCATTCCATGCTTACGCTACGTTGTCGCCAATATCATGAATCAACTAAAGCTTCCGCTACTCGCTAAGAATAAATCATGATCCGAATGTGAGCATGTCGGTCCAAATGTCACAACATCACATAATACCAACACCACAATGGAAGAGTCGAGATTTATGTTGGTGATGATCTCAATCTTGGCTCAAAACTCATCATCACGCGGATCAATTAAAGACCTCCACTTAGATTATCCAAACATGCAAAATGAAGAATCAATGACTACGAGCTCTTGAGCAAAGAACGGGAACAAGAATCCTAGAACAATCTTAATGTAATATCTGTTTGTATTCAATGTAATTTGAGGTGACCTCCTTAGGGGAGATTGTTAGGATTTAGTAAATCCAGTTATTAAAGTGTCGGTCACCTCAAGTATATGTAATCGTTAGAAAGCTCGTAGTCGTAGTTATTTAAAGTTAAGTAGTATTTAGTTAAGTAACACCGTGGAGGACAGACGGGTCTTTACCCACTGTATGCGATCCATGCCCGTAGGTGGCGATTTGTGTAAGACTATAAATACTCTCTACCTCCCAAGGTAGAGTTGGAGCTCATAATAATACTTTCATTTTCTCTCACTAACTTTCCAAACCTCTAACTCTTCTCTCTCTAAAACCTTGAATTATATGCCTATATGTGATTATGATATGATGTGTTTGTGAAATCCAATATGTTACACTTAGTGTAGTTGAGTCATATATAGTTTTACTCACCGATTTTACGAAGGTTTCGTCTATTTTCTTAAAGTGTGCAATTTTTATTTATCAAGAAGAAGGAACATAATATTGGATGAAGCTTATCACGCATACATTTGTCTTGGGAAAGAATTTAACCACTACTTCACACGGATCCTACCGAGCTAATCGGGGGAGTACTAGTTTCTTTCTCTTTTAATTACCTTCCATTATCATAACTTTGATACTTTCGGGGAACATTTGGGACAATGTTCAGTTTAAGTGTAGGGAGGGAGAATAAAACGGGAACTTTGAAACTATGCTTATCGTTGATTATTCGTCTTGTCCTATTTCATTTGTGTAATAAGCTATGAGAAATATTTGTTAGGGAAATTTTAGCACCAAATTTAAAATTTTTCATGACATGTACGGGTGGGACTTTAGTCTTAATAAAGCGTCTCATGGATAGGAGTTATATGACTAGCACAAAAACCGTTTACCACTCAAATTCCACCCCAAAAATGTGAGGTTCGCCCCTAGATCTAAAGGAATTAAAGCATTCACCTTTAATACTTCGAGAGTGTACCGATAGTATAATAGATTCTAGAACTTGTTTTGTGATGCATTCCGAGATCGCTAGTGAGACTACACTTGTGTAGTTAGGAATAACTAAATGATAAGAGGCATTAGGATAACCCTTGTTTGATACCCGTATTATAGTTACTTCTTCCACATCGGTTGAGTAATTACCCCACACCCTTGCGATGTACTCATCTTTAGTACACGATACCCCTAGTTAACCCCTCAGAGCCTATCCTTTTTGTGGTTCTCGTGATGTTTCGGTTTTTCGGATTGTCAATGAAGAGCATTGTTTACAATCCACCCCCAAATGTACACCCAAATCACCTTTGCCTACCTTGTATGCACTCACCTTTAGTGCATTATTGTTATCATACTAAACCATTAGTTCAATTATCTAGTTAATTGCATGGTTGATAAGTCGAGTTGTATCTTTTGTACACAGTTTTGGGATGATTGGGACTCATGGGTAAAGTAAAATTTTATGGAGTGACGGGAAAGAACATTAAATTCAAATTCCCTTTATTTACGTAATTAAATACTCCAAGTGTTTTGATCTTTTCAAATCGGGTCAATTTAGTGTTAGAGTAATAAAAACTCAAGTGTAGGGATGCTCCTATAAATCCCTTATATTTTGATGTTATCTTAGAGAATGGTAGAGTAAAAGTGTATGCAAAAAAAATCGAAAAAAAAATAGTGTTTGAAAAAAAATGAAGAAAAACATCTGGGCTACCATCCTACATCTATCTTTATATTTATGTTTGTTTGTTTCAAGTTATATAGATTTTAGTGAATCGAGTCTTGGCTTAGCAACGCCATTCTTTTCATGCTTGTAACATAAGATTGTTTACTTGCCACCACTAAATCGCCTATCCAACCAAACCCTTTGTTTCCCTACCATAAGCCTAACATTACAACCCTTTTAAAGACCTCTTAGATAGTTGTTCCTAGGTGCTTACGCCAAAGCGGTGGAGGTTTGATGTAGTCTCAAGCCTATGGTAATCTATGTACAATGACCGGGTAATGAGTGTTTATCTTCCATTTCCATTTACTATATTTCATATACACCCGAGAGATTAGAGAATCCAAACATCCCTTGTGAGGTGCTAGTATATAATTTGTGTGCTTGTTATGACTATTGTGGTGTTTTTACTTGTTGTGAATTATGTTAAACCAATGCTTCATGCCCCTAACGTATAAATTGATTGGCCAAAAGCACATTTGCTTGAGGACAAGCAAATACCAAGTGTAGGGATATTTGATAAGGATTTAAAACGTACACTTTTAAGGGGTCATTTAAGCCCTTGATTGCCCAATTTTATATCCGTTCGCTTAATTTCGTTCCTTTTCACTTTTTAAGTCTCTTGGAAGCAAAATGTTGGAATGATGCATATTTGGACGAAAAGGAGTGAATAAATGAAGAAAATGGCAATGTCAAGATCGAAGACACTCAAGTCTTGAATTTAAACTGTGACGTCCCAATCAAAGGCGACGTCGTCCCTTTATACAATTAAAATCTCGGCGGCTTAGTAGACTTTTGCTAAAATACACTGACGTCGAGCTTTGAAGAGGAAGGGCATCATGAAGACTTTTCATCTCGCACGGCCTAGATCCGAATCAAACAGCGCCCCTACTGAAGCCCGACGGCGTCACAACTACAACGTGACGCCGTCCCAACGATTATATGGCCAAGACAAAACCCTAATGACGGCGATCTGATGGCGTCCCACCTATAAGGCGACGTCGTCGCAAGTGTAAAATTATGTATAGAAATCGAATTTTCAGAATTTTGAGAGATAGACTTGTGGAGTAAAAACCCTAAACATTTGTAGTCCGACTTGGATAGTATCTTAAGGTTCTCAAACCCTATTTTACGTCAAGATAAGTTTTTTACTTTATTGATTTCATTATGTCTTCCATTGAATGTGTGTATGCTTGCATGTTTAACATGTCCGGCTAAATTTCTTGTGTGTTTGCTTAGATCTATGAAACCTAGTTATTAATTATTGATTGGTTGTCTCTTATCTTAATTGTAATTGGCTTAGGAGTGCAATTAGACCATCGTTGTGTTTAAATGCTTGAGTAATCTTTGTGAACCTTAGTTTATGAATCACTTAGCTGATTTTGTAGTCTAAACATCCAAAGATAACTTTAAAGTTAGTTTATGATTAATCTAGAGGATTTCGTAGGCAATAACCTTAAGGTAGTCTCAAAGAGTTAGGGAAAAAGCACACCCTACGACCGTAGAAAACACAACGCATTAAGAATAAGGACGTGACAATTCAACCACCAATTAAAGATAACTATGGAGTAATAATATCTAGGTAAGCACATTTTTAATCATCATACGAGCACACATCAATAGACATAGACTACCCATAGTTTAGATAATTAGATAGTAGAAGTAATCGATAGAAGTACCACCCCCCAAATCCAAGCCTCGAGATTTTACCCTTAGCTTTATAAAAAAAATATAAAAAAGATAAAAAGTAGTCTTCCTCAACCTCAACCTTAGCGTAGTACACTTCTTACTAGCATTCTTATTCCCTTAGAGAATGATATCAATACCCGAGGCTTACCCAATACTACACTACAACAATTAGGTTCATTGCCTAGGGTGTTGAAAAACTTGTTCAACGAAAAGGAAGTTCCTTTGACCCCGAACGCGCCTTGTACGCGCATCAAAAAGCAATGAGATTAAGAGAAAGATTATTCACATCCTTAATGAAAATTTGATTTCTAGATGCATTACAAAGGATGTGTTTTATACTGTTACTAATTATGCCATAACTGCTTCTCAATTTCATGATTTATCAATTGCATTTAAAGTTTCCCAATATCGTGTCAATGAGCTTGAGACAGATAATTAAAAATTGCATGACAAAATCGAAAAGGATGATCATGATAACATGGTCAGGAATTTTTCTAAATTAGAAACTGAATATCTTAAATTACAATTAAAATATCAACATCTTGAAGAAAGAATCAAAACCTCAAATGCCAAGACATCTTGAATGCTCCACGAGTTTGATGATTATTTTGAAATAAGCTCACGTGATGAGCAGTTCAAGCTCACCGCAACACGATCGAAAAGTTGAAAGCTCAAATTTCCCAATTGAAGGAAATAGGAGTGAAGTGGTTGGCACTCGATACCTCCGCCTTTAGATTCTTAGAATTTCCAACTTCAAATCATCATCAATAAATTACAAAAGGAAAATGAATGTTTTCAAGCGAATCTTGTAGAAGGAAAACAAAGTTAAAATTGATCAAGAGAGAGAGTAGAAGACCACCATAGGAATAATAAGTTTGAGTTGAATAAAACGAATCGTGTTGATTCTAGTATTAGCTATAAGCGTACTGTAATTAATTTGAATTCTGCTACTGCTTGCAAAACATGTAATGAATGTTTAATTTCTGGTAATCATGATGAATGTGTTGTGTCTTATTTGAGGCATTCATTAAATCCCATTGGATAATGCAAAGCAGTTAAGTAATCTTGAAACCTACAGGAAAAAGGTTTATTAGTATGGGTTTTCAATGGAAGGTCACAGCCATAAGTTTAAAATTAGTGAACTTTGTCCCTCATTGTCTAGATCGGTACCTAATAAGAAATGGAAGCCCGCTGGTAGAATCATACCTTCAGGAACTCAGCACACTGTGACTAGGTCCACTGCCTCTACTAGTGCAGCTCCAACTAATAATATTATGGCTCCTAAAAATGCCGTAGGTCTACAGATTGCTTGTACTAACCAATCGGAATCCATATTCTCATGGGGATCCAATGTTTCCAGTTGTCCACTCTTGTCTATTTTCAAATTCAGGTCGTACAAATCGTCCTTTGATATCTGGATTCACGCTGCTCAAAACATATGACTGGGGATTGCTCACGGCTCAAGAACTTCGTGAATAAGTTCATCGGGACAGTTATATTTGGGAATGATCATGTTGGGGCAATTATGGGTTATGGAGATTATGTTTTTGGTGATAGTGTTATCTCTCGGGTATATTATGTAGAAGGACTTGGGCACAATCTGCTCTATGTTGGTCAATTTTGTGATTACGATCTCAAGTAGCCTTGAGAAACACACATGCTTCGTTAGAGAATTAGATGGTGTTGAGCTTCTCAAAGGATCTCATGGCACAAACTTTTACACCATCTCTATCAAAGATATGATGAAGTCTTATCCTATTTGCTTGTTGTCTAAGGCATATAAGAACAAGTCATGGTTATGGCAATCGACTCAATCACTTGAACTTGGTACCATCAATGATGTTTCTAGAAAGGACCTTGTAAGTGGCTTGTTAGGAATTAGAAATTCCATAGTGAAGAGTCGGTCACCCCGAATATAATCTAGCATAAGATAGCTCATAGACATATCGTTATTTGCTTGATTATTAGTTAGTTATTAGCATAGTTTAGTTTAGAGCAACACCGTGGAGGAAGGACGGGTCTTTATCCACTGTATTCCTGATCCACAGTCTGAAGGAGGACGTTTATTATGTAACTATAAATACCCTCTACCTCCCAAGGTAGAGGGTTGGACCTTTCATTCTAATATAACTTTCTATGTTTTCTTTCACTTTCTCTCTCTAGAAAGGCTCCCACCTTCCACTTTCTCTCTCTAAAACGTACTCATATTCGAACCATATATTGTTATGTGATGTGTTTGTGAAATCCAATATGTTACAAATGGTATCAAGAGCCATGGTTTGATCATCTCTCTTACATATCCTTGGATTTCTAGAGGTCTTAGATGGTTTTTGAGTTTGAAAAAGTTTAGTGGTCTTTGCATCATTTGGATCATTTCTTGTGTTAAAGTTTGAATTTTGAGTGTACTTTTGTGTTAAGAATCATTATAAGTGCTTGGGTTTTGATTTGGAAAACTTGAATCAACGTGGTTGAGCTTGTTTTGGATTGAAAAGTGTGTTTTGAAGTTTTTCTTGCTAGCGACTTGGCTCTCGTAGTGTTTTTCATCGTAGCTACTTGCTTGATAAAAGTTAGCGAGTTCTGATGTTAGTTGTTAGCGACTTGTCTATTGAGACAAGCCGCAAATAGTACAAGTTAGTAGATTCTCAACTACGACTAGCGACTTGGTGAGGTTAGCGACTTGCTTCAGAAAATGTTAGCGAGTTGTAGTGTAAATTGTTAGCGACTTGATACTAGTGACTTGGATCTTAGCGAGTTGTTCTTTAGCAACTTGACTGTGTCTTAGCGACTTAGCATTATAGCGACTTGTGTCTAGCGACTTGGTGCTTAGCGACTTGATTTCATAATTCTTAGCGACTTGGTGCTTAGCGACTTGTCTTCATAATTCCTAGCGACTTCTTGACTTTTCCCGACAAAACTTCAAACGGCCATAACTTTTGAACCGTAACTCCGTTTTCAGCGTTCTACCCATCAAAACAACCATGAGAACGAGGAGAATGGCACGCCGAATAAATCCTAAAGTTCATTCAGGTCAACCTTCGAGGCCTAAATCCGCTCCGAACAGAAGTTATTGAGGTTTTTAAGTTTTTAGACCTAAATTTCCCCGTAAAATTGTGCAACAACCATCCCAAATCACAACCAAACAACATCTCTGCTAATCCTTCAAACAATCATAAGACCCAACACATAATTTTCTATCATTGTGTCGATCCATCAGCTATCTTTACACGTTCTATTGGTCACTATATCACGGTTTCTTCTTGATTTTGTAAAATCCCGCGAAAGAATCTATTGCTCGGTTTTAATCATAGACTTGTGAAATCCCGTGTATACTATAACATCATGTCTTACTCTACTGACCCAGTGATTTCGGAGGTACTTAAATTGTATGATGTTGTGGACAACAATGATAATGTATGCTACACTGAACGGTTAAAGATGTTTGAATTAAGCAATGAGGACGTGAGATCTTCATGTTCGAGTACAATGAGAATGAATTGCATTTGCTAATGCTACGAGAATGCCATGCAAAAGGAATGATGCATTATACCCTATCAACAACTTCACTCTCACCTCATGTTACTTCTACCCACAACAATGTAAGCGAACATGTATTGCCCTTTTCGTCAAGATTTATCCACATTAACGGGTACATTCTTGTTGAACTTAGAACAATTGGAACAACAACTTGATAAAGAAAAGGTTCAAAAGGATAGTTCCAGTCTTTGCACTTCAAGTGATCCACAACCAATTTCGGTCATTCATCGGTGGGAATTTACATCGATTATGATCAAGACATGGTGAAATGTCTTTCAAGAGACACACTGGAATGGAAATTAGCGTGTTCATAGAGATACTTATCCATCTCATGGATAATGTGGATAAGTATATTGAGGAAGTTACTCGAAAGATGAAATAATAGATGAGAGTCTGTGTCTTTGTTGACGAATCTTTGTGATGAGTTAGGTAATGTATCGGTTGAAGAATCGGGTGTTGTTGAATGCGAGAATAACAGAGACAACAATGAATGATGCAAAAATTGTTCGATAACTCATGTTACACATGATGTGGATGCGGATATCGATAGATAAATGAGCAGTGTCATGTGATGAGGTACCATAAGCTGATTCAACATAGTGCATCCGCTAATGTACCTAAACATACCGATATTATTCTTGAACATGATCTTGATAAATGTTTCTTGGTTGAGGCCGATTCTAATAATTTCAAAAAAATGATATGGTTGATAAAAGGCTTTTGATGAACTTTCAAACAAATTCTCAAAACTTGAAAAATTTTGCATTTCACTTGAAATTGCGATATGAGGTAAAGAAGAAAGTTTTCAACAACAAACCATGTAAAAATCCGGAACTTCCTGAATTCCGTGAACTTTTTGAAATTAACACTTTGAAAGCTCAGCTTCAAGACAAGAGTCAACTATCAAAAATTTTATGAAACATATTTCTAATATGCATGTCAAAAGTAATTTGGTTACAAGTAATTCTGATGTTAATGCTATTGATGATATTCAAATGAGAAATGATGAATTAGCGGTTTGTGTGGCCAAATTACTAAAGGAAAATGAGTCATTGAGTATGCATCACATAGAACTAAGTGACTCTGTCAAAGAAGCTAGAATTAAGTCATTGGAACAAACAAACTCTTTGATTGCCAATATTGATGAACTCAAAGCTCAACTTCAGGATAAGAGTTTCACAATAGTTGCCTTAAAGAATGAGCTCAGAAAAACAACAGGGAATAGTGTGAACACTAAGTTTGGAAAACCATCAATCTTGGGGAAACCAGTTATTAAACAACCGAATGCGTTTAGATCCGATCGACCAAAATTTTCAAAAACGCGGTTTGCCTCCCAAGTTGATGCGAAACAAGTTTTGACAAAACCAGTCACTTCACCTAACTTGCCTAGTAAAAATTCTATGAATGACTTGTATAAGAACTCTTATCTAGAAATGGCTAGAAAGAATGCACAGATTCGAAAAGACGGAATTTTAGGTGCAAGACCTAGGGTGATGAATTCTTCGAAATTTCAAGGAACTGCTAGTAGTTCTAAACCATTACCTAGGAACAATAAACTAAATACTAGGGATTGGCTTGTATCTAAGAGTAGTTGCGTTTGAATAAATCTATTCCATAGCGATCACTCTAAGAACTCTAGATCATTTTCTAAATCCAAACAAGTTGTTTGCTCAAATTGTCTGAAATGCATCTTTAAGGCAAATTGTAAAACCCTAAAAATCTAAAACACGTAAAAAGACTATTTTGCCCCTCAAATCAATATGTGTAAAATACGTAAAATATGTCAATGCTAATTATGTATAAAATTTTAACCTAACTTGTAAATGATTACCAAAACTGATATACAAGATCGATTTTCACCTTACGTCATAAACCGTACACGTTCCTTTTGTTTGTGCATGGGCCAAAAATTTTATTAAATTTACAAATGTATTACAAGTAAATGTGAAAGCCCAACTAAGTTTGGATTTGGCCCATTGTTTCCCTCCTTAAGCTCGGCATAACCGAATCCCATATATCCCCTCCCATCCTTTTTTTTTACCCTACGTTTCACAAAAATTAATTCACCAAAAAAACCCTAGCTACTCAAAAGTAACGGCAGGTTCATATTCTTCTTCCATTCGATCCAAAAGGCAAAGCAAGGTTCCAAAGAGGGTGTTTGATCTTGGGTTCTTGGTTCGAAGGCTGTTGTGATTACGGGTTCTAAGTCGAAAGGTAGCATCGTTGGTGATCGTTGTGGTTAGTGTTGTAGCCTTGGGTTCAAGCGTGTGTAGCAGATTCATGGGTGTTAGTGTGTCGTCGATCCGAGTGTTAATCATTTTTCTTTTCGATCTTCTTGATTCGCCCTAAGGTACCTCCCGCTAATCATCTCGGCATGCTTATTGTACTTTAACTTGTTACATGATTTGCATAATACGAATATGAATATAAAATCCTAACCTAAAACATGTTTTGCTTCTACATCATCTCGTTAAAATAATGCCTCGTTATTATTGGTTTCGTGTTTGAGTTTATATGCGTGATTAATGTGTGACTTCATGTGCAAATTGAGGTCAAAGGGTTGGTTGTGATATCAGGTGTAAACACATGCATATGGGTTCTATATATGTATATATCGATCATGTTCTGTCATTCTCAGCTTTTGTGCATATGTGTCTAGTTAACCCATGGGGTCACATATTTATAGATACATAAAAATATGTATACTAAATAAATCAAGATTTAAGGCTTTGGTTTGTTGTTCGGCATAGTTTTGGGTTGCGTCTAGCTGCTGCGTTACGTCTTGATTTGGGGTCGGTTTTGTCTCCTGGTCTTATTGTTCGAAGTGGTGTTACACTTGTGTTCGGTTTTGGTTTTGATTTGTCAACGTCTTCGGAAGTACATCTTGAACTACATATCAAATGCGCTTCAATTCATGCAAACATTAAGGAATCTTGTAGTATTAACATGCTATACACTACATTAGAATCTTAGACTAAATATATCTCTATTAATGATGAATGAGATGGAAGTTTAAAAATATAAATGGCATGGATATGTAGACTTTGAAGATGAATGAAATTCCATATATATGCATGCATTACTATTAACGCTTTGTAACATGAAAAGAAAAGAAAACCCACTTATTCGAGTGTTTATCGAGTTCGTCTACAATTAACGCCGGGGTTTTTGTTGAGTTAAGTACCTATTTAGGGTAGGTCTGATCGGGTCGTGATCATTTAATCGCATGCATGGTTTTGGTCTCGTATGAATAAAGTAGTGATCGAGTAGCAACATTGAAGGTTAATGGTATGAAATCAGTAAGTTTTTTTTCAATGAATATTGATATAATGGTCTTGTGAGGGGGTATGTTCAAGGGTGATCGCGGGAAAAACGGTTGAGTCATTGTTGTATTTTGAAAGCGTGTCGGGATAGTTGAGTCGGGGGGTAATCACTAGGTGTGTTTTCCGAGTTACGTTGGTTAGCCGTTTGAACCGCAAGCGAGGGTAAAGTTGGCTTGTCGAACAAAGTTTGAAATGTGAAAACAAATATATTATACGTATGGAATAAAACAAAAAGGTTGCAAGTTTTAATATTTTGATATTTTCAATTTAAACCCTCATTTTTAGACTTTGTTGCATGCAAACCTTGCACTATTAGAAAAAGACACATTACACCCTAGAGTATCAAAATAATAATATTGAGTTTTAATTTCAGTGTACTTGTCACTAATAACCCTATACTTTGAGATAATGACCATGCGAACCCTTTACTTTGAAGTACAATGTAATAAAGCCTTAAAATAGGATATTTGTCATATTAAACATTTAATTTTGCCATTTATCATTTGTAACCCTTAAGCTTGGCTAATTAATGATTATTACCCTAAAGTATTTTAATTCCATCCATTACTAAAAATGAGAATATGCTTATAACTCTAAAAATATTAATACGATTAATCGTTATGACTTAAATGAGCTAATAAGTATTATACGAATCGTATATCGTGTAGATTCGCTGAAGAAGGAGTAATTTCCGATCCTTTTGTTTTCCGATATGGTTTCATTTGCGATTTGAGGTACAGATATTCTGACCTTGTATCTTAAGGTTTCTCATGATTCGTTTACATCTTTCGATATTAGATTTGAACTGTGATACCTGGCTCTGAGCCTTCTTATTAGGGCTTCCCTATAACTTTGCTATGCTCCCTTTGATTGGATCTCCTATGTGAATTGTTTGATTTTGAACCTTGGATTATGAACCTTCAGATTATGAGCCTTTGATATGAACCTGTGATATGAACCTCTGATATGAACTTATGATATGGACTTTGATATGAACCTTTGACTTCTGAACCTTTGTTATGAACCCTTATGATATGATAATGCTTTGACCCTTCAGTTTGATACCCAAGCCAAATATGTTTCCCTAGCCATGAAGGTAACATGGCCGTGTCATTGATGCACCAATGGCATGACTCTAGTGTGTACGAGTGATGTTACACACCGTCCCTGGCCGTTATCTGATTATGAGCTCGATATATATTGTATGGCCACTATCTGTCTGCAGGGGCGTGTGGATGCATCCTAGATTTGTTCTGTTATCTGATATGATATGATTTGTCTAGTGAATGATGTCGTGTGCAATACGCGTCTTCACAGTCTGGGAGCTAGCTACTTCATTGGTTACTGAGGTCTCCCCTCCTATTGATCTGGTATTCTGAGGTCACCCCTCCGAATACAATGGCTACTTATGATATGATATGATATGATATGTTTCTGGGCTCATGGTAGATTCTGACAACCCTTACACTGTTGATATACATATATTAAACCTTCTGTATTCCCCAAAGCACCATATTCTGTATTAATTGTCCATTACTTTGTATCCTTATGTGACTCATTCTACCATCGTTTCATTCACGTACCGGGTTATTATATGTTTATTGAATTTGATTATGCTTTTACATGTTTTACGTGACTATCGTTTGCCTTGCTACTATATATTAATATGTGATTGTCTGATTCACTTATTATCACGCTTATAACTAATCAACCATTTACCATACTGTTATGTGACTCTTCGATTCGTCTGGTGACCATGTTAGCGTTTACCATACTGTTATGTGACTCTTGGATTCGTCTGGTGACCATGTTAGTGTATAAATAATTGTTTTGATGGTTTATCATGTAAACTTCGTTCTGTTAACCTCGTAGACTATGAATATCAGCTAGAATCCTTATCGCTTATTCTTGACCGCCATGTGTACTTTCTTTGTTTATGCTCTTGTTGGATTGGATAAGTGGTTCGACTTATGTGGTCCGACTTGTTAACTTGTCAATTTGTTTTGCTATGTCCATAAGTCATTCAATTATAGTATTCATCTTTGAATTCATACTTGATACGTGTGGTTACCATGCTTTGGTGATGATCGTATTCCTACTGTTGTGATGCTTGTTAACTGTGGGTTACTTGACTTGTGTGATTGCCATGATTACTTTCTAGTTAGTTGCTTCCGCTAGCCTTTGGACTTCCGTTTGGCTTATATGTACTCTAACTTCCTGATTTATTGTATGCCTGGTTATTTTGATGTGCTTGTGTTTGTGTCATCAATATGTTATGTACTTGTCCTCCTCTGTTATCTATTCTTTCTGGATGTCCGTATAATTGTGCTTCTGCAGGATCCTCATTGACTCATTGATTCCTTTCTGTTGCGACCTTGTTATTTTCCTTTGTTTCATTTCGTATTTACGATTTTGTTTAGCTTTCGTTTTGTTATATCATTCTTTGGGCTTTTAAGCTCGTCGCATTTCTTTTCTGCTGCGGGTTTTAGGTTTGAAGATGGGCTGTGATGGGCTGAGAGTTGGATTATCTGAGTGGACCAAACCTAGTTACCCTTTATCATTGGGATTTATTTTGAAGAACCACCGTTTTGTTTTTCTTTGCATTTTGATACTTAGGATTTTGTAAATTTGCTTTGTAAGTCATTTATTTTATAAGGCTTCCGCTTGTGAAATTTTATTTGAATGTTCTGATATGACACCAGAATGTGATACTTCTACCCTTGTCGGGTTGGGGTGTTACAATTATGGTATCAGAGCTAAGGTTTTGTCTTGTTGACCTTAGGATTGACCTGTGAGGACTTGGGTAGACATTAGGCTTCCGTCTGTTCTTATCTCTTTCGATTCCTTTTGATCGTCGTTCAGATTTGACTTCGATATTCTTTTGTCTTCGCTGATTTGACCTTCTTCTTTTGCATTTTATTTTGTTTGTTTTATCTTCGCGCATTCGTTTATCGGTCGTTTAGATGAGATTACTCGTAGAGCTGAAGCTGATGGTGCCGACCCTGCATTGTTGCAACAATTTCTGGAGAGGTTCATGAGAAAGAAGCCGCACCCGATCGTGATGCTGCCAGAGACGTCAGGATGCTGCTGAAGGGAGCTGGACGGATCAACCAAAGGTGCAAAGACGGAGACAAGATTTAACTGGTGGCTGAGAAGGTTCATCTACTTCATATGATTGGGCGCGACTTGTGTTACTATGATTTGTTGTCATGCATTTTGAGGCGGTTGATGCTTTGTTATGTGATTTTGACCGGTATTACTTATCTTTGATTTGTTCAGAGCTCGGTTTGAATTGTGAAGTTTATGATTTAGCATTTTGGGTAATATCTCAGCTTTTCTTTTGGATCGTCAGAAATGAGTCATGAGGAACCATTTCGAGCAAAGTTGGTGGCCTTCTTCTTTGGTGATATGGTAAGCTGTTTGATGTAGTATATGTTGTATGTATATGATCTGGCCTGTTTTGGTATGTTACTTGTTACCTGTATGTGTATCCGTTTTGTTGTGATGTGGTTCGTCATGACCTGAGACAGAATATGATGACAATAAGGACTTGTTATGTGATGCAAGTATTATGACGCCTGATCAACGTGATAATACCGAGATCATATAATATGAACTTATTGAAATCATACGACATTTTGGGAAATGCATGGGGTTGGTACGTGAATGGACTAGGACTTATATCCGTTATTTTTCAATCCTCATATTCGTTTGGAATTCTGTACCTCTTCGTGAGATCCTCATCGACATTTGTTACGTATAAGTTTGTAAGCTTTGGAACCGAAAACCATTGTGATTTGTGTGAAACTATGGATTACTATGTCTGCCTTAAACTCGTACGTCTTTGTGTACCTCTGCGACTTCAATTTTCGAGGACGAAAATTTTCTTTTAGTGGGGAAGAGTTGTAAAACCCTAAAAATCTAAAACACGTAAAAAGACTATTTTGCCCCTCAAATCAATATGTGTAAAATACGTAAAATATGTCAATGCTAATTATGTATAAAATTTTAACCTAACTTGTAAATGATTACCAAAACTGATATACGAGATCGATTTTCACCTTACGTCATAAACCTTACACGTTCCTTTTGTTTGTGCATGGGCCAAAAATTTTATTAAATTTACAAATGTATTACAAGTAAATGTGAAAGCCCAACTAAGTTTGGATTTGGCCCATTGTTTCCCTCCTTAAGCTCGGCATAGCCGAATCCCATATATCCCCTCCCATCCTTTTTTTACCCTACGTTTCACAAAAATTAATTCACCAAAAAAACTCTAGCTACTCAAAAGTAACGGCAGGTTCATATTCTTCTTCTTCCATTCGATCCAAAAGGCAAAGCAAGGTTCCAAGGAGGCTGTTTGATCTTGGGTTCTTGGTTCAAGGCTCTTGTGATTACGGGTTCTAAGTCGAAAGGTAGCATCGTTGGTGATCGTTGTGGTTAGTGTTGTAGCCTTGGGTTCAGCGTGTAGTGATTCATGGGTGTTAGTGTGTCGTCGATCCAGTGTTAATCATTTTCTTTTCGATCTTCTTGATTCGCCTAAGGTACCTCCCGCTAATCATCTCGGCATGCTTATTGTACTTTAACTTGTTACATGATTTGCATAATACGAATATGAATATAAAATCCTAACCTAAAACATGTTTTGCTTCTACATCATCTCGTTAAAATCATGCCTCGTTATTATTGGTTTCGTGTTTAAGTTTATATGCGTGATTAATGTGTGACTTCATGTGCAAATCGAGGTCAAAGGGTTGGTTGTGATATCAGGTGTAAAGACATGCATATGGGTTCTATATATGTATATATCGATCATGTTCTGTCATTCTCATCTTTTGTGCATATGTGTCTAGTTAACCCATGGGGTCACATATTTATAGATACATAAAAATATGTATACTAAATAAATCAAGATTTAAGGCTTTGGTTTGTTGTTCGGAATAGTTTTGGGTTGCGTCTAGCTGCTGCGTTACGTCTTGATTTGGGTTCGGTTTTGTCTCCTGGTCTTATTTTTCGAAGTGGTATTACACTTGTGTTCGGTTTTGGTTTTGATTTGTCAACGTCTTCGGAAGTACATCTTGAACTACATATCAAATGCGCTTCAATTCATGCAAACATTAAGGAATCTTGTAGTATTAACATGCTATACACTACATTAGAATCTTAGACTAAATATATCTCTATTAATGATGAATGAGATGGAAGTTTAAAATATAAATGGCATGGATATGTAGACTTTGAAGATGAATGAAATTCCATATATATGCATGCATTACTATTAACGCTTTGTAACATGAAAAGAAAAGAAAACCCACTTATTCGAGTGTTTATCGAGTTCGTCTACAATTAACGCCGGGGTTTTGTTGAGTTAAGTACCTATTTAGGGTAGGTCCGATCGGGTCGTGATCATTTAATCGCATGCATGGTTTTGGTCTCGTATGAATAAAGTAGTGATCGAGTAGCAACATTGAAGGTTAATGGTATGAAATCAATAAGTTTTTTCAACGAATATTGATGTAATGGTCTTGTGAGGGGTATGTTCAAGGGTGATCGCGGGAAAACGGTTGAGTCATTGTTGTATTTTGAAAGCGTGTCGGGATAGTTGAGTGGGGTAATCACTAGGTGTGTTTTCCGAGTTACGTTGGTTAGTTGTTTGAACCGCATAGCGAGGGTAAAGTTGGCTTGTCGAACAAAGTTTGAAATGTGAAAACAAATATATTATACGTATGGAATAAAACAAAAAGGATGCATGTCTTAATTTTTTGATATTTTCAATTTACACCCTCATTTTTAGACTTTGTTGCATGCAAACCTTGCACTATTAGAAAAAGACACATTACACCCTAGAGTATCAAAATAATAATATTGAGTTTTAATTTCAGTGTACTTGTCACTAATAACCCTATACTTTGAAGTATAATGTAATAAAGCCTTAAAATAGGATATTTGTCATATTAAACATTTAATTTTGCCATTTATCATTTGTAACCCTTAAGCTTGGCTAATTAATGATTATTACCCTAAAGTATTTTAATTCCATCCATTATTAAAAATGAGAATATGCTTATAACTCTAAAAATATTAATACGATTAATCGTTATGACTTAAATGAGCTAATAAGTATTATACGAATCGTAATACGTGTAGATTCGCTGAAGAAGGAGTAATTTCCGATCCTTTTGTTTTCCGATATGGTTTCATTTGCGATTTGAGGTACAGATATTCTGACATTGTCTCTTAAGGTTTCTCATGATTCGTTTACATCTTTCGATATTAGATTTGAACTGTGATACCTTGCTCGAGCCTTCTTATTAGGGCTTCCTATAACTTTTCTATGCTCCTTTGATTGGATCTCCTATGTGAACTGCTTGATTTTGAACCTTGGATTATGAACCTTGATTATGAGCCTTTGATATGAACCGTGATATGAACCTCTTATATGAACTTATGATATGGACTTTGATATAAACCTTTGACTTCTGAACCTTTGTTATGAACCCTTATGATATGATTATGCTTTGACCCTTCAGTTTGATACCCAAGCCAAATATGTTTCCCTAGCCATGAAGGTAACATGGCCGTGTCATTGACGCACCAATGGCAAGACTCTAGTGTGTACGAGTGATGTTACACACCGTCCCTTTCTGTTATATGATTATGAGCTTGATATATATTATATGGCCACTATCTGTCTGCATGGGCGTATGGATGCATCCTATATTTGTTACATTATCGATATGATATGATTTGTCCGGTGAATGATGTCGTGTGCAATACGCGTCTTCACGATCCGGGAGCTAGCTACTTCATTGGTTCTTGAGGTCTCCTCCTATTGATCACGGTATTCGAGGTCACCCTCCGAATACAATGGCTACTTATGATATGATATGATATGAAATGTTTCTGGGCTCGTGGTAGATTCTGACATCCCTTACACTGTTGATATACATATATTAAACCTTCTGTATTCCCCAACGCACCATATTCTGTATTAATTGTCCATTACTCTGTATCCTTATGTGACTCATTCTACCACCGTTTCATTCACGTACCGGGTTATTATATGTTTATTGAATTTGATTATGCTTTTACATGTTTTACGTGACTATCGTTTGCCCTGCTACTATATATTAATATGTGATTTTCTGATTCACTTATTGTCACGCTTATAACTGATCAACCGTTTACCATACTATTATGTGACTCTTCGATTCGTCTGGTGACCATGTTAGCGTTTACCATACTGTTATGTGACTCTTGGATTCGTCTGGTGACCATGTTAGTGTAGAAATAATTGTTTTGATGGTTTATCATGTAAACTTCGTTCTGTTAACCTCGTAGACTATGAATATCAGCTAGAATCCTTATCTGCTTATTGCTGACCTGCCATGTGTAATTTGCTGTTTATGCTACTGTTGGATTGGATAAGTGGTTCGACTTATGTGGTCTGACTTGTTAACTTGTCAATTTGTTTTGCTATGTCCATAAGTCATTCAATAATAGTATTCGTGCTGAATTCATACTTGATACGTGTGGTTACCATGCTTTGACTGATGATCGTATTCCTGCTGTTGTGATGCTTGTTAACTGTGGGTTACTTGACTTGTGTGATTGCCATGATTACTTTCTAGTTAGTTGCTTCCGCTAGCCTTTGGACTTCCGTTTGGCTTATATGTACTCTAACTTCCTGATTTATTGTATGCCTGGTTATTTTGATGTGCTTGCGTTTGTGTCATCAATATGTTATGTACTTGTCCTCCTCTGTTATCTATTCTTTCTGGATGTCCGTATAATTGTGCTTCTGCAGGATCCTCATTGACTCATTGATTCCTTTCTGTTGCGACCTTGTTATTTTTCCTTTGTTTCGTTTCGTATTACTGATTTTGTTTAGCTTTCGTTTTGTTATATCTATTCATTGGGCTTTTTAAGCTCATCCGCATTTCTTTTCCTGCGGCAGGTTTTAGGTTTGAAGATGGGTTGTGATGGGCTGAGAGTTGGATTATCTGAGTGGACCAAACCTAGTTACCCTTTATCATTGGGATTTATTTTGAAGAACCACCGTTTTGTTTTTCTTTGCAATTTGATACTTAGGATTTTGTAAATTTGCTTTGTAAGTCATTTATTTTATAACGCTTCCGCTTGTGAAATTTTATTTGAATGTTACGATATGACACCGAATGTGATACTTCTATCCTTGTCGGGTTGGGGTGATACACAAATCATGATAATTGTTTTTGAAATCCTTAAAGAAGGTAAATGCTTATACAAAGGTTCAACTTTGTGAAGTCTAGGATTTTCACTAAGTCATCTATTGTGCATACGAAGCAAAACAAACCAAAATCTTCGCCTAGATGGATACCAAGCTGCTAAATCTGTGGAAACTAGGAATAAGGATAAGTCTTTCACTATGCATATGAAGCCTAACAATCCTAGACCTTTCCATAAGTGGATACCGTCGGTAGAATGTTTAAGGATGATGGACTTAGGTGGATACCTCAGGAGGAAAAATTGTTCTACCGATGACAAAATCAAGGTTGTTGTGAAACCCCAAAGGGTTTGGATGCTAATGTCACTAACCAAAATATATGCAATCAAGTATGTAATATTAGTGCGGTAGTCCTTACTCGATTGCAGAGATACTTGATCCTTCACTACATGGGTGGCTTAAAGTATGGATTACAAATGGATTGATATCTCATAACTCACGGGTTCAAGTAACTCAATCTTGATATTCATTCGGCTATGACGTTTGAATACTTCAGTTCAAGCCTCGTACTCTAAAGAAAAGAAAAGTGTACGTTGCAGTGTGCTTTATCTTCTGAAGAAGAGAAATCTTCTCACTAATGACCATTCTCATCAACATGCTTCATGCTTTTTTCATGCACTTTCGATTATCAAGTGAACCGGGCTACCGTTGATTGTTTTCTTATTCCACTTGCTCAACTATAATGATGATGGCTACATCATGTGCTAATTTTGCGGGGGAGAAGTGTGAGTAGACTACATTTGGATGATTTCACTTATTTAGTCAAGAATGGCAACTCGTAATCGCAATTCTTGAGGGGAGAAGAAGTATGATGACACCGCATGTTATGTTATATGAGAATAAATGGTCAAACGGCTCATAACTCATGTAAGAACCGAGCTTCTTCTTATCGGGTCATCTTCACATGGAGTTGTCTTCTAAGAGCCGTTGGTTAACATCTTCTCACGGATTGATGAGTCTATCAACAAAGTGCTTCCAGTTAATGCTTCACGTGCACATCAACATAGTGATTCCGAACAATCTCTCTGTTCTTGTTTGATGTGATTGGTAGTTTGGTGTTACCATTTAGTGTGTTCGGTGCGGGTGATTGTTGATTTTCTTGATGAACATCTTTCGTTCTTGTTTGATTGGGAGGATTTCAATTAAGGGATTTGCAAGATGTAAGTTAAGCTGGAATGCATGTGGTGAGAAGAAGATGTTGACTTTCTATTCCCCAACTGGACAATCTTGAAGAAGGTCGAGTCTACGATCGGTTCTACATTTTCTGTTTCATGTTAGAAGACTAAAGACGAGTTGCATTTAACGATCTAAAGACTTATTCTTAATCAGGCTCTTATCAAAGCAGTTATCGGTCTAGGGAGAGCACTAATTGGGGAGAGTGAAAAGCCAAAGTTAATCCCCAATTAGATTTGCTCACATTCTTTAGCAAGTTGATTCTCACAAAGACTTCTAAGGTTCTTCTCAAAAGATTTCAAGTATTTGGTCGATAAGATGTTCTTGATTTCAAGTGTCAAAACCAGCAAGGGGGAAGGAGACACACATCTAAACATAAAGTGAGTAAACTTGATGAACTTAACTCTTCTAAGTGATTGAAGATATCCTGAGAAGACAAATGTCATGACCGCAGAGAATCTCAAGGTTTTACTCATCAAGGCTTTTAGTGTTATTATTCCAACTACGTAGGGGAAGTGATGTAATTGAAAGTTTCTGAAGATAAAAGAGGTACACAAGTGTGTGATGATTTTGATGTTATCACAATCATCAGGGGAGAGAGATTATGTACATTGGGGATGCTCAGCTGTTTCACTTGAGGGCTTAATCAGTGATTCAGAGATATAATCACTTATTCCGGAGTTGACATCCCGAGGATAGTCCTCCATGAGATAATCGGTGATTATGCCCGCTTCTTCAATATTATGGGTTATTCTCTCTTTGGGCATTCGGGTATTTGGGTTCTTGAGCTTCATACACTTTCTTGTGGGAGAGAAAAGTATACATCGGGGTTACTCTTTGGCTATTGGACTTAATCGCTACTTCAATGGTATAAGTTTCTTTGTCTTGGTATGTGTATTCGTGTTCGTGAGCTCTAGTCTAAGAGACCGATCGCATCAATTCATCTACTTGGGAAGTGGTCTCTTGACAACTCGTTGGGGATGCATAGCTTCGACTTCAAAGTGGTAATGAAACTTAAGAAGAGTTATTTATGTATGGATGATACGTTCTCGTTCTTTTTGATGATATAACCTCGAGCGATGAATCACGATGATTATTCTTAAAAGAGCGACAAGTTTGATGATAATGGTGTGCTTCTTTGTGCACTGGCTAAGGGAAGCTTGAAAGAAAGCTTTGAATCTGCTTTCAACTAAAGGATTTTTGGTTTGGGGGAAGTCGCCAAAGTCTCACTTTTAGATGGTTCAATTTCTTTCTTCAATGCAAGAGCCTCGGAAGTTTTGGTGGTGAAAGTTTTAGGGATGATGATTTCTATCTTCTACAACGGGGCTGCTCCATATCCTTATCTCGGTACTTATATCATCATCTTCTTAAATTATATCATCTATTTTATCTTTGTATATATTTATTAAAAACAAAATACAAAAATATAAAACCAACAAAAAGAAAATAGAAAAATATAAAACCTTCAAAAATCCATAAAAATCAGAAAATTTGAAAAAGACCAAAAATATGTTTTCTTAAGACATGTCTTCTGGTATCGATAACATCTGCGATCTTAGAAATGTCATTCCATAATGGCACGGGACCATAGATGAAGTTCGAGCAGGAGGTGCAAATATTCTTTTCCAAAACATGTCACAAACTATGGCTTACAGTTATTTCAGACTGTAACCCGCGCTTCAAAAAATGGCTTGCAGTTATTTCAGACTGTGACCCGTGCTTAAAACTATGGTTTGCTATTATTTCAGATAGCAACCCGCTCTTCATGGAAGGAAAGTGCCACGCTAAAACATTTTTCAAATATTTCGTGCACTTATCCTAAAACATAATGAGGAAAGTATGTCGAAGGACTGCTGTTCCTACTCAAATATTTTTCCTTCTAAAATTCTTCAGAAAAATATTTATTTTAACAAAATGGTGGTAAATGAGTTGCTTGAAAATCAATCGATTCAGTATTCATAAAAATTGAAAACTCAATCAATGACTTGAGCTTTTAAACTTTTCGGAAAAATAAGTCATTGATTGAGGGAGAATGTTTTCAAATCTATATATCATCTAACGAGATTATCTAATTATCCTATATGCTTAATTGAAAATGATGTTAACCTATGTTGAAGGACTAGGTGCCTAGGATAACATTGTTAGGATTAGATGACTATAGTTTGATAAGCACATTATTCCCATGCCTTTTATGATCTGATTGATATGTTGTATTGACTCTTATTAGTCAATTGTTGTTTGGGTGTTTTCGACCACCATATATTTGTATATGTGTTCACTAACGTATGCAGGTATATTGGTATATAAGAATGTTCCCGATTCGGATCCCACAAATGATGATGATTGGGTGCCGGAAGGAACGGGCAACTATATCTTGTGTCGACAAATGAAGAAACAAGGCACATATTCCCCCATGTTTTCTAAAAGGATTTGATATTTTTGATCGGGGAGAATTTGTGATTTAATAATGAAATTTGATAAAGGATGATCGATTTGATTCAATTGTGCGAGTTGCTCTCTCATATGTGCTAAACGCTTTCAAACATCGAGGCACATATTGAGGGGAGCAATTCAATAAGAATACAAATGTTCAAGGTACAAAAGCTTTTATGTTTTAACATAAAGTACCTTGATTGATTTTCTAAATGGTTTCTTAATGGCTTTTGTGATCGTGAATGTGCTTCAAAAAGAACTCATTCCTCTATGTGATAAAATGATTTAAAATATCCTATGCACATATTGAGGGGGAGAATTTACCAAAGAAAATCAAAAGGATTTTTCTAAGGAAATTGTGATCAAAGAAATTATTTCTAAAGAACTCTTGCCTCCATGTGCTAAACAATTTCAATATCATATGCACATGTTGAGGGGGAGCATTTCTAAAATGATCAAAACAATTAAGGTACAAAATGTTTTGATTTTATATCACAAGTACCTTGATTGATTTTCCAAATGATTTTTCAATTGGTTTCGAGAAGGAAGGAACTGTACCAAAAGACCGACCATTTTACTTTATGTATGGAGTTATAAGGATGGTGAGGTTAGGTATTAGTTCCACAATCCGCCGTAACGGAGGGATCTACCGGGGACAATCCACTAGATAGTGTAGAAGTCCTTAGGTATGATGAAAAAGGAGAAAAGTGAGATATGGGAAGAGTGCGGATGAGACGAGTTAGGCTGGAATAAACCTAACAAGGTTCTAGTTATGAAGTCTCGGTAAGCCTTGAAGGGGTTGAAAATGAAAAGAATTGAATGTGAAAGGGTGAAAAGAAATAGCCCTCCAATAATTCAACCATAGGGCGTAAAACCGGGTTCAATACATATGCTACCGGTGTTTACTAAGGTAACACTGCATCAAGACAAGACGTCATGCACCCAAAGGACGACCGCACTAAACTTCCCAAACTCCTCAAGTTCCTCTTAAAAGGGCTTGTTTCATTCTCATGGGGAACCGACATTATCTATCGACTTTATCTTAGAGATTGTTGATATTGAAGAAGGAGACCCTCTCCCTAGTCTCCGGCATAGGAACCAAATGTGCAAAATCGAGTCTAGAGCCAAGAGATCATCCACAATATCTCATTAGGACACTATTCTTGAAGACTTGCTGTTTCACACAATGTGGAAAGTAAGAATATATTAAGAGTCCTACGCATTATCCTTGTGGTATTGCCAGAACATCTGAGTGATATGTAAAAGTATTCACAATGAAGATGGAAATCCTTCTAGAGCCAACATCTAACAAGCTCTTGGTGGGTGACGTGTGAGATCTTTTCTAAAGATCAAGCTTGTGACAACTGGATAGAAACGATGGGGCGATTCACTCGTGAATCAACCTTGGTCCAGGAATGGAATGGACGAATACTTTTGGAAAAACCATTCGATGTGCAAACCTTCTTTTCTCTAGCACGTTGAATGTGTATTCATTTTTTCAAACACAAAAAGTATCTCTGATTGAAAAACACTTTTAGAAAAACCGTTCGATGTGCGAATCTCTTCTTTTCACTAGCACGTCAAATGTGTATTCATTCTCTAATATAAAAAGTATTTTGATTGAAAATTGATCTTTCTCATAAAACCTTCGTCGTATTGCAAAATTCTTTCTTCAAGCAATACACAATTATATTTCAAATCAATCTTTCATCAATCAGTGAATCTCAATTCGCTGGTTCACTCACTCCGTGTTGTCTTCTTTGAGATGTTCCGGATTGAGAACGGCTAGAGAAGTCTGCGAAACCCCGTCAAGGAGATTCTTAGGAATCCTACGATCACAAAAAGACTTGTCCCGATCAACGGGAACCGTGGGCGTGTACCTCAATTCAACAAAAGTAATCAAAGACACTTTCGTATGTTTTATTGCTAGCTCGTTGTTTGCGGTATATTTGGATGGTTGCGGTGATCGTAATTGAGGAGTCAATCCAAAGCCGCATGCTCACAACATCCACACTTAATTGAAGAAATCATGGTGGTGCATATCTACATAACACGGTTACGATATTGTTATACTATGCTTCGCTACTGCTGCGAAATATCATGAACCAATAAAGCTTCCGCTACTCGATAGAAAGATGTCATGATCCAAAAGGTGTGAGCATTTCGTCCGAAAGTCACAACTACACATGATAGCAACACAACAAAGGGTAATCCAGAGATTTTTACGTGGTGATGATCTCAAAGAAAGCTCAAAGATCATCAAAGATGTGGATCAGTTCAAAGACCTCCACTCAAATTACAAAACTATGCGGACTATGAAGAGTCACTGCTAAAGCACAATGATGCGGAAGTTGAAGAATTAAAGTATACGAGCTCAAGACTGAAGATTAAATAGAATGCTAGGATTTGAAATGTAAAACATGGGGTGACCTCCCTTAGGGGGAGATTGTTAGGAATTAGAAATTCCATAGTGAAGAGTCGGTCACCCCAAATATAATCTAGCATAAGATAGCTCGTAGACATATCGTTATTTGCTTGATTATTAGTTAGTTATTAGCAAAGTTTAGTTTAGAGCAACACCGTGGAGGAAGGACGGTCTTTACCCACTGTATGCATGATCCACAATCCAAGGAGGATGTTTATTATGTAACTATAAATACCTCTACCTCCCAAGGTGTAGGTTGGACCTTTCATTCTAATCTAACTTTCTATGTTTTCTTTCACTTTCTCTCTTTAGAAAGGCTCCCACCTTCCACTTTATCTATCTAAAACCTACTCATATTCGAACCATATATTGTTAGGTGATGTGTTTGTGAAATCCAATATGTTACAAGGCTTACCCCGGTTAAAATATGAAAAGGGTCATCTCATGCTCGCATGCCAATTGGGTAAAAGAAAAAGTATGCCTACAAACCCAAACACGCCAATACCATTGTGGAAGTTCTTCATACCCTTCACATGGATCTATGTGGACCTATAAGAGTTCAAAGTATCAATGGGAAGAAGTATGTGCTAGTTTTTGTTGACGATTACTCTCGGTTCACTTGGGTAAAGTTTTTGAGAACAAAGGATGAAACTCCCGATCTTATCATTAAGCTTATCAAACAATTGCAGGATAGGCTTAACAAAAGTGTTAGAATCATCCGAACAGACAATGGAGCTGAATTTGTGAACAAACAGCTCATTCAGTTTTATGAAAGCATTGGAATTACTCATTAGAAAAGTGTTCCATATACTCCTCAGCAGAACGGTGTAGTTGAAAGGCATAATCGTACTCTTGTGGAAGCTGCTAGGACTATGCTAATATTCTCAAAGGCTCCAATGTTTCTCTGGGCGGAAGCCATTGCCACTGCTTGCTATACTCAAAACCGATCCCTAATACATACTCTTCATAGAAAAACTCCATATGAATTAGTGCACAACAGAAAACCGAATCTCTCGTTTCTTCGTGTGTTTGGGGCTTTGTGCTATCCAACCAATGATGGTCAAGATCTGGGAAAGTTGAAAGCTAAGGCTGATTTTGGATTTTTCTTTGGTTATGCACATGATCGTAAGGGCACCGAATCTACAACAAAAGAACCCGAGATATTAAGGAAACTATTCATGTTACGCTCGATGAGTGATAGGGCAAATGGCTCCTAGACACTCCAGCTCGACCTGTACCTCAACTTTTGACACTGGACCTATTAGTTAGGGTCTTGTATAGAATCCCACCCCTACAAATCCTTATGTACCTCCCACGAAGAAGATTTGAAGAAGTTATTTGGTCAGTGTATGATGAATACTTTGAGCCTACAACCGATGATACTCCCGCACCACCACCAGAATCTCTCCGGTCAATCCAATCCAAATGGTCCAACGGTTTCTATTTCCATATCACAAGATGATCCATCGCTAACCATTCACCATCATCATCGAATTTTCAATCATCTTCAATACATCAAGGAAATGCGATTGATAACTCTTTTGAAGATAATCCATTTGCCACTCTCAAGATGATCCATTTGAGAATATATTTGCCCCGAGCCCACTCCTGAAACATCTTCACCAAAGGATCCTAACTCTGCTACTTTAGTACCTTATCAACAACCACATGAACATCTCAGAAAATGGACACATGATCATCTATTTGATAACATCATTGGGAATCCTTCTCATCTGGTATCTACCAGAAAGCAACTCACCATCGATGCCTTATGGTGCTTCTTCAACTCTATACTATCAAAGATCGAACCAAAAGATGTCAAAACAGCAATATCTGAAGACAGCTAGTCTAGTGCCATGCAAGATGAATTTCATGAGTTCAATCTTCTTGATGTATTGCAATTAGTACCTCCCCCAGATTGTGCTATGATTATTGCTCTCAAGTGGATCTTCAAGGTGAAACTTGATGAGCATGGTGATGTTCTGAAAAATAAGGCAATGCTCGTTGCTAAAGGATATCAGCAAGACGAGGGTATTGACTTTAAGGAATCATTTGCTTCGGTTGCAAGAATTAAGGCTATCAAAATCTTCCTTGCTAATGCACTAGCAAGAATATGATAGTTTATCGATGGATGTAAAGACTACTTTTCTTCATGGCGATCTCAAAGAAGTGGTCTATGTCAGTCAACCCGAAGGTTTTGTGGATCCCGATCATCCTACCCATGTCTACCACTTGAAGAAGGCCCTCTACGGCTTGAAGCAAGCTCCTAGGGCATGGTACGATACTTTTTCAAAGTTCTTTTTGGCAAATGGATTCTAAAAAGGAGTTGTTGATCCCACACTGTTCACCCAGAAGTCAGGCAAACACTTAATTCATGTTCAAATATATGTTGATGATATTATTTTTGCCTCAACCGACCCTAATGAATGTGACCGTTATTCTAAAGAGATGGGCTCTAAATTTCAAATGTCAATGATGGGAAAAATGTTATTTTTTTTAGGATTACAAATTTTTCAAACTCCCGGAGGCATTTTTATTAATTAATCTAAATATGCTAATGAAATATTAAAGAAATTTGGATTTGATTCTTGTGACCCGGTTGTCACTCTTATGGTGGAACGAACAAAACTGGATGAGGACCACTCAAGGATCCCGGTTGATCAAACTAAATATCGTAGTATGATTGGATCCTTGATGTATCTCACTGCCAGTTGACCTGACATTCTGTTCGTTGTATGCATGTGTGCTCGCTACCAGGCTAAGCCTACTAAAAAGCACCTTGAAGCGGTTAAACGGTTCTTTCGGTATCTCCAAGGAACCATTAACATGGAACTATGGTATCCGAAGGACACCGCCATTTCACTAACGACCTATGCGGATCTCGACCATGCGGTGTCAAGATACTCATCGAAGTACATCGAGGTGCTCGCTTTTTAGTGATAAACTAGTGAGTTGGTCGTCGAAGAAGCAAATGAGTACTTCTATATCTTCTACAGAGGTGAATATTACCATGTCATCATGTTGTGCTCAAATCTTACGGATGAGATACCAACTATCGACTATGGCTATTTATTCAACAAAATTCCTGCGTATGGTGACAACAAAAGTGCCATCGCTCTCACGCAACAATGTCCAACACTCAAGATCGAAGCACATTGACATTCGACATCATTTCATCGGGGAATAAGTAGAAAGGTGTGGTTGAGCTCTACTGTAAGGACCGAGTATCATTTAATGAGACATCTTCACTAAAGCTTATCCAAGAGATCGGTTTGAGTTTATTCTACCGCGACTCGGCATGAAGAGTCTGCACCGAAAATACTTAAACGTCTTCGTGAAGAGGATGAGGAGTAAAGAAATTTCTTCTTCTATTCTTTGTATATATTCTTTCAAAAGCAAAATACAAAATTACAAAACCAACAAAAGAAAATAGAAAATATAAAATCAAGAAAAGCCCATAAAAATCGGAAAATTTAAAAATACCAAAAATATTGTTTTCTCCGTGTATGTCTTACGTATCGATAACATCTATGGTCTTAAAATGTCATTCAATAATGGCACGGACTTTAGATGAAGTTCGAGAAGAAGGTGTAAATACTTTTCAAAACATGTCTCAAAACAATGGTTTACAATTACTTCAGATTGTAACCCGCGCTTAAAATCATGGCTTACGGTCATTTCAGGCAGCAACTCGGGCTTAAATTAATGGCTTGCAGTTATTTTAGACTGTTAACCCGCTTTTCAAGAAAGGAAAGTTCTGCGCAAAATCGATTTTTTAAAATTTCGAGCACTTATCCTAAAACCTAAGAAAAAGGAACGCATGTTGCCAAAAAGACGGTTGTTCCTACTCAAACGTTTTTCATTCTAAGATTCTTCGAAAAGTATTTGTTTTCACATGGTGATAACATTGTTTGAAAATAAATCGGACTTAAATTTTTGAAAATCAACTGGACTCCATTGTGTCAAAACATGTGCCACTCAATCAACAACTACGGTCATTGATTGGAGGGAGAGTGATTTCAAACATTTCAAACTTGATATTTTCAAACAATTGGTACAAGAGCATGTTACTTTGTCCGGTTTGTACTTTATAAAGTGGTGAATAAAGGTTTAGTGTTATGTGTCAAGGTATATAATCTTCGCTTTGAAAATAGAATTACGGTTCAAAAGTTATGATTTTTGTTATTTCAAAATTCTTCGATACGACACTAACAATCTTAAAATTCCAAAACTGCTCCTTATCGCTAAGTTTTAAATCAATCCACATCTTTCCCAAAGAGTTTTCTAAATGATTTAATCAATTAGGATCACAAATCTCAAATGGTTTGAAATTTTGATCGGGGAGAGTTTGTGATTTAAATCGAAATGATCCGATAAATTGGTGAGTAGTTTAGAAAATCAATAAAAGGCACTTGTTCCTTCATGTGCCAAACGATTTCAAGTATACTATGCACATGTTGAGGGTGAGCATTTATCTAAAGCCGAGTAAACGATAACACCAAAGTATTAAATTCAAATTCAAAGCACGAGCAAGTTATCATTGAAAGTCTTAAAATAAACTCTCGTGAAAAAGGTAATCGTTTAAATCGTTTAAAGACTCAAACATGCACTCCTTCATCTATGTGCTAAATGACTTCAAAATCCATCGCACATGTTAAGGGGGAGCATTTATGAAAGATCAAAATAATTGAGGTACAAAATGCTTTGATAATTATATCACATGTACATTGATTGATTTTTCAAATGGTTTTCATTTGGTTTCAAAGCGGAAAGAAGCTGTACCACAAGACCGACCATTTTAATTTATGTATTAGAGTTATAAGGACGGTAAGGTTAGGTATTAGTTCACATGATCCCTCCAGAGCCGAAGGGATCTACCCAGGGACAATTCACTAGATAGTGTAGAAATCCTTAGGTATATTGAAAAAAGGAGAAAAGTGAGAATAAGGGAAGAGTGCCGACTGAGATAGAGCTAGAATTGGAACAAACCCAACAAGATTCTAGTAATGAAGTCTCAGTAAGCACTGAAGGGGTTGAAGAATGAAAAAGAAATGAAAAGTGAAAAATGTGAAAAGAAATAGCCCTCCAATAATTCAACCTTAGGGCAGAAACCGGGTTCAATACATATGCTACTGGTGGTTACTAATGTAACGTTGGTATTGAAGACAAGACGTCATGGACCCAATGACGCACAACACTAAACTTCCCAGCTACTCAATTTCTCTTAAAAGGACTTGTTTCATTCTCACCGGGAACCTACATAATCTATCGACTTTCTCTTAGAGATGGTTGATATTGAAAAAGGAGACCTTCTCCCTAGTCTCCACTCAAGAAACCGAAGTGCACAATTGAGTCTAGAGCCAAGAGATCATCACAATAAATCTCATTAGGACACACAATTCATGAAGACTTGCTGTTTCACACAATTCATGAAGACTTGCCAAAACGTCTGAGTGATATGTAAAATACTCACGATGAAGATGGAAATCCTTCTAGAGCCAACATCAAACAAGCTTTTGGTGGGTGATATGTGAGATTCTTCAAGAATCAAACTTGTGACAACTGGATAGAAATGATGGGGTGATTCACTCTTGAATCAACCTTGGTCCAGGAAATGGATTGACGGATACTTTTGAAAAACCTCTCGATGTACTCCAAAATTCTTTTCTCTTAGCACATCGAATGCGTATTAATTTTTCAAACAAAAAGTATTTATGAATGAAAATTGATCTTTCTCATAAAACTTTCGTCGTATTCCAAAACTCTTTCTCTTAAGCAATACGCAATTATTTTTCAAATCAATTTATAATCAATCAATGAATCTCAATTCGCTGGTTCACTCACTCCTTGTTGTCTACTTTGGGACGCTCCGGTTTGAGAACGGCTAGATCAAGCTGTGAAACCCTGACAAGGAGATTCTTAGGAATTCTACCTGATCACAAAAAGATTTATCTTCGATCAACGGGAACCGTGGTTCTTGCAATCCTATTCAACTAAAGTGAACAAAGACACTTTCGTGTGTTTTATTGCTAATCGTTGTCTCGCAAGAACATCGATGGTTGAAGTCGATCAAAATTGTGAATTCAATCCATAACCACGCACTCACACATCACACTCACGCTTAAAGAAATCATTATAAGTTTGTCTCTATGCTCTAATACTATCAAGCTATGCTTCCGCAACTATGATACAAAATATCATGATCCAACAACGTGTTAGCATGTCGGTCCGTAAGTCACAAAAATCACATAAAGACGATACAACAAAGGATGAGTAGATTTATTGTGGTCGATGATCTCAAAGAAAAGCTCAAAGACCACCAAGTCATGGATCGTTAAAGACCTCTACCGAAAGTACAAAGCATGCGAATTTGAAGAATCAAAGATTACGAGCTACAAAGCAAAGAACGTGTAATAGAATGCTAGAACTCAAAATGTAATATCCAGGTTGTAATTGAGGTGACCTCCTTAGAGGAGATTGGTACGATTTAGTCAATCTCTATGTGAAAGACTCGATCACCTCAAGTATTTGTAAGCATTAGAAAGCTTGTAGTCTTATTCATTTAGTTATTATAAGTAGTTAGTTAAGTAACACCGTGGAGGATGGACGGGTCTTTATCCACTGTATACCTAATCCACAGCCCGTAGGTGGCGTTTATTGTAAAAACTATAAATACCTTCTACCTCCCGAGGTAGAAGGTTGAAGCTTCATAATATTACATTACTTTCTCTTACTAGAAGTTCCCATTCTCTCTACTTTCTCTCTCTAAACTCCCCTAGATTTGAACCATCATTAGTTTGTTTGTGTGTTTATGATAACCAATATGTTACAATGTTTGAATTATGATCATTATTCCTGATCCTCCGTCATACTACAATGTTCTATTAGTTAGAACTTGTAAACAATATCTACGTCGAATTATAATGTTAGGATTTAGTAAATCCAGTTATTAAAGACTCGGTCACCTCAAGTATATGTAATCGTTAGAAAGCTCGTAGTCGTAGATTACTTAGTGTTTAGTAGTATTTAGTTATGTAACACCGTGGAGGACGGACGGGTCTTTACCCACTGTATGCCTGATCCATAGCCCGTAGGTGGCGTTTTATGTAAAGACTATAAATACTCTACCTCCCAAGGTAGAGTTGGAGCTCATAATAAGATTTTTCTTTCTCTCACTAAAGTTCCCAACCTCTAACTTTCTCTCTAAAACCTCTTGTATACGCCTCTTTGATTATTGGTTTAGTGTGTTTGTGAAATCCAATATGTTACAAATGGTATCAAGAGCCATGGTTTGATCATCTCTTACCTATCCTTGGATTTCTAGTGGTTTTTAGATGGTTTTTGAGTTTGAAAAAGTTTAGTGGTTTTTGCATCATTTGGTACATTTCTAGTGTTAAAGTTTGAATTTTGGATGTACTTTTGTGTTTATAATCGTTATATGTGCTTTGGTTTTGATTTGGTAAGCTTGAATCACCGTGATTGAGCTTGTTTTGGATTGAAAAGTGTGTTTTGAAGTTTTTCTTGGTAGCGACTTGGTTCTCGTAGTGAATTTCATCATAGCGACTTGCTTCGTAAAAAGGTAGCGAGTTGTAGTGATTTTGGTAGTCACTTGGTCCTAGCGACTTGTCTATTGAGACAAGCCGACAAATAGTACAAGTTAGTGGATTCTCCACTACGGCTAGCGACTTAGTGAGGTTAGCGACTTGCTTAAGAAATTGTTAGCGAGTTGTAGTGTAAATTGTTAACGACTTGATACTAGCGACTTGGATCTTAGCGAGTAATTCTTTTGCAACTTAACCGTGTCTAGCGACTTGGTGCTTAGCGACTTGGACCTTAGCGAGTTGCTCTTTAGCGACTGACCGTGTAGCGACTTGGTGCACTAGCGACTTGTGACTTAGCGACTTGGTGATTAGCGACTTGGTTCAAGAATTCGTAGCGACTTGGTTGATTTTTGTTTGTACACGGTTTCTCTTGATTTAGTAAAGTCTCGTGAAAGAATCTATTTCCGGCTTAATCATAGAGTTATAAAATCCGTGTAATATGTTAACATGTCTACCAACGTACCTACAATCATCTCCACTGTTGTGGAGGATGTTCAGCATTGGTTACGATACTCGCCCACCCATGCTTGATGTAACCGACTACGACTCTTGGGCACAACGAATCAGATTGTACTGCCTTGGAAAGGAAAACAGAGTCAACATTCTCAAGTCTATTGATGAAGGACCTTATCGATTGAGACTACAAGAGACTTAATTGATATAGTGCAGATGGAACAATGATCTATGGAATTGATGCACTAAAGACGTATGATGAGCTCAATGATAAGGAGAAAATAGATTCGATGTCGACATCGTGGCTTCTAACATTATACTTGTGGTCTTCCAAAAGATATCTACAAGCTTATCAATCACAACACCGAAGCCAAGGTCGTTTGGGATAATGTCAAGATGCTTCTCTCGGTTCGAATTGACAAAGGAAGACAGAGAATCACAGCTTGTATGATGAATTTGAAAACTTTAAGATGAAGCCGTAAGAAAGTTTCTATGAGTATTACGTGAGATTCCACAAGCTTGTAAATGATATGAGGAATATCAAATGACCATGCCAAATATTCTATTGAATTCAAAGTTTGTGAACAACATAAATCCCGAATGGCATAAGTTTGTCACATCTGTGAAGCTAACCAAAGGATTGAAGAATACCAACTATGAGCAACTTTATGCATTCCATCTTCAGAACGAGAGACATGCTATGTTAGAAAAAAGGATTCTTGAACAGTTCAAAACCAACCAGGGAGAAACAAGTTCATCAAATGACTCTACACCTTTTTACACCAATGTTGGAATTACCACTAAAGCTTCTCAAGTCATACCACGGGTAATGGAAATCACAAACTCATTCCCGATCCAAGTTTCAAAAAACCTGATGCCAATGCAGTCATGGAACACTTTATCAATCAAGCGGCTTTTATGGTTAAACAAAACTTAACCTTCACTCCACATACTAACCGCCTTCACACTAACAATGAAATCCGGATCGCATCCAATCTACACAATCATGCTTTGGTCGAGATGGAAAGGTTACGGTGCAACCACTCAAGGAAGACAATATGAACAAAGAAGAGGTGGAGTAGGAGGAGGGTATGTGGAAAATCAAGATAGGGAAGGAATGGAAATCAAGGTCAAGCTAAGCCAATTAAGTGCTACAACTGTGGTAGTGAGGACACATAGCACGGAAGCTGCACTTCTCCAAACGCCTCAAAATGCGAGTACTTCAAAGATAAGATGTTACTAGTGCAAGCACGGGATAATGGAGTTGTGTTGCATGAAGAGGAGCTGTTGTTTCTTGTCGAGGGCAATGCAAAGACATATGATGCGATGTGGATGAGCAACCAATTCGTGAGATATGTCATAATCATCGAATGCCTTTCAAGTCGCCGACCGTGATGCATACGACTCGACGTTGATGATGAACCCATCGCATGCACTATTTTCATGGCTAGCATTTCTCCAATGGTCTCTCCAAAGGTCCCCTCACCACAGCAAGCTGGTCCATCCAAAGAATCAATCATCTCAGAGGTATTAAAACTGTACGATGATGTTGATGAGCAAAAGATACATGTCAAAGTACAATCAACTGAACCTTTTGAGTCAGATATTGAAAATATGGGTAATATCAATGTTGTCCCATATGATCAATATGTGAAACAAAGTGAAAGTGAGATTGTACCTAGTGATGCATCTTCTGCAGTCAATGATGACTATGTTTTTTTATGAATACACTGCCTGTGCCCCTGATGATTCTGTCATCTCTGAACTAAATGCCCATAAAGAACAAGTTGCTATTTATGAACAACGTGCTAAGTTTGAGTTAACCACCCGTGAGCAGGAAATGGATGACCAAATGCGTACAACTATTAGAAAAAGTAATTTTAGAGAAGAAGTATTAAAACAAGAGTTAAACTCCTTACATGAAAAGCTTTCTAAAACTACTAAGCAAAAACAAGAACTTTAAGAAAATGTTAAAATGCTTAAGCAAGAATTGGTGCTAAGGAATCAAAACTTTGAATGAATTTTCTAATCTAAAACCTTGAAAACAAGCCCGAAAATAAGTTATGCGTATAAGGGAATACCATTCAGATCGCTCACATGATCACTAAGCATAGAGTTCTCACGATAAGCATAGTATCCCCATTATAAAGGAATCCAACCCCGAGTATGGTAAGATAGCAAAAGTCGCTCAAAATGTAATCTATGATGGAAATGAGATTCTTAAACCTAGGCGAAACCTAGTTGCATTGAGTGAAGGCGAGGAAGATAGAAAACTAGATGATGCATCTAGGGTGAAAATGAATAAGAAGCTTAACGATCCTGCGTGTAAAGAGAATAACATAACGATCAAACCCCATGATTACACTAAGGAAATTTGGATATCCTTGAACATGTTTAAGCCTCAAACTCAATTAACCCCGAATGATCTTTTGGAAGAAAGACATGGATAAGCTAAAAGTTAATGTACTTGTTGAAACAAACACCCCTTAGGAAAATGCACAGAGATACGTGTATCCTCGTGAATACACCAATGCATCTAGTTCCTAGATCTATTGCCACTAATATCAAGACCTTAATCAGCATGTATGTTGTTTATCGGTTGTTTGTTGATTTTGAGAAAACATGTAAGAATAGAATCACACCTCTGAGGGATAAGCGAGGGGAAAGGGTTTTGAGCAAACTAAAGAATGTTATTTAACCGAGGTTATGCCTTTCTTCAAACAATTAAAAGGTCAATTTGAGAGTCTTGAAAAGGGATAAATTCGGATATTAAAGAAATGGAAAAGGAATTTGATGCAATGATAGTTGAAGTCAATGATTATGAGCAGAACTCAAATATAATGAAGTTGAAAGGAAGAACTTGCACATCTTAAACGAGAATTTGATTTCGAGTTGTGTTGATCAAGATATGTTTTATATCTTGTTACCAAGCACTCTATTATCGCTTCTCGATTTCATGAATTATCTATTGCATTGAAAGTTTCCCATGATCGTGTCATTGAGCTTGAAAACAAAATCTCGTAACTAAGTGAGAAAATTGATCGGGATGATCACGATAATTTGGTAAAACATCTTTCTAAACTAGAAGTTGAACATTTTGATTTACAACTAAAATATCAACATCTTAAAGAAAATGTCAAAACCTCAAATATCAAGACATCCTCGATGTTCCGAGTTTGATGCGATTTTCGGATAAACAAACGTGACTTAATGATTCAAGCTCATTGTAACACGATCGTAAAGTTGAAAACCCAAATCTCTCAATTAAAGGGTGAAAAGAACAATGTGACCGGCTCCCAAATGCCTCCTCCTTTAGATTCTCAGATTCTCAAACTTTTCATCTTCAAAACTTAGTTAATGCTTTACAAAAAGAAAACGAGAGCTTTCTAGCGAAAATGAAAAAGTTAAACGACACTTTAAAGAGTTATATGATTCAATAAAAGTCACCGTGACAAAAACAATGAAAAATAACGCCTTTACAAAAAGTAATTGAGAATCTGAGGAGTCGTGAAAAGGAAAGCGCCACTTGTTTTTAATGAGAATGTTGCATCAATGTCATCCTCGCATCGCAAATATCTTGTGACTATTAAATACATTCCTCTTCATCTTACGAATAATGAACTTGTGTGTTGGAATCACTCCTAAACCTTAATTCAAGTGTTAGTTACTCATATGTAATAGGTAGCTTATTATGGCCTTTATGTTTGTTTAAGGTCTAGCTTATGTAGAAGGCCCATAAGCTTAGGCCCATGTCCAATAAGGAAAAGGGAAGGAGTGGGAGTGTTGCCCTAGCTCCATGCCTATAAATAGTCTTGTATAACCCTCACTTGAGGGTTGGTTGTTCAATTTATTCCTTTCACTCATATCTACGCATAACCGATCATAAGCATATCGTGTGTGTGTGTTTGGTTTATTGTTAAATCGCCTTTATCTCTTTCTATTAAGCTTGTGTTGTAAAACTAGTGACCTAACAGTGGTATCAATTGCCTAACTAGTTGGGTGACTCGTTATTTCTTGAAGTGGGTTTTTTTGGTCCTACGCGTAGAATAACGTGATACTTTAGTTCGCTTAAAAACTCGTTTTTTACACTTTTTAATCCAAGATTCTTGTACTTTCAACGTTTTAAGGTGTTAAAATACTTTTTTTTGGCAAAAAGTTTCAACCTTTACGCGTGGATCTACGTTTTTAAGCTTGTTTTTTAACGAGGGTGTAAACCTACTCGTAACCATTTTGAGAGCTTTGGATCATCAAGTTTCACACTTTTGTGTCATTTTGGTGTTATTGAAGCTATTTCATCACACAAAAACTGGTTTAGAAACATGTAGAGTTTGTTAGGACTCCATGAGATCGTTTTGAGCCTTAGGGTTTAACAATAACATAGATAAAGAACATGCACAGCGGAATTAAACAAACAACTATGTTATTGACACAAGGTTTCATTCACCATCACCTCCAATTATATTAATAACGTGTTACCTAATGTAACAGGATCAAAGACTTCTTTGATCTTGGGGTTAACTAAACTAACACTAACCTAGGCGTTTACAAAGAACTACACGCCTAGGACACACACACCTTTAATGACTACATTATGGAAGACTTATATATTAAAACCTACACCCATGTCCTCTTTATATACTAGAGGATTAGGGTTTACAAGATACTACGAAGGACTAAATAATAAATCTTCTATTGCAAGCAAGTCCTTCCATCCTTTTTGTAGATTTCCTTCTTGTCACTTTAAGCCCTTGATGTTTCATTCTTTATTGTTTTGTATCATCAAATCAAGAAACCCAACAATCTTCCCCTATTTGATGATGACAAAACAAACACGATTCTTGTATGAACTTCCGTAGACGAAGTAGCAGAAGTTGAGATAATTAAATCTCACCATGAATGAAACAATCTTGTCTTCCTTTGTCTTCCCCTTAATCCATGCTATGCCACTCCAATAATTCTTCCCCTTTTTGTTATCAACAAATAGAAAATGTAAGCAGTAGAAACTTCCCTTGAGTGGTGCATGAACATCAAATGATTCTTCAAATCTGTAAGCTCCATGTAATGATCACATGTGAAGAAAACCAAATATAACTAACTTGATAAAGAAGTAGAATAACCCAAACTTGTGTCTTATGTCTTGTTTATCCACGTGACTCCAAAGTTATAGTAACACCATATAAGTAGACCGCAATCTCTTGACAAAATCCTCATCTTCAATGAGACACTGAGCACTACAATGTAACTCCTTTAAGTGATAGTTAACTAGGTCTTCATCCATCCACCCCTTGACCTATGAAAACTAGATTTTGCAAGTCTTCATCAACATCCTTTAAGCACGAACAAGTTATCTCCAAAGTGTAACACCCACTTTGAGATATGATAAGAGCACGAATCTGTGTTACTCAACTACAATATCAAATAGGTTATGATCAATCATCTTCGTAATCACCTATTCAATAAATCCCAAAAATGAGCCTTTTTAAACATTGAAGAACAAATACCAAACTTCTTGTGTGTGTAAACCAAAATCTTCCAATCTCATATGAACTTCCCCTCAAATCCAGAACCATACAAGAACCAATAACATGTACCGTCCGATATCGATTAAAGCTAGTAGTAGAAACATATCTTCCTGACAAGCTCAAGAAGACAACCCATGAATGACACATCGAAAACAAGTAGCTTGAACATGTTAGTAGTACCAAAAGAATATTCACCATCCAATGTATTCTTAAAATAGACCAATCAAAGTAATAGGTGATAATAGATCCTACCATGCAATATAAACAATCACATAAACCAATTAATATATCATGTCGCCCACGTCGCCGATTTACAATAAATTTGTATGAGGTTTAGATTGTGACAACACTTCAATGTGGTCGGTTCTCATGCAAATTAATTCACTTCATCCAAACTTTCACCTTTATCTCCAATGCATAGCACATATGATACTACAATTCTCTCACTAGAAAATAAGAACCCTCGAATCCTACTGTTGCGTTTGAGTTAGCAGGAGTAACAGTATCACAACTGAACTGACAAAGACAAGTACTAATAGCAACCTCAAACAAGAATAACCAAAGTACGAACGGTGGAAACCAATCGATAAGCCCAACGGTGGTTACAAGTAAAGCTAGCGATGGTTTCGATATAACTAGCGATGGTTTTGAGAAGCTTGGCGTGGTTTCGAGAAACGGTTGATGCTAGCGATGGTTTCGAGATAGTAGCGATGGTTATCATAAACTAGCAATGGAAACAATAACTAGCAATGGAATCGATCAACGAGCAATGGTACAATTTTCTACTAGTAGTAGAAACTCAAAGAAGCTAATGTAGAATCACGAGGATAGCAATGATACTTTATGGAGTAATGATGAGTAGTAAATCATAACCCAATGTTTACCCACTAAGTTCCACAAGAACCATTGCATGCAAAACCTCCACGATCACGTGTGGGATTAAATCATCTACTAACATTAATATAATAATATTGAGAAGCATCCACCAACCGATTATAAGCATTTGATTTGAGAGTACTACCAACCCATCATCTGAAGATGTACGAGGTTAATGAATGATCACCGGCCCACTAATTGTACAAGATTCCATGATTAATTTCTCTACCGTCGCATGTGATATATTAGATCCTTAATTAATCATACTATTTGCAAAAGATCAGTTATCAATAGTATAATATGTAGATCTTAACAAGCAATTATAGGTCGACATAAATTAGTACGAGGAACCAATTAAATATCTATCATCATGAGAACTCCAACCAATTAAATATCTTGTCGCTATAACAACCATTCAACAGAAAAATTCGATTTTGCATGATTTGAAACATTAAAATTCGAAACTTTACCCACTCTCTGCAGCAGACTTCAACAGCTTATAACTTTTGATTGCAAGCTCTAATTAACGATCCCTTCGGTGAAAAGTTAGATGGATATACCGAGATGCTCCAGCAAAAATTTTAGCCCGATCCAACGGTTCACGAAAAAGTCATCACCTCTTGAAAACAGTGCTGCAGAAGTATTACGAAAATTCTTAACTTCGAATTTTTCTTATTTTTCTTCGACTAAAAACCTTGCGAATCCCTAGGTAACGAGCTCCCCGAGCTCTGATACCAATTCCGGAGTTTGTTAGGACTCCATGAGATCGTTTTGAGCCTTAGGGTTTAACAATAACATATATAAAGAACATGCACAGAGGAATTAAACAAACAACTATGTTATTGACACAAGGTTTCATTCACCATCACCTCCAATTATATTAATAACGTGTTACCTAAATGTAACAGGGATCAACGACTTCTTTGATCTTGGAGGTTAACTAAACTAACACTAACCTAGGCGTTTACAAAGAACTACACGCCTAGGACACACACACTTTTAATGACTACATTATGGAAGACTTATATATTAAAACCTACACCAATGTCCTCTCTATATACTAGAGGATTAGGGTTTACAAGATACTACGAAGGACTAAATAATAAATCTTCTATTGCAAGCAAGTCCTTCCATCCTTTTTGTAGATTTCCTTCTTGTCACTTTAAGCCCTTGATGTTTCATTCTTTATTGTTTTGTATCATCAAATCAAGAAACCCAACAAAACATCTGTGGACATAATCAATTTTACGAGTAATCCCACGCGTAGCAAAACCCTAAAACTACGCGTAAGTTATTCCTTGGTTTGATCTTCGTTTGCGTGGTTTACCCGTGTTTTCTTGCTTGGATAAGCCTAAAAATACGTCGACTTTGGATATCTTTTGCACCGTGATAGTGTAAAAGATCATTTGGGCAAAACCCTAAACTTACGCATAAGCATAAAGCTTACGCCGAGAAATACTACGATAAGATTCATCTTATGCCTAAGCCTAGTCTTACGCATAAGGTAATCCTACACCTAACTTTCACGCCTAACTTTGTGTCACGCATAACTTTAGCGTCTTTTCCTACTTACGCGTAAGCTAAATCTACGCGTAACTCTTGATTGTTACGCATAACTTTGGTGTTTTTACGCATAAGTGCTACTTGGCTATTGTGATTTCTACGCCTAAGGATACTTCATCAACAACGGTTCATTCGACTACAAAGATCCATTTTATAACATAAGTTTATCAACATGTCACAACCACCTTACTCTAACTATTTCCCTTACACTTATTCTCAACGACAACAACAACTAAGTCCACAACATCAACAATGGAATCAACAACAAGCAGTTTATCAACAACAATTTAATCAACAACATACTCCACAACTTGGTGCAATTCCACAACCACAAATGGTTCAAACACCACCAAGTCTTCAAGTTCAATCCTACATAAACGATTTCAATCAACATCCATCAAGGAACACTATGAAGGAACCCACTTGGTTTGCAAAGATGTGTGAAGCTTTAAGCAGCCAACAATCAATTCATGAGGCTGGATCACTTGATAGACCTCCAATGCTCACTCCAGGAAACTACGATCAATGGGTGGTAAGGTTCTTTAGGTTTTATGATCCGAAGAAGCCACATGGAAAGTTCTTAAAGAAGGTTATCTTGGAAGGTCCATTTGAGATGCCTAATGTCATTGTACCGGAGATCCTAATGCTAATCCACCAAGAGATGAACAATCAAACATTGCTACATTGCGGACTTGAATCCGTAAGAACTTCTACACTATGAAGTCGATGAGCTTGCAATGAAATATATCCTTTTAGGATTACCAAACCCAATTCTTGAAGTGTTGATGCTCAAAAGACGCAAAGAAAATGTGGGAACATATTCATCTACTTATGGAAGGATCTCGCACTCAATCGTGAAGATATGGAATCCAAAATTTACTTGGCTTATGAACACTTCATGATTGAATCGAGAGACACTCGAGTCTTATCATCATCAATTTTCGACATCATCAATGATTTGGATAAACACAACATCATCATGCCAAGAATTGCGGTGAATACTAAGTTCCCGAGTTGTCTTGGTCCCGAATGGGAGAAGTATGTCATTTTTCTCCGCTGCGAAGAATATGCATCATTCTACATATGGATTGTTGTACGATTACTTGAAGCCTCATGAAAAGGAAGGCGATAGGAAAGGATTCTCCGTGCTCAAATTGCTTCAACGACAACTCCGAAAATCAACAACTTGCCTTGTATGCTCAAAACAGTTATCCTCCTCAACAAGCAACTCAACCAATCGCCACTATCACACCAAATGATCAATCACAAGAACCTCAACAAAATCAATTGGTTCCTTACAATAACAACAATGATCAAGCACTTCATAGTCAAACTAATGAGGAATCCGATCCGCTCAAATCGCAACAAGGATTTGTTACGATTGCTAATGCTTTTAGCCATTATACCAACAAATCCAACAATCGATTCGATCCTCATCTAACACACGCAATCAGTCATAGAACAATGGACGAGTTGAAGTTCGTAATCGTGGTTATGGTCGTCGAAGGCGGTGGTCAAGGGTTTAATGCTATGGGTAGGAATAACAACGAGCTCAAGTGGTTGAACATGGAAATGCTCGAATGGGTTGAATGGTCTTGATGCTACAACCGCAATGAGAAGGGACACTGGCTAATGCATGCCCAAACCGAGGACTAAGGGCGTGCTTATTTCAAAGAGGCTCTTCTTTGGCTCTTAAGGATGAAGTGGTGGAACTCTCACAAACAAAGAATGAGTTTTATGGCGTATGCGACTCGATGATGATATAGAGGACTTGCAGGCTAATGCAATGTTATGTTAATGGCTAATATGCATGAGTTACACATGAGTGACATAGGCCCAGTGTATGACATCGATGGCTTGTCTCGGTACCCAAACAAACCATATTTATCTCGATCTAATATCTCCGCCAACATCCGAATCCGCAAGGCTTAGAATGTTCAAATGAGTCATTTACATCTCATTCGACGATTTTCAAATAGACCCGTAATTACATTTGACGATCAAGATGACCTTATGGTTTCCATTGATAATCAAATTGACTCCGTGGTTATACTTGAGGATCTAAATAATGATCATGTTGTGACTCCCATTGAACAAGCCGAACTTTGCCTCATCCGGATCTTGCTCTTTACTTAAAGACCAAAGAATCCCAAATTGAAGAATGTTGTGCATTAAATCGGGACTTAAAAGTAAAATGCATCGTTAACCAAGGATTTTGAATGTTTAAAATGCAACTCAACTTTTCAAAACTCAAGAAAACCGTGAAAAGGTTTTGAAGCCACTTTTGCTAAATCTCATCAAAGCGAAAAATATTTAGAGGACGGATCGTGATCTAGCCACTTGAAGAATGCTTTATTGTCTCGAAATAGAACAACTCGAAACATGAACATAAAAAGAAAATTAACGCCTCACCTTGGAAAATCAAAAGCTAAGGCTAAGTTAATTTGCCAAAAGTTCTCTGCATACAAAAGCATTCCACGAAACAAATAGATGATCATCTTGAAGAAATTATCGCTTGCAACGCAAACTTAAAGAGTTTAAAACTATTGTTTACAAACATGGTTAGTCAAGAATCGCTATTGAAAAGTTTACTTTAAAACTCAATCCAAATGGATATGGACCGAATCTTGCGACTACAAACCTAAGCTTTCAACCAAAACATTCAAACCAAATCACGAAGTTTCCAAAGCGAATATAAAATTGATAATTTCATATGAGTGTTGTTGAATATCATCGTCAAGAGGAATTAGATGCGTAAGACGAGTCGATCAAAATTAAAAGCGTTGTTTACAACAAACCTTTTAATTACTCAAACCCGGTCACTTTCGTCACACCAATGGATTCTTCTAACACACCAAGGATTATCATAAAACGTCGAGTCTTCTAATGTTAATCCCCAACCGATTATGCACAAATTTATGGTCCTTTACCTTCCATCGGTGAAATAAACTCAAAACACGAAAATCGCAAAATTCTTAGATATTTTGACATTTTCATGGCGATCTCAAAACTTTACAACATGAGATAGAATATCATTCGAAATCAAAGTTCAACATTTTCAATCGCCTCTGCGCGAGAACAAAGAGACATCTTTCTAAAAATCTTTTACCTAATGTTAAAAATTTGAAAATTGTGCATTGTCTTGGGAACGGACTTTCATAAGGAACTTGGAGTGATGAAGGTTGTTTTCGAGAAATGTAAACATCTATTTCTAATACTAAACGTAAAAGAAAATGTTGAGAAAAGATGTTGATCGACTCTTGAATGATGTTATATGTCGATATCCATAATATTGTGTTATTGAATTCTATGTCATATGCATCGATTATATCTCTCACGATACTATTGACTCTATCGAATCTGTTAAGAATATTGATAATGTGCTTGGATCGAGTCTTTAAAAGTCGAAAATGAACGATTGCTTAACGAACTTTCCAATGCAAAACGTCGCCTTAATTGGTGTCAAAAGATATTCACAATCAACAACTTTGTGTTTCAAAACAAAATCGCTCGATTGCATGCAAAATCTTCCGATCCTAAAATTGAGCAACCTGGATGATCAAACGTGTCTTTGAAAAGTCAAATCTCAAAATATGAACAAGAACTTGTAAAAGTTAAACAGGAATATGGTGTCATATTTGATTTACTCAATAAGACTCGTCATGAAGCATCAAATGAATTTAATCACTATCTTGCACACACTAGAGAAGTAATGCATTTTGCTGGTAATATTCGTTCTGAAAATCAAGATTTGATTCACACTATCCTTAAGTTAAGAGAAATGTTAGGAAAGTAGGAACTACTTCTGCCTACCGTAATTAAGAGAATAGCACCAGTAACACTTAGTAATCATGAACCTAGAATACCTACTGCCAAATCACAAGTTGCTAACGTGCTTCCTTCTACTAAAACAAGAATAGTTGCGTCTTTTCCAAACGTCCGCACTTCACGCCCTAGAGCACTCAATCAAGAATAGGAAGTTGCGACCTAAGAAAAGATCAATAAGGAATGCTAAAGTAGAAGAACACCCTAGGACTATGAATAAGACTCACGTTGTTTCCACTATAGACATTGCGTCCGCAAATGTAATAGAAATAGTGATGTAACGAATGCTAAACCTTTAAGTACTTTTGATATTCAGTCTGATGCACCTTGTGTTATTTGTCGTAAAAGTATGAATTCTGATTGTCATGACAAATGTGTTGCTAAAGCTATCATCTCTCATTTACGGAATCCTAAGAATCGGAATACCTCTAAGCCCACTAATCATTCTAAGTTTGTGCTTGGTAGACCGCCTTCTTTAGATTCTAAGGCAAGCATTGCTGTCCCTGTAGCTCCAGTTTCACCTCCTAAGAATGTAGTACCACCTAGTGCATTTACTAAGACTAAAGCAAATAGTAGTTATAGATGGTAGAAATTGATATATAACACACTAGGATTTAAATGGATGCCTAAAGTTATTGATGTGTGTATGTTCATCAGAAGCGCATCGAACCTCTAACATTTCGGGTTCTACATCTACTTCTATTCCATCCGTGTCAAATGTGTGTAATGCGGTGTGATAGATCATTATATGGATTGTTGATAGCGGATGTTCCCGACACATGACAGTAACCTTAAACTGTTATCAAACTTTATTGCAAAGTTCATTGGCATCGCCGATTCGGAATGATCACTTCGCAGCTATCATGGGCTACGGAGACTATATCAATGGGAACATCGAAATTAGCGTGGTTTACTATGTGGAAGGCCTCGGTCACAACTGCTTTCGAGAGGTCGGATTGTGATGGAGATTTGGAGGTTGCTTTCAGGGAGAAATCTTGTTTCATTCGTGATCTACAAGGAAACGACCTTATGTCCGCTCGCGTAACTCAACTCTTTACACTATCTCTATGCAAGACATGGTTGCATCATCTCCCATATGCTTACTTTCAAAGGCAACATCAACAAAATCTCGGCTATGGCACCGTCGTCTCTCACATCTAAACTTTCAAACCATCACCAACCTTGCTCGACACAAACTAGTTAAAGGACCCCACGATTCCGGTATTCAAAAGATCACCTTTGCTCACCATGAACAAGGGAAAAGCACTCGTGCTCATTTTCCTTCAAAGGTGGAACACGACTCTCAAAGACATGTGCTTCATCTTCTTCACATGGATTTGTATGGCTCTCGCGTGCAAACGATCAATGGCAAACGCTACATCTTAGTATCTGTTGATGACTACTCACGATGGACTCGGGTCTACTTTCTTCAAGCAAAGACCAAGCTCAACAGATGATCATCACATTTCACGAAAATCTGAGTTCGACTCAAACACCGTCCGACAAATCGAGCAGACAAAGGCCGAATTTGTTAACTAAACCCTTCGTGACTTTTATGAGAAAGTGGGAATTCAAACATCGGCATCTATTGCACGTACACCGAACAAAAGCGAGTTGTTGAAAGACGAAACCGAACGTTAGTGGAAGTCGCAAGAACAATGTTAATCAATGCTAAACTTCCGGATTACTTATGGGTCAAGTTGTATCTCGCATGCTATACTCAAAATCGTTCTATGATTACTAAACACCACAACAAAACACCGTTTCACTTCTCCACAACCATAAACCGAATCTCAAACACTTTCATGTATTTGGATCCCTTTGCTATCCGAATAATGATCGTGATGATTTTGAAAGCTCAAAGCCAAAGCGACATTGAGTCTTCATTGGATATTGTGAGAATTCTAAAGGTTACGGATCCGGAATCGTCGTACAAAACATGTTATGGAAACGATTCATGCTCATTTTGATGAACTTATGGAAATGGCTTCGAGTATCACGACTTAGAACCCGGTCACAACCGCTTAAACTTTCCTCAACCCCATCATCGGTGAACAAAGCCCCCGACTTACTCGTCAACAAATGGAAAGGTTATTTGCTCATTGTTCGGTGACTATATTGATGAGCGTGCTCGGTGTATCCATTGTTTCATTGCTCAACTCGATACTACTCTTATACCGATACACCCGCTACAACAACTACTATTGAAGAAGCACCACCATTGACTCCACCACAAGTTGAACAAACCGCTTCCAACAATGATGAATTGGTGATGATATTACAGAATGAAGTACCCCACCGCAGATTTTGATCCAATCGTTCTTTAACCCGTTTCTAATGACACTGCTGCACCGATGTCGCGGAATCATCAACAAACCATTTGAATCCTCGAATCGCACAATGTATACCAACATCAACCTCTACACATCGATGGAAAAAGACCATCATCCGCAAACATTATTGGCAACCCTAATCAACTGTCGTTACAAGACAACGTCTTCACACGATGGTGAACATTGCATTTATGCACTCACCGTCCGCCAATATGAGCCTAAAACATTAAAGACGCAATGACAAAAGACAATGGATCGAATCCATGCAAGAAGAACTCAACCAATTTAAACGTCTTGAAGTATGGAGGCGGTTGAAAGACCAACAGGGTCTCGTCATTGGTCTCAAATAGATTTGGAAAACAAATTGGATCTTTGAAGGGCGTAATCCGAAACAAGTCACGTCTAGTTGCTAAGGGTTATCGTCGGGAAGAGGAATATACTTTGAAGAATCTTTTGCTCCGGTTGCTCGTCTTAAGGTCGTTCGGATATTTCTTGCGTTCATGGCTCATATGAATATGACGGTCTATCGGATGGATGTCAAAGCTGCGTTTCTCAATGGACAAGCGAAGAAGCGATTTATGTCACCAACGGAAGGATTCGTTGATCCCGAGTTCCCGAACCATGTCTACAAACCGAACAAAGCTCTTTACGGTCTCAAACAAGCTCCTCGGGCATGGTACGATAAGCTATCATCTTTTCTCATTGCTAATAATTTCACCAAAGGTTCGATCGACCCTACTCTTTTATACAATATCACGGGCACATATCTTAATTGTTTAAATTTACGTGGATGACATCATTTTGGGTCTACACAAAAAGTACTCAATCGCTTTTGCAAAACTAATGAAGAAAATTTTGAAATGTCCATGATGGGTGAACTTACGTTCTTTCTAGGACTACAAGTTCATCAATCACCCGTGGTATTTTCTTGAGTCACCAAATATGCCCTTGAATTTTAAACAAATTTGGAATGAAAACACGTGACACTTATGCCACACCAATGACTCATACCAAGAAGTTAGAGACGATTTACATGGAAAATTAGTTGACCCTACCAAATACCAAAGTATTATTGGGTCTCTCATGTATCTAACAACTAGGAGACACGATATTGTATTTTCCATTTATCTATACTCCCGTTATCGATCGCGACCAACTAAAACCCACCTCTCGAGGCTAAAAGAATCCTCGATACATCAAGTGAACCATTAACTTGGGGATCCGGTATCCAGAAGGATTCGGTTTTGAACTAATCGCCAGACGCCGACGCGCAAGATGCTTAGATTCACGAAAAACACTTCAGAGCACTACAATTTCTTGGTGATAAATTGGTGTCTTGGCAATCAAAGAAGCGAGGATTGTACATCGCTGTCATCAACTGGCAGAATCATGCCCATGTCTCGCATGTTGTGCTCAAGTCATCGGATGAGAACACAACTCAAAGACTATGGTTACGTATTTGACAAAATCCCGATGTCTGCGACAATCGAGTGCCATTGCGATCCGTGCAACTCCGTTCAGCACTCGAAATCAAAGCATATCGATCTTCGTTGTCATTTCATCAAGGACCACGTGGAGCAGTGCAGTTGAATTATACTTGGTATCGAATACCAAGTGGCGATCTTCTCACCAAAGCCTTGCCTCCCGCTAGGTTTAATGAGTTGGTCCACGGATTGGTATGAGGTGTTTGACTCAAGAGGAATTGGATGACCTCCTAAAAGCAGTCTTAAAACACATCAAACACCAAAATATATTTTGTAAATAATTTTGCAAAACAAAATACAAAAATATAAAACCCGATAAAACAACAAAAATATTCTTCTAATCTAATTTTCTTTCAACATGGCATGTACATTTCTTCCATCAACACTATAATCTTTTAAAATTCAAGATTTTTCGATCAAGTGTTGAGGGAGAAAATTAATACCAAACTGTTTCAAAAACATTCGTGTACTTGCATGTTATTCTATACCGGTTGTTTCTTTTATCAATGGTGGTAAAATTTTCTGGTTAAATCACACTCCTCGGACTAAAATTTATAACCTTTCATTATTTTCTTAAGTCGAGGGGGAGTGTCGTCAAGTTTCTTTCTTAAAATCTTTGTTTGGTAACCAAAATGGAAGTTAAATGACTTTGTATGAAAAAGGAAAAGGTGGAGGGACCAAAACTGTCAAAAGTGTAAATTGTTTTTAATAAAACTCCCACACCTAACTTCTCACATCACATTTAATACTCAAACCTAACATAATCTACGCATACAAATCATTCAAGAAATCCGTGTTTTGGATCATCAATTTGTAAGTTGTTTTATGATCTTAACGTGTTTAAAAACATTGGTTTTGATTTTTATACAAATCCAACGGTCAAAATTTTGTCTATGATTGATTTAGTGTTCTACGCATAAGCGTATGAACACTCAATCAAGAATAGGTGTTTGTGGTTGAAATGATTGTGTCAAAATGTTTTTCTTACATCAATGAACACACTTTTATCACTTAAACATACCCAGATACACGAATTGAGTGACTTTGAAAATTAGGGTTTATGCGTGGTTTTGGGGGTTTTCAAATGTGATTGTATTTGGTCAAAAAGATTGTTGTGGGATGTTAACATCATGTTGAATTGATGATATCCTTGCCCTATAACAACCCAGAAACACTAATTAAGTTAGAATTAGTAATTAGGGTTTAATGTTCTTAAGTTTGGGTATTTTTGATTCACTGCGTTTTGGATGTTAAAACTTGGTTATTAGACTCTCACAACACCTAAGACCTACCAGAAAACGTTTGGTGCAATTTCTATGGCTAGAAATCATATGCGTAATTCTTAAACTCTAGGGTTTTGACTTACGCGTATGACTTTCTACGCGTAAACTGTTAACAAGTTTTCATGCCATGATCTGTTTTAAAATGAATATATGTGTTAAGATTGATGATATGATGATTTTATTTTAGGCTTGCTAAGCATAAAACTCAGAATCAAGGTCTTTGTAACTCTACGCATAAGGATCACCTTACGCGTAGAAAGTTATCGAAGAGTAATCTTACGCGTAATGCATACGCGTGTAAGGTTCTACAATGGGACCACGCGTATCCCGTGAAGGATATCGTCAATGATGACTCACGCATAAGGTCTACTCTTACAAGTAAGCCTTACGCGTAAGGTTTTATATACGCCACGCGTAAGCTCTACGCATAAGGTCCCCTTTTCCTACGCGTAATATTTCTTACGCGTAAGGATCCTACGCATAAGCTTGCGTCTACGCGTATACTTCTCTTGTTTACGCATAAGCTACTATTCCTACGCATAAGCCTAGATCAAACCTTCGTTATGAATTGTTACGCGTGCAAACTTGTAAATAAATGAATCATAACGTCACGAAACCAATAATGTCACTAATAAACTTAATCGTTTAATATGTTGTGTTAAATAAGTGATAACATAAACTTTAAAACTTAAAGTTAACTAACTCACGAAACTTATCACGACGACATTGGACTATTGAACAAACAAGTGACTTTGGACTCGTAACAATCTTTGACAATGTATATTCAATACTTAGACAACAAAACCTTCGTTGACTAACATTATGTCTTCGATATGTTGGTTCTTTTGCTAATGTTATTTCGGATCACGACATGGTCGCTTAAATGAATGTGGATGAACCGTAAGTTCTCACAATTGTCGACATCTTCCTAATGGCTATCCAAGAAAGATTGGAAAGAACAACCTTAGGGTTGACTTTGAAACCCTCACATGCCCGTAATCTTCTTGTCTCATTCTTTGTGGATATTCTTAAGAATCATCCCTACCGAACATGCTCTCACACTGCTACTGATGGGAGATCTACATTCAACAATTCGAATTCAATGCAAAGGATCAAGGGTCAAAGTGTAGTGATTTGTGACTATCAATAACAAACAAGTCACCATCACTCATGCGGACTTACGAGTCGTTCTTCTCATTCCGTAAATCGTGCCAACCGACTTCTATGCCACACCCATCGAGGAGAGTTCTTTAATTCTTGATTGATATTGGCTATGATGAAGCTTGAGAATTATCTTTAAGCATTCTCATGTGGAGCTTAAGAACATTCCTCAACCGTGGAGAACCTCTACATCATCATCACCAAATTGGTCTCTGGTCGTGACGGTGGCTATGAGCATCCCAAGCTCATGGAACCGCAAATCTTCGGTCATTAATCAACAAGAAGGACATCGAAATTGAAGCTCGATATGGGATGACATGATGACATTTCTCAAAAGCTTGGCTCAAAGATTCCTATGTCGGATACACTAAACTGCTGATCCAGAGAGCACTTGGACTTCATCCCGATATCCCCAAGAGGCTCAATGACCTCGACAATCACAACATGTTGATCGAGCCTATCACATGCTGGCCGAATCAAGGAATCGTCTACAAAGCGGGTGTTGTGTTACCGATCACCCATCGACTAACGAAATCAAGAAGCTTTAAACGTATAAAAGGTATCGGTAGCGAAGAGAAGGCAAAGTCGGTCATCTCGATGAAAAGCCTTCGAACACCCACTCGGAGAACCGAAGATGAAGTGTTGGAAGTGCAAGAAGCACAGAGAGTCTAAGGAAGGTCCCAAAGAGGAAACCTACTCCAAAGAAGAAAGTTCCTCTCGTGAAGTCGCTCCTATTCCTACACCGAACCACCAAGAAAGCTCTTGGACGAAAGCTCTAAAGATACACAATCGGATGAGGAGGTCCACTACTCAATCTGCAACCGAACCACCTCCTCAAGAGCAAAACCTCCTAGTCCTCCGGTGACCTAGGAAAAGGGAAGACTCTGACTTGTGCCATATGAAGAAAGCTCAAAGTGATGAAGAACAACTGGATAAATCCTACGGAAGAAGTTTAAAATCGTTAGACACCTTCAAAAGGCTAAAGAATTTGAACAAGATCAAATCGTGGCCCCAGAGGGTCAAGTGGTGGTGTCCACTCTTCACCGAATCTGATGCGGTTAATCGACCCGGTAAGGGCTGGTGCCACCACTCTTGTGCAACAACAAAAGCTTGTGGAGGAGTCTCACCGATTATAACATTGAGGAACCGAAAAGGATAAGACCGAGAAAGAAAAGATCGATGAAGAAGCCCGTGCTCGGACGGAAGAAAAAGCTAAATCTGGACAAGATAACTAAGAGAATTATGATGATTATCTTCTCAACGGTCAATTCTTTCCAAGGAGGATATACGCACCTCCAAAGGACACCGAGCCTCCTCATGTCTCCTCATCATCGATTCATCATCTCATTCTTCACCACCACCGTCAAAAGATCAACCAAATTATCATCCAAATCGTGAAGAAACCAACAGACTCTTGGTTATCCGGGCTAAAACAAGGATTGTTAAGGTCATCAAGCAAGCACGAAAGAAGGATGTTACAAACAAAAAGTGAATCAACTTGTCGAGAATCAACCTTATTCAAGACGGGATAAAAGAATTGTTGACAGAAAGGGAACAAATCCAGGAGTTTATCCGTGGAGATTTCCAAAAGGAATTGGAGAAGACGGCAAGAGAATATACTCACAAATTTCTTCTCGATACTGTCCCCGGTGTAACTCGAGAAGTATTCTCCAGACAACTTACTCCAAACATCGTTGCATTGGTTAAAAATATAATGAGCAAAGAATCTGATTACTCTGAAGATGAATTGATTGCTAAATTGGTGATGCAAATGTCAAAAAGAGCTGGATCCTTCACTTCGGATGAAGCTAAGTTTTTTGAGACTCTATTAGACTATCAACTCAAGTCTTCATGCAAAGAATCAGCAACTCAACCAAAACGAACAAGAGACAACGATGATAAGGACAAGGACTCTGCACCTAAACGCCCGAAGAAGTCTTGTGAATCTTCATCAATGCCACCTCCACCCAAACGGACTCCAGCACAAAAAAGGTCACCTCCTCGTTCTTCTACAGATAAACCTCAGGACTCTTCTGAATTACCACCCGAGACTCAGAAAACCGGTGATCACTTTGAGTATACGGTGGTGACGATGAGGAAGTGTGACAACTCGTAATTTCAGGTCATTTTTCAAACTTTAAAAGTTTCACTATTTCATCATTTATCGTAAACTAGATTTACGAGTATCAAATTCGCGTAACCTTAATGGTTTAGCTGCGAATTCATGAACATTTCATCAAGGATATTTCATATAGACTAGGTTTAGTCTACATTTCATTAACATCATTTCCATCATGTTAGTTCATTCATGAATTTGCATTTCACATTAAACGCGTAAATTTCATATTAAATAAACGCTATCGCGTAAGTTATTATTTTGAACATTTAATCCGATACTTCCAAAAATTATCCCGACATATTTTTATACTTACTTTTAGTTTGTAAAAATAATATTTTGAGTTTAGCCGTTGTTTTAAATTTATTTTGTATATAAATTGTTAAATTTATATTATTACGACAGTTTTCTTAAAAACTACACGATAATTACTATATCACTCAAATTTTACAAGAAAAGTATTTTACAATTTATATGACCTCAATACATTTTACTTGGATCCATTAAAATTTATTTTTAGCTAAAACTACCTTAAATGCATAAATGTATACTCAAGTTACAACTTATGTTTATTTAACTTTACTTTACTCCACTTATATATACACAATAATTAAAATAAAAAAAAAAAAAAAAAAAAAAGATATTTGTATTATATCCCTCCCCAAAACCGCCAAGGGGGTGAGTCAATGGGTTGGTAAAGATCTTCTTACATGTATAGATTTATACACAAAGTCACTTACACACACTTTCATTCACAATAATTCATAGTTCAAGTCAAAAATATTTCTTCTCTCCTTTTCTTTCTCTCAAACCGGCCAAGCCCCAAGGAAGAAGAAAACCAAAAAGTTTTTCAAGATCAAGTTTGTATACAATCTAGTTACACTCTTAATCAAGGTTTTGAAATAAAAACCTAGGGTGTTTAAGTTTAATCCCTTGTTCTTTAAACCTCATCAAGTTAACTAGTAAGCATATCATCTTCATTTTTCATCTTTCATTATCATTTCATAGTTATTTCATCATATTTGAGCAAAGCATGCAAGACTTATGGATGTTTATACCATTTTACATTGTTTTTAAGAGTTATACATATATAAGTCATCCTATAATTAATCCTTGTTATATATCACTCTTGATGATGTTTAGGAACCCATGACACCCTAAGAAGGTGTATGGTAGGATTAGAATAACCGGAGTTGTTTTGAATGGATTGGAAAAGGTTTAGCACGAGAAAACTCATTTCGACAAGTCTTAAAAGGGTCATTCTTATTTTGTAAATCTGGAAAATCCGACAGTAGACATAAATTTTTGGCCTAGATATTTAGAAAATATACTTTAAAACGAAACCGTGGCCGCTTGAACGGATTAAAACGGAGCTATAACGAAGAAGATATGAATTTTTCAAGTTTGACGACGAAATATATATATATCCTGAAATTTCAGCATGTTAATTCTAGCTTGTACGAGTCAAAAACGAGTCTTAAGCGTTATAAATTATTTCGACTTACCAAAAATATATTAGTATACTTTGATACGAAGCTAAGGACGTATAATACGTAGAAAACGGATTTGTAGAACTTAAACTTTACACGTTTACACAAAATTGCCGTAACTTTATTATTTAAGAAAAACTATATTATTTCTATTAGACAAGTGTTACGGTAAACAAGTGACCATATTTAAGGCTATTTTTAACGTTGACGTAGAAATTTTTGTAAAGAGATGTCTTCTAATAAAAGCGAGTTCACCAAGCATATTTTCCAAAATGACCAACCGTTTGTTTAGCGGAGTTGTAATGAATTAACTACGGTTACTTAAACTTTGCCGAAAACCACATTTAAACTATATTTTGGATAAAATCACCATACTTAACCTATATTTTTCTCTATGAACGAGACCTCTAGGATGAAAACTTAAATGCTAAAATTTTGAGATTATGATACAAGCTTTCCAAAACCGTTGAGTTCGTTTCCTAACGTTCGACGTACACCATTTTACGACTAGCTTTTCGAGGCCATTTTAGTCACATTTTAACGTAAATACTTGCAAAGTAATTTAAGAATGGTCAAGACGTCAAAAGAGTATTTTTCGACGAAGAGTATTATTTTCAAAACTCACAAGTGGTATAAATAACATACGAATTGCATGCATAACATTACATCATAACTCATTACGTATCATAACATTCATAATAGGTCAAGGTTAGAGATTCACGCTACATTTCAGTGTATCCACTTTTGTCATCATAATCATTGCAACGGTGAGTTTTCATAGCCCGATTTATTCCGGTTTTACTTTATTTCAAACCTACGGGAGAATACATTGCACATCATTTTATTACGATACCAAGTATATCAAATTCATTTACATTGCTTAAGTTACCACATGCCAATTGAATGTCCCCATTTTATTACATGAACCGTTAATTTCCTAGAAGCGAGGGTGAGTGGATAGATCTATCGAGGGTGACTCCTCCATCCGGGTTGGTGGATCCCAACTAGTCATACGGATGCATTTCATTTAATAACATTATTTGAGTTGTTTGGCAAACACTCTGTTGGGGCGAACATCATGAACAGTCTAGTTTCGGTGTCATGGACTTATAGCAATTGTATCATTTTTGTGACGACATTGTCATACATAATTTATACTTGTGGTAGTCGTATTAACATTTACATAAACTCTATGAACTCACTCAACCATTGTGTTGACACTTTTAGCAATGTATTTTCAGGTAACTAAGGCATTCACATCATGGCATGCATGTGGACATATCATAGAGTCGCGGTGACGACGCGTCTCACATGGGATTTATACACTTTAAAAACATCGTTTGACTTGTACCAAACTTACTTTCCGCACATAGTAACTGTCATTTGGGACCTATCTTTGTAACTCTGAATGTTTTATTAAATCAAGCGATGTATTTTCCAAACAACACTTTAGGTCGTTCAATATAAGCTGCGATTGTGATGCTATGACGATCAATCCCGTGAATTCCATTCATTTGCAAAATGTAATTTGGGGTGTGATGATTGGCATCGAGCTTTGGTTATAGAGAACTAGGTTGCATCATTGACCCTAGACTATAACTACATCATCATAGCATCTCATCATTTCATCATAAATACATAGTCACTATACATGCGGTTTTATCGCACATTTTCTGAGTTATTTACTTTCATTTGAAATCGATTGTCACATAGATACCTTCAAATACCCATCCCATCATACTCGCATCATACTTTGACATGGAGAATGCCTGTCATTCCCTATCACAATTTTAACATCGATTGACTCAACACCGATAACATCGGTTGATGAAACCGAACCCTGAGGAGGGCAAAGTTGCACCTACACCATCACAATCACTCTTGATTCACCGTAGGATTATGACAATTTTATCATTTTGTTGGGACAGATTATACCATTTGGTAGAACTTATAAGCTTAGTCCTAGTGGACCTATTAGTCATACATTCGATTTGCCGCTTGAGAAGCGTGTATGATTTAACACACCATTACCATCTATCACTAAGACTATGGACACTACACTATCTTATAGACTTGAGGACTGTGAGAATTTCAAAGCTGTTGTTACTAGACAGCCTACTACTCTTACACTTGAGACATGATTAGACTACCAACAGGAACAGATAATATGTACCTTTCTAGCTAATGTAATCTGTACCATTTATTATCTCCACGATAATTACAACCTTTGTTTATTTCATTCTCTATTCCAATTTCCCAATTATCAATCATTTCGCGACAATACCTCACTATCTTACTAGGGGTTAGGCCAACTTTATTCTTGTCTAACTAGGAGACTATTACCATTCTATGAGGTTCTCCCATGTATCCTACAAACCATTCAACAAATTATATTTCAAGATACTTTACTACTACTTCATAACATTTTTTTTAACTTAATTTTATTTCAAGCTATTCTACACTATCTTAGAAACATTGTTTCCTAAAGTTTTAAAACAAGTTGTTTCGTTACCACCCTATCAATTGATTTTCGGTCATTTTATCAACTATTTAATACCATCATGCTAAACGATTTTCATGTTACTCGAAAAATTTTGAGCCATTGTCTTCTAAAACAAAGCGTTGAATATCATTTAAAACTTCGGAGAAACATAATACCATTTCAACAAAACCAAGCATCACATCATTTGTCCTTGATTATACATGGCACGATCACCTATGTATAATTCGGGAAGAATTATGTCATGAAAGTAACAAGCATCATTTCAAATCTCCTAAAACAATCCTCATTCAAAAGCAAAGTTTTATAATCGGATAAATCGTGCATAAACATTCCTTTTGTTAACACTCTATAGATGCTTCGCCATTCATCTCTCACTCAACCGATAAGTTAGGATTTGACAAATGATTTTTTAGGAAAGACTTTTATACCATTTACGAGGAGGATTCCTCGATGCAGAAAACAATGAAAGGGTTTGAATTTCCCACAAGGACTAGAACTAGGTATTAGGATGATTCAAACTCAACATAAAGCTTAAGACATCATGAGATAATCGAACCACTACCTTTGGACTAGAAGCCAAATTCTATCATTTCAAAAGTGCCGACTATACCGAGTCATAAGATTTAGTACGAATCGAATACACACTAAGCGACACTATAGAAATAAACCAATCCTCCTAATTGAGACTACAGAACATTTCATTAAACAAGGCTTCAACAATATGTGAACTTCCCTACAATGAGTTTCCCTTAAAGGAAAATTTAATTAAATTAAGGTTATCGATATAAACTTCCCCTAAGGCATTGTGTTCTCTAGAAATTCCAAGTAACCTCACTTCCATATCAAGAGATGCAACAGGTTTGAACATGTCGGACAATCAATGACTCCCCATCTACAAGTGAAACTAGAACAAACATTCTTCGACATAGTATGAGCTGATATCTATTTTCTTGCTAGCATGATAACAATATTAGTGATGAACTATTTTTAGAAGCACACAATATCGGAACAAATCTTGAAAATCAACCACTACACCACATCACTTAAATATTTAAGGTTTTGTGACTTTACGACATAGGCGTGGAAATATTTCGATAAGAAAAGTTAAGAGAGTCATCATCAAACAATAAATATTTTTGTAATGGAGACTAAGCACCTTAGGCGGTAAGACTCAAGTAATGACATTCGCTAGAACTAGGGACGCGAGGAATCACTGGCTGTTACCTATAATCTATTCTTTTCAATAAGGTCCTTTCCGATGATTTAACATTTTGAAATCTAACACGAGACACGTGGTATCAATTCCAGTTGTACCTATTATAAGCTATTCGATTCACCTTAGGCTAGCGATGACCATTTCGAGATTTCCATGGAACCTACTAGGACATGATTACCACCTACTATCCTCACTCAATGGTTAGGCGAGAGAACAATTCCCACATTAGATAATATGCTCAAGCAAGTGTGACTTTCTAGAAATGGTTAGGCAATTCATTCTTCATCGAAAAGTTTCTTTACAACAATAATTAGCTCATGAACATATTGACTACACCATTTGAGGCACTTTAAGGTTGAGGTATCAATCACTTATTCACGGGTTAAAATCAGGAAAGTCCAATTCATTAGTCCATAACTCATTCATGAAACAAACAAAGAAGTCATACAAATCAAGAATCAGTTACAAGTAACAACATATAGCTAGATAAGCTACATCGTTATCGATGCAAATTTTGGAAATATGTCCCATAAGTCGCAAACCATTAGAATCTCAAGTTGGCAATGAATTATGTTCAAAGTCTCATCTTGGAAGGGCGTGAGTGCGATTCGAGAGACATTGGACGACCCAATGCGACCGAATATCCTCACCTTTCACCGATAACATCGTAGAACCTAACATGGGTGAATTAGGATTGAATTCCTTTTGTTGGGCGAATGTGACAACTCGTAATTTCGGTCATTTTCAAACTTTAAAAGTTTCACTATTTCATCATTTATCGTAAACTAGATTTCACAGTATCAAATCAGCGTAACCTTAATGGTTTAGCTGCGAATTCATGAACATTTCATCAAGGATATTTCATATAGACTAGGTTTAGTCTTCATTTCATTAACATCATTTCCATCATGTTAGTTCATTCATGAATTTGCATTTCACATTAAACGCGTAAATTTCATATTAAATAAACGCTATCGCGTAAGTTATTATTTTGAACATTTAATCCGATACTTCCAAAATTATCCCGACATATTTTTATACTTACTTTTAGTTTGTAAAATAATATTTTGAGTTTACCCAGTGTTTTAAATTTATTTTGTATATAAATTGTTAAATTTATATTATTACGACGGTTTTCTTAAAAACTACATGATAATTACTATATCACTCAAATTTTACAAGAAAAGTATTTTTACAATTTATATGACCTCAATACATTTTACTTGGATCCATTAAAATTTATTTTTAGCTAAAACTACCTTAAATGCATAAATGCATACTCAAGTTACAACTTATGTTTATTTAACTTTACTTTACTCCACTTATATATACACAATAATTAAAATAAAAAAAAATAAAAAATAAAAAAAAGATATTTGTATTATATCCCTCTCCAAAAACCGGCCAAGGGGGGTGAGTCAATGGGTTGGTAAAGATCTTCTTACATGTATAGATTTATACACAAAGTCACTTACACACACTTTCATTCACAATAATTCATAGTTCAAGTCAAAAATATTTCTTCTCTCCTTTTCTTTCTCTCAAACCGGCCAAGCCACAAGGAAGAAGAAAACCAAAAAGGTTTTCAAGATCAAGTTTGTATACAATCTAGTTACACTCTTAATCAAGGTTTTGAAATAAAAACCTAGGGTGTTTAAGTTTAATCCCTTGTTCTTTAAACCTCATCAAGTTAACTAGTAAGCATATCATCTTCATTTTTCATCTTTCATTATCATTTCATAGTTATTTCATCATATTTGAGCAAAGCATGCAAGACTTATGGATGTTTATACCATTTTTACATTGTTTTTAAGAGTTATACATATATAAGTCATCCTATAATTAATCCTTGTTATATATCACTCTTGATGATGTTTAAGAACCCATGACACCCTAAGAAGGTGTATGGTAGGATTAGAATAGCTTCGGAGTTGTTTTGAATGGATTGGAAAAGGTTTAGCACGAGAAAAACTCATTTCGACAAGTCTTAAAAAGGGTCTGTTCTTATTTTGTAAATCTGGAAAATCCGACAGTAGACATAAATTTTTGGCCTAGATATTTAGAAAATATACTTTAAAAGCGAAACCGTGGCGCTTGAGCGGATTAAAGCGGAGCTATAACGAAGAAGATATGAATTTTTCAAGTTTTTGACGAAATATATATATATCCCGAAATTTCAGCATGTTAATTCTAGCTTGTACGAGTCAAAAACGAGTCTTAAGCGTTATAAATTATTCGACTTACCAAAAATATATTAGTATACTTTGATACGAAGCTAAGGACGTATAATACGTGAAAAGCGGATTTGTAGAACTTAAACTATACACGTTTACACAAAATTGCAGTAACTTTATTATTTAAGAAAACTATATTATTTCTATTAGACAAGTGTTACGGTAAACAAGTGACCATATTTAAGGCTATTTTTAACGTTGACGTAGAACTTTTGTAAAGAGATGTCTTCTAATAAAAGCGATTTCACCAAGCATATTTTCCAAAATGACCAACCGTTTGTTTAGCGGAGTTGTAATGAATTAACTATGGTTACTTAAACTTTGCGAAAACCACATTTAAACTATATTTTGGATAAAATCACCATACTTAACCTATATTTTCTCTATGAGCGAGACCTCTAGGATGAAAACTTAAATGCTAAAATTTTGAGATTATGATACAAGCTTTCCAAAACCGTTGAGTTCGTTTCCTAACGTTCGACGTACACCATTTCGACTAGCTTTTCGAGGCCATTTTAGTCACTTTCATGAAATTTCCAACGACATTATTTTACTGACGAAAAGTTATAATTTCACAATAAATCATAAAGAAACTATTGTAGGATGACATTTTAACGTAAATACTTGCAAAGTAATTTAAGAATGGTCAAGGCGTCAAAGAGTATTTTTAAACGAAGAGTATTATTTTCAAAACTCACAAGTGGTATAAATAACATACAATTGCATGCATAACATTACATCATAACTCATTACGTATCATAACATTCATAATAGGTCAAGGTTAGAGATTCACGCTACATTTGGTGTATCCACTTTTGTCATCATAATCATTGCAACAAGGTGAGTTTTCATAGCCCGATTTATTCCGGTTTTACTTTATTTCAAACCTACGGGAGAATACATTGCACATCATTTTATTACGATACCAAGTATATCAAATTCATTTACATTGCTTAAGTTACCACATGCCAATTGAATGTCCCCATTTTATTACATGAACCGTTAATTTCCTAGAAGCGAGGGTGAGTGGATAGATCTATCGAGGTGACTCCTCCATCCGGGTTGGTGGATCCCAACTAGTCATCTGGATGCATTTTATTTAATAACATTATTTGAGTTGTTTGGCAAACACTGTTAGCGAACATCATGAGCAGATCTAGTTTCGGTGTCATGGACTTATAGCAATTGTATCATTTTGTGACGACATTGTCATACATAATTTATACTTGTGGTAGTCGTATTAACATTTACATAAACTCTATGAACTCACTCAACCATTGTTTTGACACTTTTAGCAATGTATTTTCGGTAACTAAGGCATTCACATCATGGCATGCATGTGGACATATCATAGAGTCGCGGTGACGCGTCTCACATGGGATTTATACACTTTAAAACATCGTTTGACTTGTACCAAACTTACTTTCCGCACATAGTAACTTTCATTTGGGACCTATCTTTGTAACTCGAATGTTTTTATTAAATCAAGCGATGTATTTTCCAAGCGACACTTTAGGTCGTTCAATATAACTTCGATTGTGATGCTATGATGATCAATCCCGTGAATTCCATTCATTGCCAAAGCAGTAATTTGGGGTGTGTGGGAAGTCAGAAGCCCTACAACAACCCACCTCTCCCAAACAAGTTCGAAACCGAATCCTCATCTAGGTCTAAACAAAAGAAGAAGAAGGCGCCCATGGTTGACGTCGTATCATGGCTAGATGACGATAAAGCAGAGGAATTTGAATGGTTCTCTACACTTGTTAACTCAACTCTACCTGCTGAAGGTCAAGATCGGTCGACGGTAATACATTGGAGCATGCTAAGATCGCAAGAAAAATTCCGTGTAAAGAAGATGGCGAAATCGAGTTAAGGCGAATTAATAATGAAGCTTTTCAAGCGTTAAAAGATAGCTCGGAAAGTGCCATCGAGGTCGAATATCACCTTGAAAACATTTCTCGAGCTATGTCTAACAACATGGATTGGCTCAACCCAAAAGCAAACATCGACTTCACCAAGCGGGATAACCCTCCATATTACACCGATCGGTCTAAACCTCAACCGACAATTGGCCAACCGGATGAACCTAGGACTCCATTCGGATATTTCTTCAACAAAGACTTGGAATTTCTTCTACACGGTGGCGATGGCTCAATGAAATCGCTACATCTTTGACACTTCCATTCCCAGTGACCATATACTCAAAGCGCATAGCTATCGAGGAAAGAGCTAATCACTTGTTCTCCAACAAAGTGGAAGCATCGACCGAGATGCAATGTATGGGATTCATCATTGGCGGGCAGCGAAGAATCTACTACGTGTCGCCAGTTGAAGTCTCAACATGCGGTGTTCGATACTAAGGATATCATTGCCATCAAACACGTTGATCTTTCGACCAAATGAGACTACACTTTTCTCAAGCAGATTGTGGTCAAAAGGCAAGATGAGCGGATTATGCATTCTCTGAAGTCGACTTTGAGAATTTGTCTATCAACGACATTGAAGACATGTACCTTGCCAAAGCATGTGGTCGCATGAGGCAATTTTCAAGCTGAAGTACAACGTGAATTCATCAAATCACCGCTCATCTTCATCGACGCATAGTCATCAAAGAACGTGTAGAAGATCTCCATTTCGCAGATTGAATCATATCGGACCGTGTCAACTTCACTCAACCTCGACTTTATCTTCCGACATCAACCGGCTCACAATATACACTCATCACCAAACCATTCGGCGTCGTTTACCGCGATAAACTTCAACGAAATTGCTTAATGGCGTGTAGTGATCTTCACAAGTTTGGGGATCACACTTTGAAGATGGTTAGGGACGGATTGGCTTATAGGTTGAAGGATATCGTCAAAAGATTGGGTCTCCTAAGCGATGGAATTCTCGGGATCGAAGGGATGTGAGGAGGATCATCAAAATGATTGATGAAAGGTTGTATAGAAGGGATCGATTGAACATTGGAAAGCTTTGTTGGTGGTCGACCGGGATTAACATCACCGGCTATCAACGCCCGATTCGCACTCCGGAAACATCTTTGGACTTCACGGTACCCTTGAACCGCTTCTTTCATTATAAATTTGGATGTGTTATTATATATGTTTATGGCTTGTGCACACATAACGATGTACAACCCGTTCTTGTCAAGAAAGGTCCACGTAGTGCGTTTCAATGCCACAATCCTTACAAAGGAGCGAAAGCTTCTTACTTTTGAGTAAAACCTATCAAACCTTTCATTTTCAAGGTTTTACTCAAAAGGACAAGTACTTCCGTATGATTTTCAAAACCTCAACCGTTTATATCACTTGTTGAGGGGAGTACTTGAGTTAAAACTTTGTTCACAAATTTTTCATAGTGGTCATCTTCCCAACACTCGAAATGGTGCATTTATTCTCAACTTTTCAAAAATAACATTTTATATGCCATTTTTTGGGGAGAAAATTATGTGATAAGAAATATGTTGTGTAAATGCAAATGAATCTTTGTGTAATAGACTTAACCAACGAATTGACGGTACTAAAGCTGTTAGTAACTCGAAAAGACTTGTCCGGACGGGTAATAATTTCAAGCTAGTTCGCTAGTAATGTAAGCGTGTCTCGCATGAGGACTTGTCCAAGTAGAAAGTACCATTCGAGAAACTCTTGGTAGACATGAACTCGACGGCGGGTATGACAACCTTTCGAGGATTGTCTACACCTTCAAGGTAGTTATTAGAGCTAGTTGTCACCTAAAAGCATCAATGTAACTCTTTAACTATGCAAGCGTAACCGTGTCTCGCGGGGAATGTCTATCTTGAGTTGATCAATTCATAAAGTGCGCTCTTTCCTCACCTGTGTAGATTTACGTAAAAACTCTTAAGCACATGTGGAGGGAGTATTTCGAAAATCTAAAACTCTTGAAGTGTTCAAACATGTTTTTCATTCACAAACACTTTGAGAGATTTTGATGAAAATGGTTTTATGGCAATGGAGTTATAAGGAGATTAAGGTTTGGTATAACCGTCCTATGATCCGCCAGAGCCGGAGGGATCTACCCAAGGACATCACAAATAGTTAGTACTTAGAAGTCCTTATGTACGATTATAAAAAGGAGAAAATGAGAATCGAAGAAAGAAGGAATTGAAGAATTAAAAAGAAATGCAAAGAAAAGGGTGAAAAGAAATAGCCCTCCAAATTATTCAACTTAGGGTAGACACCGGGTTCAATTCATATGCTGCTGGTTGTCACTTAGTGACACCGGTATTGAAGATTAAAAGTCGTCATGGACCCAAATGATGCATGCACTAAACCTTCTTAGCCACTCAAGTTTCTCTCTATAGAAGCTTGTTTCATTTTCACGTGGAACCCTACATAATCTATCGGTTTTTCTTAGAGATAGGCTGGTATTGAAGAAGACCCTCTCCTAGTCTCCACTCGGGAAAACCAAACGCACTATTGAGTCTAGAGCCACGAGATTCATCAAAAGATCTCTTAGGTACACTTGACATTTCATCACTCGATGTTCAAAATAAGAACATCGCTGGTGCGTTATCGAGTCCTTCACGGATCTTAGCAACTGTCGAGAACATTTATGAGAGGTTCACAACTGTGATCCTCAATGGAAACTCTACCGTGGTCAACATCAAAGCGACCACAAACGGTCACGGTAACTCCCGTGGATTACGCTTAGTGTGTCTCAAGCGGTCTACATTCGTGAGGTGATGCTCGGTGTACCTCGGCGACTCATCGAAGCTGTAGGTGTACTTGATTACATCGCGTTATCTCACTTGTGGGACTCCGGTTCGAGAACGGCCTTTGTGAGAATTAGAGTTGTGTTTTCACACTATCTTGTTAACACTCTCAAGTTCAAACACGTAAGTGCGGAATCCGCTTATTACTAACCGTTTTCATGTTTTCTTCTTATGGAAGCTCGGAGCGGGATGATCGTGCGATTCTTCTCATGCTCGTGCCAACATCATCACTAATGGAAGTTCTATCCAAAAGTAACACGTGATCGAATGATTCTTCATCAAATCAAAGAATCTACAAAGTTAAAGACTTAAAGAACTTCATCGATCTTGAATTCCAACGTCAAAGGCGTGTGAGCATGTTGAAGAATGGCGTGGAACCTTGTAGCAATGACGCGCACTGATCGAGACTTGATGCGGACAACAACATACTATCACTTTCATCACAAAGAACAATGATCAAAGAACAAAGTTAAAGATGACGTCAAAGCATAACTGTTCAAAGAAAACTATCTCTCTACACTGGGGAGATTGTTCGAATCAAGGCATTTCTTCTCACAAGAAAGAAGAATGTCAGAAGACGTCAAAGCTATTATTACATCAACGCCTTCACTGTTTTTCATCATATGTAAACCTTAATTCAAGTGTTAGTTACTCATATGTAATAAGTAGCTTATTATGGCCTTTATGTTTTTTTAAGGTCTAGCTTATGTAGAAGGCCCATAAGCTTAGGCCCATGTCCAATAAGGAAAAGGGAAGGAGTGGGAGTGTTGCCCTAGCTCCTTGCCTATAAATAGTCTTGTATAACCCTTACTTGAGGGTTGGTTGTTCAATTTATTCCTTTCACTCATATCTACGCATAACCGGTCATAAGCATATCGTGTGTGTGTTTGGTTTATTGTTCAATCGCCTTTATCTCTTTCTATTAAGCTTGTGTTGTAAAACTAGTGACCTAACACCGTGTTTCACAACTATTGTGCTCACCTTAAGGATAGTCTAGAATGTCTCCGTGAGATCGTGGAAGAGGATTTCTTAAATAAGCCTGCGGATAGAGAAATTAGGTTTGCTTACATTCGGGCCAAATGATCTCAAGAGCTGCTAGAATGTTTAATAGCAACATGTCCTAAATCCTTAGGTGCGAAAGGTAAAGGCTGTGATGCCTTGTTCTATGCCTAGTGCCAAGCATACAAATCATTCTATGCACAGTTTAAGAAAGTGAACACTAATGTGCCTTCAAGTAGTTCGGATCCCCGCACGTCTAGTTCGGGAATGCAAAAAGTAGAACAACCAACTAATGTTCCCATAATCCCCCTCAGAGTAATCGGTGACATTAAAGCAAGCGGGTCAAAGCCTCCGAGCAATACCAAGCAAGATAGGACCTCGCAAGCTAAGAATGTGCATTGGATGAAAGTAGAAGACCAACCTAGGAACTTTAAGTTTGTGTTGAATAAGGCGAATCGTGTTGATTCTAGTGTTAGCTCTAAGCGTCTTGTAATTAATCTAATTATGCTACTTTGGCAAAACATGTAATGATGATTGCGTGGTTTCATTACTAATTTTGAATGTGGTGTGAATGATTTGTCTAATGTTGTTTAATGCCCAGTTAAAACTGTTAATGCTAAAAATCAAGCTAAGAAGGCTAAAAGGCAAAGGCGAAAGAAAGTTAGAAAACAGTGGAAACCCACAGGAAGGAAATTTAGTAATATAGGTTATCAATGGATACCTACTGGGCATAAGGTTAACGAGTTTTGCCCTAAATTTTCTATGTCAATGCCCACTAGAAATTGGATGCCTACTGGTAGAACTATTCCCTTAAGAAGTGAACATACTTTGAATAGGTCAAATATGGACACTAGCACTGCATCTATTTCTAATGAGTCCATTGTTTCTACCTCTGTTGTGGGTGTTCCAATCACTATTACTAACCAAATGGAACCTATTCTTGCATGGGGATCCCAATTATCCAGTTATCAATTCTTGTCTGTGTTCAATTGCAGATCGTTCAAATCGTTCTATGGTACACGGACTCAGTTGTTCCAAGCATATGTTGGAGACCGGTCACGGCTCATGAACCGTGAGCAAATTCATCGAGCTGTGAGATTCGGAAGCGATCATTTTGGTGCTATTATGGGTTATGGAGATTACGTGGTTGGAGATAGTGTGATTTCCGGTATATTATGTTGAAGGTCTTGGACATAATCTATTTTACATCGGACAATTTTGTGACTCGGTTAGAAGTGGCCTTGAAAACATACTTGCTTTGTTAGAGAACTTGATGGTGTGGAACTTCTCGGAGGAACTCGTGGTTCAAACCTATACACCATCTCTATCAAAGATATGATGAAATCTTCACCCATCGCTTCTTGTCAAAGGCTTCCAAAACTAAGTCATGGCTATGGCACCGTCGTCTCAATCACTTGAACTTTGGTACCATAAACAATCTTTCGAAAGGACTTAGTAAGAGGATTACCCAGTTAAAGTATGAAAAAGATCATCTTTGTTCGACTTGCCAATTGGGAAAAAGCACAAAATATGCCTACAAACCAAAACCCACAAACTCGAAGAATGGAAGTTCTTCATACACTTCATATGGATGCGTGCGGACCAATGAGAGTGCAAACAATAAATGGGAAGAAATACATTCTAGTAGTTGTTGATGACTACTCTCGATTTACTTGGGTAAAGTTTTGAGGACAAAGGATGAAACTCCGGATGTCATCATCAAACTTATCAAACGACTTGAGTTCGATTCAACAATCTTGTTAGAATTGTTCGAGCAGACAATGGCACGAGTTTGTTAACAAAGACTTAATTCAGTTTATGAAAGTGTTGGAATCAGTCATCAAAGAAGTGTTCCACGAACTCCTCAACAGAATGGTGTAGTTGAAAGATGAAATAGAACTCTTGTGGAAGCCGCAAGAACAATGCTAATTTATTCAAAGGTTCCAATGTTTCTATGGGCTGAAGCCATTGCCACTGCTTGCTACACCCAAAATCGTTCCCCTATTCACACCTCTCATGGAAAAACTCCATATGAACTTGTCCATAAACGAAAACTTGATATATCCTACCTTCGTGTGTTTGGTGCTTTATGTTACCCAAATAATGACGGTCAAGATTTAGGTAAACTAAAAGCTAAAGCGGACATTGGACTATTTGTAGGTTATGCACCAAACAGAAAAGGATACCGAATCTACAACAAGAGAACACGAAATATTATGGAAACAATTCACGTTCGTTCGATGGTGACCGGTCAAATGGCTCCGGGACAATCCGATTCGGACCCGCATTTCTACCTTTATCCGGTATCCCTATCGGTTCTAATCTTGTTTCTAATCCCTCACCAAGAACTCCTTATGTACCTCCTTGAGAAGATGATTTGAAGAAATTATTTGATCCAATGTTTGAGGAACACTATGAGCCAAGTGCTAATGATATGTCGTTCCATCAGAGGTGCCTCTATCCCTATCAATGAAGTTAACCCTTGGTTTCAATGTCATTAAGTCAAGAAGCGCTGCTGCGATCACTCTATCTCATCAACAAATCATCAATCATCGAGTGTACACAATGGAAATGGTGTTCTTTATTACGGATGATGAAAACCCTTTGCTCCTCTAGAAGATAAACCCTTTGAAAACATATTTGCTTCGAGTCATCATCGAACCATCGTCATCGGAGATATAGACTACGCTACTTGGTTCCTCAACAACAACCACATGAACATCTTAGGAAATGGACACATGATCATCCATTGGACAACATCATTGGAAACCTCTCTTCCAAGTATCTACGGAAACAACTTGCGACCGATGCCTTATGGTGCTTCTTCAATTCCGTACTCTCTAAGATCGAACCAAAAGACATGAAAAGCGCCATGAATGAAGGCATTTGGTTCAATGCCATGCAAGAAGAAATTCATGAGTTTGATCGACTAGATGTATGGGAATTAGTACGCCGGATTGTGCAATGATCATTGCTCTAAAGTGGATCTTCAAAGTAAAACTTGATGAGCATGGTGATGTTTTAAAGAACAAGGCTCGATTGGTTGCAAAAGGATACCGTCAAAAGGAGGGTATTGACTTTGAAGAATCATTTGCTCCAGTTGCTCGTATTGAGGCAATCAGAATCTTCTTGGCTAATGCTGCAAGTAAGAACATGGTACTATATCAGCCAACCTGAATGCTTTGTGAATCCAGAGCATCCTACTCACGTCTATCATTTGAAGAAGGCTCTTTACGGCTTGAAGCAAGCTCCAAGGGCTTGGTATGATATGCTATCAAAGTTTCTTCTATCCATTGGATTCAACAAAGGAGCGATTGATCGACATTGTTCACCGAAAGTCGAGGCAAACATTTAATTCACGTTCAAATATATGTTGATGATATGATTTTTGCCTCGACTGACCCCAATGAATGTGACCGTTTTTCAAATGAAATGGGTTCCAAATTTCAAATGTCAATGATGGGACAAATGTCATTTTTCTTGGGATTACAAATTTCACAAAGTCACGGAGGCATTTTTATAAATCAATCTAAATATGCAAATGAGATTTTAAAGAAATTTGGATTTGATTCTAGTGACCCTGTTGACAATCCCATGATAGAGCATACTAAACTAGATGAGGACCACTCAGGGATCATGGTTGACCAAATAAAATATCGTAGTATGATTGGATCACGATGTACCTCACACCGATGAGACAGACATTACATTCATTGTTTGCATGTGTGCTAGATATCGAGCTAAGCCTACCAAAAAGAACCTTGAAGCGGTTAAGCGGGTCTTTCGGTATCTCCAAGGAACCATCAATATGGGACTTTGGTACCCAAAGGACACCGGTATGTCACTAACGACCTATGCAAATCCGATCATGCGGGATGTCAAGATACACGTCAATACGTGCGGAAGTGCTCAATTTTTGGGTGATAAGCTTGTGAGTGGTCTTCAAAGAAGCAAATGAGTACTTCTATTTCCTCTGTGAAGTTGAATACATAGCCATGTCATCTTGTTGTGCTCAAATCCTATGGATGTGATCTCAATTATCGACTATGGCTTTGAATTCAACAAAATCCCTCTGTCTTGTGATAATAAAAGTGCTATTGCTCTCTCATGCAACAACGTACAACACTCAAGAGCAAAGCACATCGACATTCGACATCATTTCATCGGGAACAAGTAGAAAGCGGTGTGGTGGAACTCTATTTTGTGAGGTGCGAATATCGGTTAGCGAGACATTTTCACCAAAGCTCTTCCTAGAGAACGTTTTGAGTTTATCCTCCCATGACTTGGTCTAAAGAGTCTACAACGGAAACACTCAAGCGTCTTCAAGAGAAAGGCGAGGAGTAAAGGTCTTTCTTCATCCATCTCTTGTAAATATCTTTTCGAAAGGCAAAATACAAAATTACAAAACCTTCAAAAGCAAATAGAAAAATATAAAACTTTCAAAAATACATAAAAATTTGAAAATCTTGAAAAATTCCAAAAAATATTGTCATTTTGTCATGATTTTCTCGATTCGATAAATATCTACGATCTTTGTGCTGTCATTCAAAGAATGACACGGGACTTTAGATGTTGTTCGAATATTAAAAAAAAATCAAAAAAAATTTTTGGGAGAAAGTGAAAAAAAAAATAATAATAATAATAATAATAATGGTTTATTGTCATTTCAGGCAATAACCCGCTTTTCAAAGAAAGAACAGAGCCATGCTTTATCTTGTTTTTCAAAACTCATGCTCTGATTCTATAAACAATTACTTACTATCTAATGAAAACTAATTGATTTGAAAAATAACTCGGACTCTATTTTTGAAAATCATCCGGACTCAACGTTTGTCAAAAATATCTATCTCTCAATCAACAACTTATGTCATTGATTGAGGGGAGAATGATTTCAATTAAATCAAAATGTTATTTGTCATACAATTGTTTACAAAAGATAATCATGCATGTTTAATCAATGGAGTTTAAAGTCTCAAAATCCGATTCTTATCAGTTAAAATGTTTTCATAATCAAGTCACAATTCTCCTCAAATGCTTTCAAAATCAATTTAAATCAACAGAGATCACAAATCTAAAATGATTTGATAATTGTGATCGGGGAAGAATTTGTGATTTAAATTGGATTTAAACTGATATTTCGATAGATGGTTTTATAAGGATGTACAAGCTCTCCTTCCCACATGTGCCAAGCGATTTCAAATTTTCCATGCACATGTTGAGGAGGAGCATCTATCTTAAACCACAAAGATTTGAAACATGGTTAATTTATTTCAATGTGCAGTCTTTTCCTAATATGTGCAAAACATTTTTCAAATATCTATGCACATATTGAGGGGGAGCAACTATTTTGAAAACCACATTCTTTATATAACTACTCTTAGATGCAAGCCAACCCCTCAAAGATGAAAATTAGTTCTATTACAATGATGCTTGATGCAAATGTTAAGGGGGAGCTCTTGTTCTAAAAATATCAAAAACAATTCAGGTACAAATTGCTTTGATAATATATCACATGTAAAACCCTAAAAATCTAAAACGTGTGAAAAGACTATTTTACCCCTCAAATTTAATATGTATAAAATACGGAAAATATGTCAATGCTCATCAAATGTAAATTTAATATAACTTATAAATGATTGAAGAACCAAATATACGAGATCATTAAAATACTTACGCTTACGTCTAAAATAAACCACACTACTAAATGTGCATGGGCCGAAAAATTTGCTAACCATTGTAACTTAATTCTAGCCCATTTAAAGATTGGTTTGGACCTTTTGTTTTTCCTTTTTACTTGGCAGAACCGAACACCATATGTCCCTTTTATCTTATTTGTAAACCTTACGTTCAAACAAATTCATGACAAATGAAATTACAAAGCCCATATGATTAAGTTGGAAAGTGAATAATTCTGTTGTGATTTTTCCTTGATATTCAGCCATATCCCACGCCTAATGACTTCCATATATCCCTTTTAATCTCACTTATTCGCTTACCAATTCACATCTCAAAAACACACATAAACCCTAATCATAAAAGTGACGGCAAGTCTTGGTTTCTTCCTTCTCCATTCGACCAAAGCTAGCGAAGAAGGTGGTTGTGATCGTGAGTCTTTGGTTCGGTCGATGTGATTCTGGGTTCAAGTCGAAGGTGGTACATTAGTTTGGCTTGGTTCGTGTCTCTATCCTCTAATCGATCCAAGGTATCGACTCCTTATCATTTGATGTTCTCCTTGGTCGAACTAACATGGTACGTATGGTAGATATATAAAAACCTAACTTATGTCCCATTAACACCTATATGTACAACATAAATTTAAAAGAATGCATGCCATGCAAATACAAAAACAAGCAAGCTCATACTAATTTGTGTTACCTCGTTAATAAAAAGATTGATATGTAGAGCATGATTATGCGACGTTAAAAACCAAACCGTATGTCGAGTTTCATGACTATATTATGTCGTACCTTGTGACTCCTTATGTCGTATAGTAATATGAAATAATAGAAGTTTGATCATGCATATAAACTGATGTCGAGATAAAATATACGTATGCTAATGAATCGGGGTGATAAGGTCTTGGTTCGTCGGCTCGTGTTAGGGGCTGAGTTGTTATGTTCATCGACTCGTATGAGTGTGAGATGGGGTTTATACTATGGTGTGCATGGTTGTGTATATGTGATCAATTCGAGTGGGATGTTATGGGAAATTAGGGAGGTCTCGTTAAATTGCATGATTTCATATGGTTCATATATACATGTGTTAGAGTGGAGTCATATGCTTGTGGTCTTCCATGTTAGTGTCCTATGCATAAGTATGAGATCTAAGGTTACGTAACTATAATCATGTTATATGAAATCAGTAAAGAGGACTATCAAATGAGATGAGTTACGCATGGTCTTGTGGGTAGATTTTGAAGCTAATCGCAGGATAAATGGTTAGGTCGGTTAATGTTTTGAAAAGGTGTCGGGAAGGTGGTAGGGGTTAACCATAAGACAAGATCTCTAAGCCATAAATATTAGTTTTTGAACCATGAACAATCACAAACATCTAATGAAAGCGAATCTGAAAATGTTTTATAAACCTATCCTTTCCTGAATATGAAATTGATTCAAGTGTATATTTAAGCTTATTGACACTTTAAACCCTCAACTTTGGTCGATGTCACATGCAAACCTTGGATTTTTATGAGTTCACATATTTAACCCTAAACTACTGTAATGGTCATTATTAATCTTTAAAGACTATTTATTTTATAATCCTAAAGTATTATATTACTATTTCGAGAAACTTACTAAATATGGAAATTTCTTAATTCAAAAAGTTTCTAAAAATGGAAAGAAGCCTTAATTATGAAATATGAATATCGATGAACCCTAAAACTATGAAATAGCTTCTAAAATATTAAGCGATAATTAATTCGTGTAGATTCAATGAAGAAGGAGTAACTTCCGATCCTTGTGTTTTCCGATATGGCTTCATTTGCGATTTGAGGTACAGATATTCTATCCTTTCTTAGTAAGGGTTATTCTCATGACTTCTCGATCCTTGACTTTGATTCTTTTTCTGTTGATATGATTCTGTTCGATATGATTCGTCTGATATGATCTCTTTGATATGATTGCTTTTGCTGTGATTTCTTTGATATGATTTCATCCGTTATAATATTTGATCGGTTATCCGTTTGTTATGACATTTGTTATGACATCCGTTGCTTTGATATAATTCAGTTTAGTTTCATATGTTCGGCTAGATATGATATGGTATGATATGATATGAGTTGATATGCTTCGATATGATTCATTCTGTTTAGTTGCCCGAGCTAACTAGTCATAGAGGTACCATGACCATGTCATTGATGCACCAATGGCATGACACTTTCTGGGGCGTTGTGATTAGTCCTCGGCATTCCCTTTATGATATGATATGATATATGTGATCACTTGGCCATTATGAATACGTATATACGGTCTCGGCGGCATATGTATATATGATTTATTTTGCGGGGGCGTATGGATGCATCCTAGGTACTCAGTTCAGTTTTGGTGATGTGGTGCGTGTGTACAATACACCCCCTCATAGTTTGGTACATTTGGGCTAGCTACCCATGTACACTTTGATATGATTTGACGGATTTGATATGATAATTGTTATGATATATGATTTGGTAGATTTGGCTATTGGAGTATCTCCTTTAGTATTAGGTGCTCGTGGCAACATTCTGATTTTGGTTATTTGACTATCTGATATTCTAATTCATTCGTTTACTATGCCTATTCAGTCATTCAGTTGATAACTTTTTCACTCAGTATTCTTATGTGATTCGTTTGACTATCGGACTCATGCTTCAGTTCATTTGGTTATTATACTCAGTCTTCAGTTCGTTTGATTTACTATGATTTCACTTTATTTCGGTTGGTTGCCAAGCTTATACTTCAGATTACCATTTCATCCATTTACCGAGCTATTATATGATTATTGGATCCAAGTGTTGACTATGCTATTATACGATTATTTGATCCATTTGTTTACCATCTTTGGTATATGATTACATGATTTCTTTGTCTACTATGTTAGTATGTGGTTACCGATTCATCCGTTGTCATGCTAATATCGATTATCCGCTTACCATGCTATTATGTGACTATTTGATTTGTTTAGTTGCCATGCTATATTCTTGTTCGATTACTTCATTTGATTATGATGTTTGTTCAAGATTTCCTACCTTTACTTGTGGTGACATGCTTATACTTCTGCTGGTATTTCTTCTTGTCATTATTGTTGATTATCTGACCTGTGTGATTGCCATGCTCGCATTTTATTCAGTTTCTTCCGCCTTCTTATAGAATTCATCATAGTTTTAATATATCTGATTATCTGATTTGTTGTTTTGTTATATTTATGATTAGCTGATCCGCTGGTTGGTATGCTTGTTCATTGTTTGGTTACTTGTCTTGATTTATGATACTGTTCATCTATCCATTTTTATTATGTTTCGATACTTGTATGTTTGGTTATTTATATGCACTTATTTATGCCATCGATGTGCTGCTTGCTTTGGTCTTCTTTGATTGTTGTTTCTTCTGGATATCTGTTATTATTGTTGTGTGCTGCAGGTTCCTCATTGACTCATTGTACTCGTTGCGTTGCGACTTTGTTATCAGTCTCCTTTGTTTCGTTTTGTATTTTCATTATGTTAGCTTTTGTTTTGTTATATCTGTTCACTGGGCTTTTTAAGCTCAGCCGCATTTCCTTTTCCATGCGGCAGGTACCAAGTGGGATGTTGGGCTTGTAGGGCTGATAGTAGAAGCATTTGAGTGATCCGACCCTAGTTTCCCTTATCATTTTGGACTTATTTTAAAGAGTAATTGTTCTGATATTTCATTTCATTTTTTTTAGCATATTGGATTTTGTATTTTTTCCTTGTAAGTCATTCGTTTATATGACTTGGTATTTTATGTTATAAGACTTCCGTTTGCAAAAATTTATTAGTATGTTCTGATATGACACCAGAATGTGATACTTCTACCCTTGTCGGGTTGGGGTGTTACATCACAAGTATCTGGATTGATTTTCAAATGGTTTTCAATTGGTTCCAATGGCAGATGAACAATACCAAATAGACCGACCAACTTTACTTTATGTATGGTGATATAAGGACGATAAGGTTAGGTACTTGTTCCCATGATCCGCAGAACCAGAGGGATCTACCCAGGGACAATCCACTAGATAGTGTAGAAGTCCTTAGGTATATTGAAAAAAGGAGAAAAATGAGATATGGGAAGAGTGCGAGACTAAGGCGAGCTAATCTTGGAATAAACCCAACAAGGTTCTAGTTATGAAGTCTCGGTAAGCTTGAAGGGTTGAAGAATGAAAAAGAATTGATAAAGGGTGGGTTCAATTCATATTCAACCTTAGGGCGGATATCGGGTTCAATTCTTGGTGGTTACCAAGGTAACATCGGTATTGAAGACAAGACATCATGGACCCAGTGACGCACTGCATGTTAGGAATTGGAAATTCTAGTGTGAAGCATCGGTCACCCCAAATATAATCTAGCTTAAGTTAGCTCGTAGACATATCGTTTGTCATGTTAGTTGTTAGTAAGTTATTATCTTAGTTTTAGTCTAGTGCAACACCGTGGAGGAAGGGCGTGTCTTTACCCACTGTATACCTGATCCACAGGCCATCAGGAGGTCGTTTAGTTTGTAACCTATAAATACCCTCTACCTTTCAAGGTAGAGGGTTGGATGTTCTTTGTGGAATCTAACTTTCCAAGAGTTTCTCTTTCTAGAATATCCACTTTTCTCTCTAATCCATCTAAATTATCGCCCATTTGAGTTTGTTTATGTGCTTATGAAACCAAATATGTTACAAATGGTATCGAGAGCCATGGTTAGATCATCTCTTACATATCCTTGGATTTCTAGTGGTTTTAGATGGTTTTTAGTTTGAAAAAGTTTAGTGGTTTTGCATCATTTGGTTCATTTCTTGTGTTAAAGTTTGAATTTTGGGTGTACTTTTGTGTTTAGAATCATTGTATGTGCTTGGGTTTTGATTTGGTAAGCTTGAATCAACGTGGTTGAGCTTTTTTGGATTGAAAAGTGTGTTTTAAAGTTTTTCTTGGTAGCGACTTGGCTCTCGGGTGAATTTCTACTTAGCGACTTGCTTAAGTAAAAGGTAGCGAGTTGTAGTGTTGTTTGGTGGCGAGTTAGTCCTAGCGACTTGTCTTTTGAGACAAGCCGACAAACAGATACACTTAGTGGATTCTCCACTACGGTGGTGGCGACTTGCTTTCAATTTTGATAGCGACTTGTTCTTTAAGTTTCTTAGCGACTTGGTGTTAGCGATTTGGACCTTAGCGAGTTGCTATTTAGCGACTTGACGTCTTAGCGACTTGGTGCATAGCGACTTGCTGTCAAAATTCGTAGCGATTTGGAACTTAGCGACTTGTCTTATTAATATTTAGCAACTTGGTGCTTAGCGACTTGGTTCAAGGATTCTTAGCGACTTGGTTGACGTTTGCCTGCAATACGGTTTTCTCTTGATTTAGTAAAATCCCGTGAAAGAATCTATTTCCTGGTTTAATCATTGAGTTATAAAATCCCGTGTAAACCTTAAACATGTCTACCAACGTACCTACAATCGTCTCCACTATAGTGAGGTCGTTCATGCGAAGATACTGTCCACCCACAATGTCTTACATCAACGACCCTTTTATCTCCAAAGTGCTTGAACTTTATGATACCTCACGAACAATGAAAGCGGTTGCATTTACGAATGTCCTACCTTGATTGATTCAACAAATTTTGATCAAAACTCTTCACCCTCGACTCAAACTTCAAATCACACCTTGTTGGGAATTATGCAGTAGGATTTCTAACATCAATTCTAGAAGGATTACGCTAAAGTAGAAGCGAATCTAATGAAGAAGAGATTCTATTCAAGTATAAAAGCCGTGCTGTGTGTGTCTGGCGAAGAGTGGAAGGCGACTAGGATCTGCATCGCTTTATTAATTTAAATGCTAACCCATCATTATTCTTGAGCGGCCGAGGTTAGCATGGGTATTATTGTCTTGCTCAATATTGTTTAGTGTTTAGCCATTAAATGCATGCTTGCATGTTTAGTCGATTAGTGGTAATAGATTAGGGTTCCTTGTCTATAAAAGGAACTTCATAGTTTGTAATAGAAAACAATTGAAACATAGAGTTTCGAGTTAATAAAAGATCCATAGAGGATCTAAGTGTTCTTAGTTATAACGACTTGTATTTCATTCCATTTGTAGAATACGAGTTGTAGAGATTTTCTATTAGTTTGCTTATGATTACATAGGCAACACTAACGATCTCTGAGTGCTCAAGATCATCCAAGGTGCGTGTGTTTTCAACAAGTGGTATCGAGCCTCGGGAAAGTCTCTACGATCACGAGAACCATATTTAACCTCACCCCATACAACCAAAATACATTCACCATTCACGAACCGATGATGAATCCAAGTCACCAACAACAACATCAAAACACCACCTCTATGCAACCACTTAGTCTCTCCAACAATAATGGTAAGTTTCCTTACCTAAAAAGAAGAGTATGATCTGTGGACAATGAAGATGCAGGATGGATCTCCAATATTGATTGGAATCTTTGGGAGATTGTGAAGAAAGGAAGCAGTCAAGAAGACTATCCCGGATCTTGATGGTAAGTTTACCATTGCTCCTCCCAAAGCTATTTGAAGAGATCCTTCTTTGTGCAAAGAGAGCACAAAGTAATAACCATCTTTCTTTAAGCTATTCACGAAGATCACTTGGGTGATTTTCACCACATGGATGATGCAAAGGACATATGGATGGCACTTAAAGCAAGGTTCGGTGGCAATGAAGAGTCCAGGAGAATGAGGAAGTCCATCTTGAGACAACACTTTCAAGAATTTAATATCTCGAAGAAGAAGGTATCCACAAGGGATCGACGGGTTTCATAAGATTTTGAGTCACTAAACCGGTGAATGCAAAACGACAATGATGATTGCAATTCAAAGTTCCTACGATCTTTGCCTCCATCATGGTTACATGTTAGTATAGCCCTAAAGGATAAAGGTGGGTTGGACATGCTCACTTTTGATGAGCTGTACAACAAACTCAAATCTCTTGAACGATGCGGATCTCCTACGGTGCATCCTCTTTTGGTCATCTGACCTTTGTTGGGACATCTCACTCCAATATGATGATACATGCTCCTAGTCCAACTTACTTACCATCATCATCTTACAATTATCCCACTCCATCATGCCCTCAAGCTAAAGCGGTTGTATATTGGAGGATGTTCTTCATTCATTTGTTCTTGATTATGATACTCAAGAACACCTTGTCTATGAAGATTTTGAGCGGTGGACCCACTTGATATGGAGGAGATGGCGAAATGGCGGTGTCCATGCTTTGATGAGATATCAAAAGGTTTGAGGAAAGGTCGGGAAGAAAGTTTGGCTTCGAGGAAAGGATCCATTTCGTTTTGGCGGAGAAAGGTCAAGTGTTTCTCGTGTCACCGGATGGGTCATTTCTCAATGGAATGCAAAGATAGGAAGAGTGGAGAGGAGCTAACTACAATTCCTATCGTGAGAATCGAATGAAGCTAGAACTTGACTCTTGTCACCTTGGATGAGCAGGTCAACTGGGTTGCACATGAACACGTGAATGAGGAAGGCAACGTCTGAGAGAAGCTTGGATTGTTGGCAAGGTGTACATCGGAAGATAGGCATGATCATTTTGCCTTGATGGGACTTTCTCGGTACACTGCTGTATATTTGGTTGTAGTGAAAGATACAATGAACTTAAAGAAGCTTATGATACTATGAAACCTAAATACAATGAATGCTATGTTGATAATGAAGCTTATAAACTTTCGTTAAAAACATTAGAAAGACAAAAGTATGGTTTCAAAAGAATCGAGATAGCTTATGAAGAAAAGATAAAGGGTTACAATTTGATCTAGATATTGCAAACATTAACTTAAAACGCCTTTGAAAAGGAAAAAGGCGATGCTATTCTTTGAGAACCTAGAGCTTAAAGAGAAACTAGTGAGGAAATAGCTAGACATAAACAATGGTTAATATCGGTGACAATCTAGCTAGAGAACTCTATAGTAGTCGGTCGATGAACTACGGAATAGGTTTAGGTTTTCAAAAGTATGTAGGTTTGGAAGCTAGGCAAGATGGGCGTAAATCTACACTGCAGGCTTAGCATATTTTAAAAGGAAGGTGATTTACATCGTCCTGGACCTATTAGAGGTGAATTCATGCCCACATCCATTACTATTGACTTTGATGGATCACACCATCGTATGGCAAAAGTCAAAAGACTTGCGGACACCGATGCTTCATCTTATGACTTTGTCTCTTTCTCGACGGTGACAATTCATCGGATCAAGGGTCTACTTCGGTGTGATTCAAGTGATAAGTCGGACCTTCCCAAACCCTTACGAGCCTACACCCAAGCTCGCACCCAAGTCTATCTACAAGCCTTCTAGGGTAGCTGGCGAGGAATCAACTTCAAGCCTGTTTCCTCACGAAGACTTGTCCTTTAAATCTTTGCATAATAAGTCTGTTAAAACAATTCCTTTAATGTTTCTGGTTTAAGTACTTCTACATGTAATAGAACATCTTCTTTGTTGAATAAATCTTCCAAAAGGAAGACATGTTTTGTATGTGGAAGTAAATTTCATTTAATTAAGGATTGTGATTTCTATGAGCAAAGATTGGGTGTATGTGCTACTCAGCAGAAACCTAGACCTGTGTGGACCAATGTTAATAATATTCCACCTTATGTCCCTCAAGCTACTTATACTGACTCTCCCTGGAGGAGATCAGCTGATAGACCTTATGTGCAACCTACTAGCCCATTTTTTAAACATGGTTATTGGCCTGTATATGTTGACTCTATGAATAATGGGAAAGGATGTTGGGGTCTTCTTTGTCAAGTCCTCGTGAGTTGTTCTTGGAATAATAATGGACCTAAATTTCAATGGAAACCCAAGAACAATGGTGGATCTTTCTCATCTGCAAGACCTATTGGAATGCTTATCCCTTAGCGCAAAGTTTAAGGGAGGCATAAACCTCGGGAGGCATATGCCTCGTGGGAGGATTTGTAGTAAACTTTGTGTATATTCTGTTTGCTAACACTAGTATTTGAAAATCTAAAACTCTTGAAGTGTTCAAACATGTTTTCATTCACAAACACTGAGAGATTTTCATGAAAATGGTTTTGGCAATGGAGTTATAAGGAGATTAAGGTTTGGTATAACCGTCCTATGATCCGCGAGCGGAGGGATCTACAAGGACATCACAAATAGTTAGTACTTAGAGTCCTTATATGCGATTATAAAGGAGAAAATGAGAATCGAAGAAAGAATTGAAGAATTAAAAGAAATGCAAAGAAAGGGTGAAAAGAAATAGCCCTCAAATTATTCAACTTAGGGTAGAACACGGGTTCAATTCATATCTTCTTTGGTTGTCACAGTGACACCGGTATTGAAGATTAAAAGTCGTCATGGACCCGATGATGCATGCACTAAATTCTTAGCCACTCAAGTTTCTCTCTATAGAAGCTTGTTTCATTTTCACGAGAACCCTACATCTATCGGTTTTTCTTAGAGATAGCTGGTATTGAAGAAGACCTCTCCCTAGTCTCCTCGGGGAAAACCAAAGCGCACTGTGAGTCTGAGCCGAGATTCATCAAATCAGGTACACTTGACATTTCATCACTCGATGTTCAAAATAAGAACATCGTTAGTGCGTTCGAGTCCTTCACGGATCTTAGCAATCGTCGAGAACATTTATGAGAGGTTCTGGCTGTGATCCTCATGGAAACTCACCGAGTGACATCAAGCACCACGGCAGCGGTCACTTGGTAACTCCCGTGGATTCGCTTGTGTGTCTCAAGCGGTCTACATTCGTGAGTGATGCTTGGTGTTCGGCTCATCGAGCTGTAGGTGTACTTGATTACATCGCGTTATCTCACTGTGGGACTGGTTCGAGACGGCCTTTGTGAGAATTAGAGTTGTGTTTTCACACTATCTTGTTAACACTCTCGAGTTCAAACACATTGTGCGGAATCGCTTATTACTAACGTTTTCATGTTTTCTTCTTATGGAAGCTCGGGGATGATCGTGCTGATTCTTCTCATGCTGCCAACATCATCACTAATGGAAGTTCTATCAAAAGTAACACTTGATCGAATGATTCTTCATCAAATCAAAGAATCTACAAAAAGACTTAAAGAACTTCATCAGTCTTGAATTCCAACGTCAAGGCGTGTGAGCATGTTGAAGAATGGCGTGGAACCTGTATGAAAGCGAGACTGATCTGAGACTTGATCGAGACAACAACATACTATCACTTTCATCACAAAGAACAATGATCAAAGAACAAAGTTAAAGATGGCGTCAAAGCATAACATTTCAAAGAAAACTATCTCTCTACCTTGGAGATTGTTGAATCAAGGCATTTCTTCTCACAAGAAAAGAATGTCGGAAGGCGTCAAAGCTATTATTACATCAATTCACTGTTTTTCATCATATGTAAACCTTAATTCAAGTGTTAGTTACTCATATGTAATAAGTAGCTTATTATGGCCTTTATTTTTTAAGGTCTAGCTTATAGAAGCAGGCCCATGTCCAATCCTAAGGAAAAGGAAGGTGGTGTTGCTAGCTCCTTGCCTATAAATAGTCTTGTATAACCCTTACTTGAGGGTTGGTTCAATTTATTCCTTTCACTCATATCTCGCATAACGGTCATAAGCATATCGTGTGTGTGTTTGGTTTATTGTTCAATCGCCTTTATCTCTATTAAGCTTGTAAAACTAGTGACCTAACAACGTGTTTCACAACTATTGTGCTCACCTTAGGATAGTCTAGAATGTCTCCGTGAGATCGTGGAAGAGGATTTCTTAAATAAGCCTGCGGATAGAAATTAGGTTTGCTTACATTCGGGCCAAATGATCTCAGAGGCTCTAGAATGTTTAATATGTCCTAAATCCTTAGGTGCGAAAGGTAAAGGCATGATGCCTTGTTCTATGCCTAGTGCCAACATACAAATCATTCTATGCAGTTTTAAAAGTGAACACTAATGTGCCTTCAGTAGTTCGGATCCTGCGTCTCTAGTTCGAGAATGCAAAAAGTAGAACAACCAACTAATGTTCCCATAATCCCTCTGAGAGTGTCGGTGACATTAAAGCAAGCGGGTCAAAGCCTCCGAGCAATACCAAGCAAGATAGGACCTCGCAAGCTAAGAATGTGCATTGGATGAAAGTAGAAGACCAACCTAGGAACTTTAAGTTTGTGTTGAATAAGGCGAATCGTGTTGATTCTAGTGTTAGCTCAAAGCGTCTTTAATGTACAATTATGCTACTTTGGCAAAACATGTAATGATGATTGCGTGGTTTATTACTAATTTTGAATGTGGTGTGAATGATTTGTCTAATGTTGTTTAATGCCGATTAAAGTGTGCTAAAAATCAAGCTAAGAAGGCTAAAAGGCAAAGAAAGAAAGTTAAGCAGTGGAAACCCACAGGAAGGAAATTTAGTAATATAGGTTATCAATGGATACCCTCTTGGGCATAAGGTTAACGAGTTTTGCCCTAAATTTTCTATGTCAATGCCCACTAGAAATTGGATGCCCTCTTGGTAGAACTATTCCACTTAAGTGAACATACTTTGAATAGGTCAAATATGGACACTAGCAACATCTATTTCTAATGAGTCCATTGTTTCTACCTCTTGTTGTGGGTGTTCCAATCACTATTACTAACCAAATGGAACCTATTCTTGCATGGGGATCCCAATTATCCAGTTATCAATTCTTATCATGTTCATTGCGGATCGTTGAATCGTTCTATGGTACACGGACTCGTGTTCCAAGCATATGATGGAGACGGTCACGGCTCATGAACCGTGAGCAAATTCATCGAGCTGTGAGATTCGGAAGCGATCATTTTGGCTATTATGGGTTATGGAATTACGTGGTTGGAGATAGTGTGATTCCGGGTATATTATGTTGAAGGTCTTGGACATAATCTATTTTCATCGGACAATTTTGTGACTCGGTTAGAAGTGGCCTTGAGAAAACATACTTGCTTTGTTAGAGAACTTGATGGTGTGGAACTTCCGAGAGGAACTCGTGGTTCAAACCTATACCATCTCTATCAAAGATATGATGAAATCTTCACCCACTTCTTTGTCAAGGCTTCAAAACTAAGTGGCTATGGCACGTCGTCTCAATCACTTGAACTTTGGTATAAACAATCTTTCAGAAGGACTTAGTAAGAGGATTACCAGTTAAAGTATGAAAAGATCATCTTTGTTGACTTGCAATTGGGAAAAAGCACAAAATATGCCTACAAACCAAAACCCACAAACTGATGTGGAAGTTCTTCATACACTTCATATGGATCTGTGCGGACCAATGAGTGCAAACAATAAATGGGAAGAAATACATTCTAGTAGTTGTTGATGACTACTCTCGATTTACTTGGGTAAAGTTTTTGAGGACAAAGGATGAAACTCGGATGTCATCATCAAACTTATCAAGCGACAGGTTCGATTCAACAATCTTGTTAGAATTGTTCGAACGAGACAATTTGTTAACAAAGACTTAAGTTTATGAAAGTGTTGGAATCAATCAAAGTGTTCCACGAACTCCTCAACGAATGGTGTAGTTGAAAGATGAAATAGAACTCTTGTGGAAGCCGCAAGAACAATGCTAATTTATTCAAAGGTTCCATGTTTCTAAATTTGACATTGCCTTACCTTGCTACCCAAAATCGTTCCCCATTCACACCTCTCATGGAAAAACTCCATATGAACTTGTCCATAGCGAAAACTTGATATATCCTACCTTCGTGTGCTTTATATTTACCCAAATAATGGCGGTCAAGATTTAGGTAAACTAAAAGCTAAAGCGGACATTGGACTATTTGTAGGTTATGCACCAACGAGAAAGGATACGAATCTACAACAGAGAACACGAAATATTATGGAAACAATTCACGTTCGTTCGATGGTGACCGGTCAAATGGCTCCGGGACAATCCGATTACGGACCGCATTTCTACCTTTATCCGGTATCCCTATCGGTTCTAATCTTGTTTCTAATCCTCACGTGAACTCCTTATGTACCTCCTTGAGAAGATGATTTGAAGAAATTATTTGATCCAATGTTTGAGGAACACTATGAGCAGTGCTAATGATATGTCGTTCCATCAGGCTGCCTCTATCCCTATCAATGAAGTTAACCCTTGGTTTCAATGTCATTAAGTCAAGAAGCGCTGCTGCTGATCACTCTATCTCATCAACAAATCATCAATCATCGAGTGTACACAATGGAAATGGTGTTTACATGATGATGAAAACCCTTTTGCTCCTCTAGAAGATAAACCCTTTGAAAACATATTTGCTTGAGTCATCATGAACCATCGTCATCGAGATATAGACTACGCTACTTGGTTCCTCAACAACAACCATGAACATCTTAGGAAATGGACACATGATCATCCATTGGACAACATCATTGGAAACCTCTCTTCCGGTATCTACGGAAACAACTTACGGCGATGCCTTATGGTGCTTCTTCAATTCGTACTCTCTAAGATCGACCAAAAGACATGAAGCGCCATGAATGAAGGCAATTTGGTTCAATGCCATGCAAGAAGAAATTCATGAGTTTGATCGACTAGATGTATGGGAATTAGTACGCCGGTTGTGCGATGATCATTGCTCTAAAGTGGATCTTCAAAGTAAAACTTGATGAGCATGGTGATGTTTTAAAGAACAAGGCTCGATTGGTTGCAAAGGATACCGTCAAAGGAGGTATTGACTTTGAAGAATCATTTGCTCATTGCTCGTGTTGAGGCAATCGAGATCTTCTTGGCTAATCTTGCAAGTAAGAACATGGTACTATATCGGCAACTGATGCTTTGTGAATCGAGCATCCTACTCGTCTATCATTTGAAGAAGGCTCTTTCGGCTTGAAGCAAGCTCCAAGGGCTTGGTATGATATGCTATCAAAGTTTCTTCTATCCTGGATTCAACAAAGGAAGTTGATCGACATTGTTCACGAAAGTCGAGGCAAACATTTAATTCACGTTCAAATATGTTGATGATATGATTTTGCCTCGTGACCCCAATGAATCATTTTAGGTCGGATATTTTCCGAGCCTCACTTTCGTGCACTTCATTTTGTTAGCATATCAATCACACGGTGAGTTCATACCCGCTTTTACTTGTTTAAATTCCTATAAACTATTTGAGGCGAGATATATGCTTATTTATCCAAACATTTAAACTCTTTTGCCAAGCGACACTACTTGTACTTTAGACTTGATTCGTTATATACTTGATTGGGTTATACTTGATTTCATATGCATATTTGGAACAAACATACAAGAATTAGTGGCTCCAAATTAAGTTGTTGGAAGGCTATTAATTTACAAACATACAAGAATTAGTGGCTCCAAATTAAGTTGTTGGAAGGCTATTAATTTACAAACATACAAGAATTAGTGGCTCCAAATTAAGTTGTTGGAAGGCTACTAATTTACAAACATACAAGAATTAATGGCTCCAAATTAAGTTGTTGGAAGGCTATTAATTTACAAACATCCCAACACGAGTTGTTGGAAGACTCTTGTGGTGACATTTATACTTTTAACTACTATGATACATGCATACATGATTGACATACTATATTTTGGCAATGGGTTGTGAACACACAGGTTCCAAGTTTTGTATGGGCGGAACTTGAACCGAGTGGATTTACAATGCCTTTCTTGTGTGAACATTCTCAAAGTATTTCAAATCATTTTGTTACAAACTTATGAACTCACCAACCTTTGTGTTGACACTTTTTAGCATGTTTATCTCGGTCTTAAGGTGATAGCATTTCATGGAGCTTTTGGGTCTCATGGCATACATTGAGTCTTGTGCTTTTAACAATTACCATTCGACATGTTTTGTAAACTCTTTGTGTATTATCAAACTTTGGGATTTCTTGCTTGTAAACTTTAACTTATTTATCGAATGGTAAACTTTTCAAACGTCTCATTATAGAGGTCGTTTTACGTATCCATACTTTGTGCTATGACGTTATACCCCAATGACACTATCGTTTCATTGCGATATTTGGGGTGTGATGATTGGTATCGAGCCTTGGTTATAGAGAACTAGGTTGCATTTAGTTCCTAGACTATAACCGCTTTCACATCGATCCTTTCGTTTCCTATCGCCTTACTCACTTTTCGCATGCGCATATGTTTTCTTAAGTATTTCTTCTAGAACCACCTCATTAGATAGCGTAGTTTCCTTGTACCAATAGGGAAGTCCCAAAATCTAGTTGGGTCATCAAAGATATGGAGCTCAAGAATGAGCACTTATCTAACTTGATCTCGTGTGTTCTTGTTTGATGAGATGCGAGATCGAGCTAAATAAGTGTTACTATAAAGTGGATAGATTTGATGATTTTGCCCGAGGATGGGAGTTCTCTTGAGGATACTTTGGGAAGCTGGCTGGCGATAAACCTCGTAGTGACTTTAGCACCTAACGGAATTTCCTATACACCAAGTGCGACTCTTCCTAGATACCTACCCTAAATTCCTCCTCCACCGTTTAGAATCGGATGATAGGTGGCTACCTATTTAAGTAACACCAATCGGCAGAGACATGTATGCTTGGTGGTATGTACATGTGTGAAATGAGGCAATTATAATTATGGTGGCCAACATAATTATAAATGCGTCACAACTCACGTGGACATATGCGACCATCGATACGTAGATCGATGTGGACACCTTAGGAACCAATTTGTGACGTGATATTATGTTTGAGGACGTTAAGTATAGACATTGGGAATTCAACGGTTCTTTCCTTGCGAGATAATGGCACCAAAGAGAGTAACACGCAAGATCTTGGAGGTGGTGCGGCACAAGAGGTGGAATGACGGTGGGCGTGGAGGTAGGGAAGGCGGTAGCGACATGGTAACAATGACAACAACGCGGCGGAAACCACGACTTTGCCGCCATCATCGCTCAACAACTTCAAATCTTGCTTCCCACTATTGTCACACAAGTTGGAATTCATATGAATAACTGGAAACCACGGAACGGAGGCAGTCATGGCGACACCAACAATGTAGTTAAGAATAACAACAACACTAACAACAACAACAACAACAAAATTGGATGCACATATAAGGAATTTTCGGCATGCAAACCACGTGGAGTTTGATGGTATAGGAGGTGCTTTGGCGTATACTCGATGGGTAGAGAAGACAGAGTCGATGATCGACATCGACAATTGTGCCACACATCAAAGGGTGAAGTATCGCTTGTTTGCTATCGGGGAAGGCATTGACATGGTGGAACACTGACTACTGAGGCTAGGGGCGGAGAAGCGACTATAGGCATGACATGGGACGAATTTGGCGTTATTAAAGAGGAGTCTTGCCGGACAATGAAATGCTAAACCGGAGGATGAATTTTATCACCACTCCATGATAGGGGCTGGTCACGCGACCTACAGACCGATTTCATGAGTTAGCGGACTAGTTGTTGGATCGATATACTTTAATCAAACTAAACTAGCTTGTTAAGGTTTAATAACCTCGGATAAATCCTAAGTTATTAACAAAGAAACACCGAGCAATCTTTATCAAGCACGCGGAATTTACTTAACAAAGCTAAGAAGAAAACTTTATTAACAAACTCTAAATCGCTTATGTCATGAGATACTCTAATACAACTCTAAGATATTCGAACTTTTCTCTAAACTCTTAATTAAGTAAACTCTAAAACTCTTTTTCCGAAATCGTGCCTCTAATGCCAATCTAGGAGTCCTTTTATAGACACAAGGATATCCTAGTCGGTTTACAATTGATAACCTTGTACGACAAGTAATCTAAACATGGAATACAATACTTTCCTTAAACGAATATAGCAGTTCTTACGTTTCTAGCGATGATTTTGACTTCACCTTGCAGTGCTTTGACTTTGTCTTTAAGATTTTGACTCTTTGACTTCTTCCAAGGTGCTGCGACTTACAAGTGCTTTCATATCTTCATGCTTTGATATCTTCAAGACTTTCATATCCCAACAATCCTCCCTAACTTGAATTCTACTTGCTTGACTTCAAGTTCCTTTATGAATATATCTTTAATGACTTCATCTTTAAAATGGATTGTTCTTGATCTTTAGATTATATCTCAGTAAAATCGTGCTTTTGTCAAAGTATCTCTTAGAATTGTTTTCTTCACAAAGAACATTCAAAGAATCTCCATCTTTTCAAAGAACACAACAACATATGACAATGTGTACAATAATTCAATTTAAGTTGCATACTATTCTCATCACATCTAAGTGAATCATTGAAAATTCAATGGATTTAGAACTCTTTACCAAAGCCATTATATTTGGAGTAGCCAAATGTTTTGGTGTGTAAGACCATGGTACATTGATAACCATATGATTTTAGCAAACCACCAACTATCAAGATTTGTTTTGTCTTTACCAAAAGTCGCACCTTACGGACTAGTTAGTTCTTTTATCTAATGGTGAACTAATTACCAATAATGGTTTTCCACGCCTTTACCACAATCCATTTCTTGTGGGCTAGCCAACTCTTCACATTCTTGATATGGTGAGTTGATAACCATCCAACTTATTAGCAAGTTGTCAACTAAAAGCGGTTTGATATATCTTTACGAGCCGTTTGCTCATGGATTAGTCAATCCTTTTGTAACCATGGTGGATTGATAACCTATTGATGTTATCATCACAAAACCATTTATTCAACCTTTATTTCAAAAATAGTTATTATTTAGCAAAAGGTTTCTTCTAAAAGTTATTTAGCTGGTTTAACTCAAGAAACAATACTTTGATGAAAGTCTTGTCGATCGACGATACTTTGAATAAAAGTACTGATATATCAAAAAGTATTTATTCAAAAATCATACCAGTTATAGATCATTCTCAGCAATGGTAGTCCAGTCAATAAACAAATTGATCACCATGCAAGCAATTTCATCATCCTCTTCTACTTCCAATCCATGCTCTAGCATTCTTCTCATTAGATCAACTGTAAGAGGATATCTTCTTTCTGCAAACATGTGAATCATTGTTCCATTTTCTAGCTCCAAGACATGAACTCCAGATTCTTCAAAGAATCTCCAGCAAACTATTTCCCAGTTTTCTTGATCCTTCCAAATATCATCAGTACTTTCTTCATCAGTTTCCCACATAGTTATGAGATCCCCATGTAAAACCAATCCAATCCCTTCTAACGGATTATCTTCAAAATAAGTCTTCACAGCATGATATAAGTAGAATAGATCTACTCTGTCTATGATATGCAAAGAAATCCATAACCGTTTAAAAACTTTGAAACTTTTATCTTCTTTGTGAAAAACCATGTAATCTCCATTCTTAGATTTCTCAACTTTGAAAAAGCGATCTTTGATCTGTTCATCTTCATGTCATTATCTTCCTTGGTATAATCAAAATCTACTATTACGAGATAATTCTTCAATTCATCATCAGTCTCGGATCTTAATTCAACCTTCTCTTTCTTTGAAAACCGAACATCTGTAGCTTTTTTCTTTCTCTTTAAGCTTTTCTTCCTTTCGACTTGGTCCAATAAGCTTCTTCTCTAAAGTCTTTAATGCCGCAACATCTTTCTTATAAGCTTCTCTCTCAAGATCATATAATCTCTTCATATCCATAATTTAGCTTTTGCAATCCTTTAAATCCTCTCGCCTTTTAAGTATGCCATTATTGCATTCCTTTCTTTAGCCAAATTAGGTCTTCTTGACATGAATCTAACGGTGTTGGAGATCAGAAGGTTCGGTGATTTCAAGATCTAATTCATCTTGCACCTTTTGAGTCGCTTTCTATTTAGAGCTTCTTGAGCTTCTTGTTCTTCTCATCTTTAGCATCTAACTCTTCTTGAACTTTTCTATTGCTGACTTCATTCCTTGCAACTTCAAGTGCTCTAAGTTACGCCAAAGTAAGTTTCTTCTTCTTAACTTCAACCAAAATACCTTTTCCCTTGTCTTTTGGATCAATTGCAGTTGATCGGTTCTTGGTTGTTCTTCTTCTTGTGCTTCTCTAATAGTAACACCTCCTCTTGGTTGTGACAAATCAAGAATTGTAGCAACTAATTCATCATCACTTGGTGAATGAATAGGTTTAAATCTAGGTTCCTCCTCTTCCACTATAACAAGCGTAGAAGGACCGACTTCTTCTTCAAAATTCAAAACCCTTGGAGTTATTGGTGTTATAACATCGGCCTAGATGTATCATGAAGCTCAATGCTTTGATGTTCAAGACTTTGTTCATCGGTACCTTGAACATCGATACCTTGATTATCATTATTAGTACCTTGAACTTGTACTTCTTTTCTTGTTCCTCGAGACAAATCTTCTTTCTTCTTCAAAACATCTTCTTGATTCTTTTGTCTTCATAACATCTTCTTTCAAATTATCTTTTCTAAATTCCTCCCAAGTTGATGAAGATGATTTAGGAACCGTCTTTCTTTTCAATTCCTTACGAAGTGCTTTTCGACGTTTATTCTCCTCCTTTACCCATAAGTTGAAACCTTGAATATAGGGTTTAACAAAATTTCTCAACCAGAAGTAGTTTCGCTTCAACTTCCTAATAGTTTTAGCTTGACGCTCAACAGTCTTGGTCAATCTAGCTAGCGCCCTGGTTAAAGCATAGTTGTCCATAGATAATTCTTCATGAGGTATAGAATGAACATCACCATGAAGTTGAGAAGACGCCTCGGAAACAGAAACATCATGTTGTGGAGATGGAGTATGTGTTCTCTCAACTTCCACTTCAACCTCAGGACCTGAAGAATCATCACCTTGCAACGAGGCACCTTCACCTAAAAGCAAGATTGCGGATCAGTACCTTGTGAAGCAGTACTATGTGAAGCAGTACCTTGGTTAGAAGCAGTACCTTCAGATTCTTCATCCTCTCCAGCTGCATCACGAACAGCTTGTACAACTTCCATCATGGATGTTGTTAAAGGAATATCGCCACCTCTGAACAAATTACTTCTCTTAGCCATGAATGTATAAATTTTTGCTTGTTGCACAATGACAGGTAGTAAAGCAGTAGGTTTGGGAACATCAGCCAATTGCTTGTTCAAGAAAACCTGTATAAACCTTGGATACATCAACCAAGTAGCCCCAGATGATATATGAGAGAGCATTCCATCCAAAATAAGCCTTGAAAAGTTAAATACTCTGTCGTTGCTAAACCAACCACCGCAGATGCAATATTTGAACCAAAGCGCTCCCAAGAAGTGCTTTTAGAACTTATGCGGTGAAGCAAGACATGGATCAAAACTTCCATTGAGGGCAGAATAAGGCCTTCTTAAAAGTTTGTTCACCAAAGAACCTTCATAACCCTGATTTCTAAAGTATCCCAAATCGGTTGCTTGTCAAATCTAATAGCCCCATCTTCATCTTCAAATAATAAATCGCTCGAATAGAGGCTTCAGTAATCTTAATAGTCTTTCCAAGAATCGAGGATCTAATATAATATTCATCCTCTTCCATATTTTCTCTAGCATTAGCCCAAAACTCCGAATCCATGGTTCAATAACATCGGCTCAACTAAAGAGCATAGCTAATAAGCGACCCAACTAGATAATCAATAATATCATAGAAAGCCACGTTCGCCTCGGTCTTGTCCAAATTAGCCACCATATTGTGCTCAAACAGTTAAACGATTCACCATTGTTGAAAGAATAAGCACAATAGAAAGATTGTATCAAATATTAAAGAGATGGTAAATGAGAGATAAATATGGAAAAGATGGGAAGTAATAATATGAGAGGGAAAATCGGAAAGAAGTTATTTATAGGTGAGATTTGAAAAATCACAGCCTAAATAACAAAGTTACCGTTACTACCAATTACCCTTCAATATTACCGTTGGAACGATTGCTTCAATACGACAAACAAGACTTTCCACATAAGCGAGACTTTCCCAAGCGGTACTTTCCCAAGCAAGATTTGTGAAATACAAGATTTTGCCAAAATCTTCAAATAATCTAAGTATACACTAACATCCTCCCCTCAGCAATACAGGACTATATCAAACATCTTATAGTCCTCCCTTAAACATAGCTTAGTAGTTAATCATTCCAATGCTCACGACCAAGTGATTGAATCGTGACACATCAAAACCTTTGGTGAGTAGATCGACTACATTATCATCGTGTGAACTTTAACCACATTAATGAGCCTATGCTCATAAGATCTCGATAAAGTGATGCCTAATCGAATATGCTTTGTCTTGGAATGATACACGGATTCTTCACAATACAAATAGTACTCTCATTATCAATATTGATAGGAGTATTCTTAAAGTTGAACCCATAATCCAAGAGTTGATTCGCATCCATAAAACTTGACCACAACAACTTGCGTGACTACATATTCGACAGTAGATGATGTTCTTTGCAATTGTCTGTTTCTTGCATTGCCATGAGACTAACCTTCTTCCAAGATATTGGCATCCACAGGTTGTGGATCTTCTATCATAGTTATCACCGCATAGTCACTATCGAAAAAGCTTCTAAGTGAAAAGGTGACTCTTTAGGATACCACAACCCCAACTTAGGTTGTTGTTTCAAATAATGAGAATATTCTCTTGACAAAGATTCGTGTGAGAGATCTTTGGTGAAACTTGATATCGGCACATAAACAAACCGCAAACATGATATCGTGCCTTGATGCGAGAAGATACATAAGAGAGCCAATCATAGATCTATATAACTTGACTTCAACAGTAGTCCATCTTCATCCTTTCCCAATGAATTGATAGATTTAATTGGTGTAATGTAACCTTCATATCATCAAAATTAAACTTCTTAAGTATATACGTAACATACTTGTCTTGGCTAATAAAATTCCTTCCTTGACCGCTTAACACAAGTCCCAAAAGAATGTTAACTCTCCCATTGAACTCATTTGAAATTCCTTACGCATCACCGCTCAAACTCCTTAACCATGGACTGTTTGGTAGCTCCAAAGATAATATCATCAACATACACCGAACTAACATGATATCCTTCTTATCTCTGGATAAACAAAGTTTTGTCTATAGCTCCTCTCTGTATCCATGTTGTAATAAAATGTAGAGAGCCTCTCATACCAAGCTCTAGGAGCTCGATGAAGACCATATAAAGCCTTAACCACCTTATAGACTTTGTTAGGATGCTTAGGATCTTCAAAACACGGAGGTTGTTTCACATACACCTCTTACGTAATAGTGCCATAAAGAAAGGCACTCTTGACATCCATCGATATACGAAAACCCATATAAGAAGCAAAAGCAAGAAAGATTCTAATTGCTTCAATCCTTGCCACAGAGCAAATACCTCATCATAATCTACCCTTCTTCTTGTCTATAACCACGAGCAACTAACCTTGCCTTGTTCTTGATAACATTGCCTCTTTCATCTCTTTTAACTCTAAAGACCCATCTTGTTCCAATAACTCTCTTCCCATCGGAAGGTCACATAAAACCCAAACCTCTTGAAGTTTAAATTGAAGAAGTTCTTCCTGCATAGCTTCAACCCAGCTTTCTTTAGTCAAAGCTTGAGCAATATTCTTGGGTTCTTCTTGAGAGATGAAACAAGTAAATAAGCAAGTTTGATGGTCTTTATGATTTAGCCTGTTTTGTTTATACACAAAGCTAAGTAAAGCATTGTGAGGTTTTGTGAAACCCTTAGCTTTGTGTCTTGTCATAACTCCAGATGTAGAAGGCCCAATGATTTGATCAGTTGGATGATTCTTATGAATTCGTAAGATTGGAGACTGTGGAACTGCATATGCATCATCCAAGTTAGTATAATCAGCACCTTCATTGGAATCTGAGAAAATACCTTCATCTTCAAGCTCATCATCAGTTTCTTCTAACCCAGGTATGGTAGGATCATTCACATCATCTAAAGCATCATCAATAGGTGCAGTACTTTGGTTGAAAGTACTATCAAAGTCTTGTAAGAGAACTCTGCGATCTTGTTCTTCTTCTTTGCCTCTTCATAAGCTCTCCTTTGTTCATCCGTGTAAGAATGTGCTAATACATCTTGAAGAAGCATCGATTAAGTTCCTCTTGAATAGATTGATCCTCTGCAGATAAAGAGGATTGTGGTACAATGAAGACTTTGTTTTGGAGAATCAAGACTTTGCTTAGGAACATCAATACTTTGTTTTGGACTCATAGGATCTTTATCGTGAATAGCATCGGTCTAAGATGAATATCATGAACAACATCTTGAATATCTTCTTCATTATGCAAAGGTTGATTTTCTTCTCCAACGGTACATAATTCATTGAAGGAGTTAAAATCTCAAGGTCAAACATCCAATCGGGACCTTTACCTTGTTCATTGTCTTGATCTTCTAAGAACTCAACATGAAGATGATCTTGAATCTTCTTAGTAACTCTGTTGTAGACTCTAAATCTTTTATTGTTAGTGCAATATCCCAATAAGTAACCTTCTTGGACTTGCCATCAAACTTCCCTAGATTATCAATGGTGTTCAAAATAGTAAGAGGGCATCCAAAAGGCTTCATAAAGCGAATGTTGGGTTTATTGCCCATCGACAATTCATAGGGTGTCTTTCATCGTGGTTTTGTGTGAAACCCCGTTGAGTACATAACATGCGAGACTTCGACACGCCCAAAATTGAATAGGAGATGAGAATCGGCTAACATGGTCCTTGCACTTCAATCAAGGTTCTATTTTTCTCTCTGCAACACCATTTTTTGTGGTGTTCTAGCAATACTAAACTCCCTTTTATGCCTTTATTTGCACAAAATCATCCATAGGCTTATTCTTGAATTGGGCCCATTGTCACATCTAATACCTCTAACCTTGAGTCTTAATTGGTTTTCAAGTGCTATTATAAGAGTTTGAATAGCATCAAAGGTATCATCCTTAAAGCCCAAAAGAAAACCCAATGAATCTACTACAATCATCGGTAACAACCAAACAAGATTTCTTCTTATTTAAACTTGCCACGAGACGGTCCAAATAGATCCATGTGTAATAGCTCAATGGTTCTCTAATGTTCCTTTCATCAAGCTTCTTGCAGGAAGCTTTGTGTTGTTTACCCTTCTTGCATGCCAAACATGATTGATCATTCCTGTAAGTCTTTGAAGGTAAACCTCTAACTAAATTTCCTTTGACCAGTTTGTTGATGTTCTTGAAATTCACATGGCCCAATCTTCTATGCCATTGATGTGCCTCTTCAGATGTTGCCTTAGCCACCAAACATGTGGCTCTTCCATAAGAATGTAAACTCTTCATGTCTAAACTATACACATCATTTGTCCTTGGTACTCTAAGTACTACCAAGTCATCATCAACGAGTTTGAAGTCGAAGAAAGGATAAGACATTACGTGTCGTTGAATAACAGGATGCTTTTTATCACAAATTTGAGATCGACAACAAGTTGAACTTGACTCCTTCACATATCGACATTCTCAAAATCAATTCTCCGGCTTTAATTGTTCCTTTCCCTGTAATCCTTCCTCCATTGGGATCATTCCCAAATGCAACTTTTCCTCCACTAAGACTTCTAAAATCGACGGGATCTCTTTATCACTGTCATACTTCCGAGCAACCACTATCCACAATAAGATGATCTTTAAGCTCCTCTTCCGGGTTGCCCCGCACACAAAGAAAAGAGTTAGAAACTTTTAGGAACCCAAGCCATTCTTGACTTGTGTTCCTCGAGAAGTCACAAACTCAAATTCTTTGAGTATGTAATTCTCACTATCTCTCAACCGATGATCCAAAATTATCTTTTGATGTTTAGCATGTGGATTTTCAAAACTCTACGGTTTTCAATATAAATTTCTTTTACAGATTATTAGCCTTTTCTCTTGACACAAAAACATCGATTCACTTTTTGTTGAGCGTCTGTATGTCTCCCGGTTCTTTTTCCTTTTAACCCATTCGGTTTTAACAGGAGGTTCTTGTGATCTAGATCCCTATATGAGCTGTGATAAGTTCTAGGTTGATAATGAGATCTCCTAGAATTTCTATCCCAAGTATGGTTTTCGATTACCTTGTCTCGAAAGCGGTACTTTGGAAAGTCTTGTGAGATCTTCAAGTTCTTCTCGATGTGGGTATCTATGATCCGGTGTGAAGTTTCGTGATTAACCCTATTTGAATTAGTCCACACCGGTTTATGCTCTCTAGGTCTCGATTGTTAGACTTATTCCTTGAAACTTGCTTAGATATTTCGAGTGTCATCACAATCTTTGATTAGGTGAGTAGGACTATAACACACAAAACATGATTTTTGACCCATATGACCAAAGTGATTTCTTCTATGTCTATGCCCAAAATTGTTTTGCCTTCTTGAGGGTGATAAAATTTGTTTTGACCAAAATTATCCCAAAAGGTTTAGCGATCTTGTTTTGTAAAGGTTTTGCAAAAGGTCTTGCTTGTGGAGCAAGATTTTGATTTAAAAGGCTGCAGTATTTTGAACATTGTTTTCAACGGTTTCTTTGGGTTTCTCAGACCTAGATTTTGCAATAAGCTTCTTCCAAAACTCTAGACTATCAACACCATAACGAGAAACATCAGGCCTAGAGGGGTGATGACTAATGGGATGAGGAACAACATGATAACCATTATTTTTCTTATATTCAGGAGGTGGTTCACTTACTGAGCCATCATTACTAGATGAATCTACATAGTTAATAAGCTCATCATCACTAGTGGTTATATCCTCAAAGACACCATCATCCTGATCACTAGGTTGGTTTTCATCTACACTGCTAAAGTCCATTCCAAATCCTAAGCCTGTTCTAATGTAAGCCCTTCTCTGTTTTTCAACATAAGCAACATGGGACAAACCGGACTCTCCCAATGACAAACTTAGCTAACAAATCATCTCTTTCCTTAGTTAATTTCTCAATTTGACAATTTTACAATTTAGTTTCCATTCACCGAGTTTTAAGCGATAATCTCGTTGTTCATACTTTTCACCCAAGCCATTTCATTATTTTCATGTGTTATGATTTTAGCTTCTATAGATTCTAAAGTGATTTGGTAACTGCTACCTCGGACCTAGCCCTAATACAATTATCTCTTTCAATCACATAAGCTGTTAAGTAATTTTGATAAAACTCATAACAGTTTGAGCATACCTCGAGATAGGAGACCGAGTTGGTGAAGTAGCCACCATAGCAAGAAGAATAGGATCATCTTCACTTTCTTTGCTCCAATCAAATCCTCCAAAGCCATCATCGATTCCAAAGCGGCATGTTCGATTTTTCATCAAAAGCGATTACTCGGTCCAATGCTTCCACTGTGTCTTCAATCGCATCTTCCATCGCTACCATCTGATGAAGTCACGGTTCATCATCAAACTCTTCACTCCGGTCTACTTCGATAACTTCTCTTGAGCAACCAAAGCCTTTGTTTCAGATTATTGGAATCTCTTTGAGCTCAAGTTTAGGCTTCTCGGTGCTCTGTTTGCTTGATACTTAGCAAACTCGCACTCCTTGCAAAGTGACCGATCTTTTGACAATTGAAGCATTCAATTTTAGATTTGTCAAAAGTTATTCCTTGTTTTGGTTTGAAATCAATATTTTTGCTGTCTTCTTCATGTACTTTTTATTCTTGCGGTGATCAAAGCAACTTGCCACCGATATCAATTTCTTCAAGTGCATCTTCTTCAATCTGCTAGATCCTCTTCATAAGTGATGGGTAAGCTTGCTTGTTGTGCAAAGAAGGAGCACACAACTTCATCCGAGTTTAAATAGTAGATGGTGGAGCTGCTTGAGCATATGATGGGGGTTGTGAGCAGTGCTTTGAGAAACAGTGCTTTGAGGAGAAGCAAGACTTTTGAATCTTGCGCTTTTTCGAGATGATAGAAAAGCAATCTTGTGAGATTTAGAATTTGGTTGACCACTCATCTCATGTTCATACACCTTCAATTGATGATAAAGATCATCAAAGTCCATAACATCCGGTCCTTGTTGTCCTCACGATCATAGTAGCAATCACATGCCATGAAGATGGCAAACTCCTTAGAAACTTTAAATTAGCGTCCTCAACGGATACTTACGCCTTGTATAACTCCAACATGTTGAGGAGATTCGAAACCTATCATATGCGAGATCAAGACTCTCTTTCTCCCATCGTGAATGTTTCAAGCTGCTTTGCTTTAGCAAGTTTCGAGCATCTTCTTAGAGGCTTCATTCCTCCAAACTGGTCTTGAGAGCGACCAGAGTGCTTAGCATCTTTAGCATCATGAAATTTGAGAAGATGACCATCCGGAATGGCGAGATAGGAGAATGTTAAGAGCCTTCTCTTGATTCCCGAGTGTTGCTTGTGGTAAAGCGCCTTTGGTGCTAAAGGTTGTCCAAAGAACTTGAATGGGTTCTTGAGGAACTTCATTCCATTCACAATTACATTCCACGAGCATGGTGCGTAATGGCAATATCTTGCCTCATCTTCATGCACCGTAGAGATCATATTCTCCTTCTTGATAATTGGAATTACGAGTGAGGTGATTGAGGGTTGTGGAGCAGTTCGATCGACATCTTGAAAATTGTAGGGTTTCTTCCTAGTCGGAGTTTCCACACAAGCTCGATACCACTTGTTGGATCGATATACTTTAATCAAACTAAACTAGCTTGTTAAGGTTTAATAACCTCGGATAAATCCTAAGTTATTAACAAAGAAACACCGAGCAATCTTTATCAAGTCGCGAATTTACTTAACAAAGCTAAGAAGAAAACTTTATTAACAAACTCTAAATCGCTTATTATGCGAGATACTCTAATACAACTCTAAGATATTGAACTTTCTCTAAACTCTTAATTCGTAAACTCTAAAACTCTTTTCCAAATCTTACCTCTAATGCCAATCTAGGAGTCCTTTTATAGACACAAGGATATCCTAGTCGGTTTACAATTGATAACCTTGTGCGACAAGTAATCTAAACATGGAATACAATACTTTCCTTAAACGAATATAACAGTTCTTACGTTCTAGCAAGATGCTGACTTCACCTTGCAAGACTTTGACTTTGTCTTTAGCAAGATTTTGACTCTTTGACTTCTTCCAAGATTTGCGACTACAGTGACTTTCATATCTTCATGCTTTGATGTCTTGAGACTTTCATATCCCAACACTAGTTCCTCATCTAGTTACCCCGAGTCCAAGAGAATCTCGAGGTACATATATGGTCTTGTACCGAAATCTGTGGAACTGTGAAAACGACCGAGCCGCCTACAATACAAAGTGCGATCTCGAGGCGGGAACCCCGATGGACGAGATGGTTAGGAATGGTACTTTGAAGAGCGTTGATAAGAGGAAGGAAGCAAGTGGGTCGAATAAGCGAGATAGACGTGGTAGTAGACAACAAAAGGGCAAGAGTTTTGTGCAACTGATATTGAACAAAGAGAGTATGCGGTACACATCCCAAATGTGCTAAATGTGCTTATCATCACCGAAGACCAAACCGCCGCTTGTGTACAAATTGTAATCGATCGGCCATTTTAAGGAGCATGTAAAACATGATTGGCAACATGAAGAATAACCAAAGGACTTGCTTTGAATGTAATGACCGAACCACTTAGGAATAATTGTCCTAAGTTGAATGGAGCGAAGCAACCACAAGGTAACCAACACCTAGCTTTAGCAATTGAAGGAAACAACCCAAACCACCCGATATCACCCACCCCGAGGTCGAGCATTCTATATAGGGACCGAGGAAGCCCGCAATGCGAATCGGTACGTTTTCCTAGACCATTAAGTGACCCACCGTATTATTGATTCGGTGAGTCTCCTTAGATAAGAAACCTAGACGCGTAAGTTTTGGCATAAATACTTTGACCATACATTCGATTTCTCTAAACCTAAGGGTAGAACTTTAAGTATCAATGATTGAATCGCGAGGACGCGATTCTTCTATCGGGGAAGAATGTCACAATTCTCAATTTCGGTCATTTCTCATATTCCATATTCATCATTTCATAACGATTTGTGCATGGTTTTGCATTTTACATTACACTTTATTTTTCTTATTAAATAAACGCTATCGCGTAAGTATTATTTTGAACATTTAATCCGATACTTCCAAAAATGATCCCGATATATTTTTATACTTACATTTAGTTTATAAAAATAATATTTTTAGTTTACCTAGTGTTTTAAATTTATTTTGTATATAAATTGTTAAATGTATATTATTACGACGCTTTTCTTAAAAACTACACGATAATTATTATATCACTCAAATTTTACAAGAAATGTATTTTTATAATTTTTATGACCTAAATATATTTTATCTTGACCCGTGAAATTTATTTTCATCTAACGCTACCTTAAATATTCAAATGTGTATACAACTTACTAATCTTATTTAACAATACTACAAGTTACTACTATCCTCAAACAACTTTACTTCTACTTACATTTATACACTTACATAATAATAATAATAATAATAATAATAATAAATATATGTACATGTATCATTAATTACATGATTTCTCAAGACTTTTCAAGATTTGCTAGATATTTTTCTTACATATATAATTGTTACACTCAACCTTTCACTCATTCAATCAATAATTCAAGCAAAGTCAAGTTCTTCTTCCCTCTTTTTCTTCTCAAAAATCCGGCCAACCATAGGAGATCAAGAAGTGATCATCAAAATTTTTCTAATCAAGTTCTACACAACCTAGATACACTCTTTGTTTAGGTTTTGAAATAAAAACCTAGGGTGTTTAAGCAATCCTTTGTTCTTAAACCTCATCAAGCAATTTGTAAGCATAAAACTTCATCTCTTACTTTTCATATATATTTTCATACATTTTCATGAAGTCCATATGATCATATTTGCTCAAGTTGTAGTTTTTATTCATGTTTATCAAATGTTATCACCCATATGTGTCCTATTAATTTTTATAACAAGTATGTACTAGTTAGAAGTTTATAAAAATGATAAGTTTGAAAAATGGATCATCAAAGTCTAGTTGTGGTTTTAGAGGAAATGGTTACATAAATTTTATATATGTTTATTTAAGTTTGTATATATATTTTAGCCTCACAATGAATATTTATTTTGGTTATGATCAAATGAAGTTGTTTTACTAGTAGGATTGGTGATGAGTAGATTAAGGGATTTTGTGGTGAAGTTGTGGTTAAACAAGTAAATAAAAATGGTAAAGTTTAAAATAAGCGAAGAGCTGTCGAAATTTATAATTTTTCCGAAAAGTTAGTCAATTTTATAAGTTTTATTAAAGTTTTAGAAAATAGATTTTTAGTTATGAACGTGGCCTTTTGAGCGGACTAAAGCGGAGTTATAACGAAAAGATACGTGGTTTTCAAGTTACAATTTAAAACTACCATTTTCCGGAAAAATTGTACATGCAGTCCGAGTTTTAACTGGCCAATCAGTGGCCTTAAACTTTCTGTGAAATCTCCAAAGTTTAAAATATATTAGTACACTTAATTACCTTGGCGTGGATATAAAGAACTTGAAAACGGACTTAAAACGAGTGAGTTATGGTTAACCGAACTTTGAGTCAAAAACGTCTTGAAAACACTATTCACAGCGTTAGTAAGCTGTCAGGATTTTAATCAAGGTTTTCGAGGGCCTAAACGGACGTTCGGGGAAACGGACCTTAAAAACGAGTTAGTTTTCCTATGTATATATTACGTCAAGTCCGACGAAACCGATTTTCAATTACTAAAACCGTTACATAGTTTTAACTACATTTTCACCATTAGCTCAAAGTATTTATTTTCGACATGAAACCGTCACACATTCAAGTAACAATATTTTATATAACTAGTTTTCAAGTAGCATATTGGGTGATACGTTTTCAAATCATGCATTCACGACAACATATCATAACTCAAGTCATAACATTCATTTTAGGTCGCGGATATTTTCCGAGCCTCACTTTCGTGCACTTCATTTTGTTAGCATATCAATCACACCAGGTGAGTTCATACCCCGCTTTTACTTGTTTAAATTCCTATAAACTATTTGGGGCGAGATATATGCTTATTTATCCAAACATTTAAACTCTTTTGCCAAGCGACACTACTTGTACTTTAGACTTGATCATGTTATATACTTGATTGGGTTATACTTGATTTCATATGCATATTTGGAACAAACATACAAAAATTAGTGGCTCCAAATTAAGTTGTTGGAAGGCTATTAATTTACAAACATACAAGAATTAGTGGCTCCAAATTAAGTTGTTGGAAGGCTATTAATTTACAAACATACAAGAATTAGTGGCTCCAAATTAAGTTGTTGGAAGGCTACTAATTTACAAACATACAAGAATTAATGGCTCCAAATTAAGTTGTTGGAAGGCTATTAATTTACAAACATCCCAACACGAGTTGTTGGAAGACTCTTGTGGTGACATTTATACTTTTAACTACTATGATACATGCATACATGATTGACATACTATATTTTGGCAATGGGTTGTGAACACGTGTTCCAAGTTTTGTATGGGTGAACTTGGAACCGAGTGGATTTACAATGCCTTTCTTGTGTGAACATTCTCAAAGTATTTCAAATCATTTTGTTACAAACTTATGAACTCACCAACCTTTGTGTTGACACTTTTTAGCATGTTTATCTCGGGTCTTAAGGTGATAGCATTTCATGGAGCTTTTGGGTCTCATGGCATACATTGGAGTCTTGTGCTTTTAACAATTACCATTCGACATGTTTTGTAAACTCTTTGTGTATTATCAAACTTTGGGATTTCTTGCTTGTAAACTTTAACTTATTTATCGAATGGTAAACTTTTCAAAACGTCTCATTATAGAGGTCGTTTTCTGTATCCATACTTTGTGCTATGACGTTATACCCCAATGACACTATCGTTTCCGCTGCGATATTTTGGGGGTGTGACATTGATGAAACAGAGCACGTGGTGACGGACGACCTGATAAGGAGAAAGCTTAGTTTGGATGATGCTGATGGGGTTTATCACTCAAGTGCAGAGGACATTCTCTCTGGGCTGAGAGCCATTGGGTATCAAGGTACAAGAACGGACATATGGTTGAAAAAGCATTTTTGCCCTATGTGGAGATTTTTAGTTCACACTGCTCAAAGGCATTAGCAACAACTGGAGTGTGGGATCAATTCTCACGCAATTGGCTTGTGGTATTGTGTGTCTATCTCAAGGGATAACTTATAATTTTCTAAATTTATTTTGATAATATGGTTGAAAATATAAATAGGAAACAACATAAGTTTTAATGTACCCTAGATTCTTACAAATAATCATAGACACCTCTACCCAAGTCCAAGCCTTTCATCCCATAGGAGCTCTTTCACCTAAACTATTTGCCTCCATGAGAACTCACTTTGAGGCGCATCATCCGCTGACAAGACTATGTTGCCTCAAGGCAATGAGGCTCGCGATGAGGAGAATGTTGCTAATATCCCACCCTCTTCAATGTTGCTACCGATGGCAATCCATCAGTTAATATAGATGAGGGTCCCTCTTTTTCTGCTGAAGCTTCTCATATTGATCCAGACAATACTCCACCTGTACCATCACCCAGACTGAGTCCACCACCTACACAGGCTTCAATTGATGAGTTTGAGTCTGACCGAAACAGGATGACCACACCCAGTCCTCAAAGGGAACCTTTTGATGAAGTACCTCCTCGTTTTGAGCATGACCATATCTCCACTGAAAGTTCCAATGAAACTCCCATTACCACAGAGCAATCTGCTGGTGGAGCTGAGGACCATATTACTCTTACATCCGCTCATGCTCTTGTTAATGTGTATGCACGGTGAGGTGGTGATCTCAAAAGGAGCTTTGATGTGCTCGGTTGGTGCAAGTTTTAAAATTTATAATCACGAATTAACCAGATAACCTTTTAACACATACGACAAGTATACTCGTCCATCAATAGTAACGCTTTTGGTAAGTCGAGATCGTCCCAAGGATTTTTGTTTTGAAATAGATTTTATTAAAGTTTCTAACAAGAAAGCTTGTCAAGGCTCTCTCGAATAAGTGTTCTAGTGAAAATACGAATCAAGAATAAAAATATATACTTGTGTGAAGTCTCATAATCAACCATAGATAATGTTCATAAAGGTTTGGTGTATACTCTTATTATGATGCACAAATCATAAGCAAATGATTCCCAACCATGGTATTTGTTTGTAAAAATCATTCTAAGAACAAAAACATTTAGGTAATCCTTTAGGTCCTTATCCCAATGATTATCCTATAAAAATTCCATTTGTTTGCAACATGTTCTCATTAAATTTGTTCTTACGAATCTTTCGACCCTTCGTGATGAAAACGTTCCTAGTCTTGTTTTAATAAGCAAAACATGGTGGATGTCAATCACCATATCCCATACTAGTTTGTCACAACACTTTTGGAATAAAACACAAGAGAAATCCTTTCGGTCCTTTTTCTTAAAACATGTTTTATTGACAAATCAATCCAAGACTAGTATTTTCCAACAAACTCATTTAAACAAGATCATATATACATACATCACATTTTGAGAACATTATTATGATTAATCACATTCCAACACACAAGTATATCACAAACTACTCCATGAAAACAATCATATCTAAACACAAGTCATAACAAGGTAATTCAAACAATTCAAGAGAATAGATTTCCAACAAAGTTCATAGAATACCTAATCTTTTGTGATTACAAGAATTAGAAATCGTGGAATGTAGCAACCACGCCTCCAATCACCTAGGATCACCGCACAACTCAAACTACCAAACAATGGACAAGAATGGTTCCTTCCTTGCTTCGGACGTTTTCAAAGAACTACCAAGCTTTTGGGTTGAAATAAATGGGTAAGTATGAGTTTTGGTGTAAACTAATACTCTATTTGTTGTGTCACACTTAGTATACAAGTACTAGGTCCTTTAAATAGCCAAAGCACTTGCTTAACGCCCAAAAACGTTCTCTCCAAGTTAATATCAAGAAATGATGGGACTCTAATGATTATGGGGAGTTAAGACAACAATAAATGCGAATTGTGTAATCGGTAGCATGTAAACCGGATCGGTTTCTATGTCGACCGAATCGGTCACGGCTTTGACCATTAGCCCACCGGATCCGGTTGCGGGTTGCGACCGAACGGCTGGTTTTGCTCCTTTTGACTTTTGTCGACTTTTCCTTTACGCCCGTTCTTTGCTTACGTTAATGATTTCCAAAGCCAAACTTGATCTTTCCTGTCGAGATGCTTCAAATCACTACGCCCATATCATTGAGTCCACAAGCTTCCAATCTCAACTTCCTTCCTTTAGACGCTCCAAATGTGCATAAAAACTTCATTTCTTCAATATTCGCAACACCGCTACATATACATACACAAGACGCATCTTTGCACTTTTGCAATAGTTATGAGTAAATATAGTCGAATATCATGCACAAAACCGACAATAACGCTACTAAAAACATGTTCATTTTAGACGTTATCAAATTCCCCACACTTAAGCTCTACTAGCCCTCGAGTAGGTCAAACATTTGCAAAGATTGATTTCAATGGTCCATAACACCATGTTTCGTAAAATGTAACAATTACCATAAAGATAATTATTATTTTGTTTATAATATGAGAAAATCTTCTAAAATGAACCAAACACTTTAGATAACATAACTAGGATACCTCACAAGTAGCTTTAATATTTCACTCAACACTCATATATTGGTGGGTATATCACTCAATGCCTAGTCATGATCAATGCTTTTACCATAAGCTTGTACAAGTATCAAACAAAGAAAATAAATTCATCAAAGAGGTCTTTTATTCGGGTTATAACGATAAGGCTATGGGTTCATAATAGGTATGGATAAGGCATGGGATAGTTAATGAAATTGGTTTAAAATAAAATAAAATCAAGTCCAAACCTCCATGGTGCTAGTCATCATACAAACCACAATCCCGAAAAATGATTATTACTCCTCTTCTCATATCGATCACCAAATATATATATATATATCACGTCTTAGCACATTGGCTAATCGATAACTCAAACATACTTCATCTTCCTTCATCTTCATAATAATATATATTATTATTGGCTATAATATATATATATATATATATATATATATATATTTTTTTTTTTTTTTTTTTTTTTTTTATCACAACTCCCTACACTTCGTATAAGCATTACCACAAAAATACAAATAAGAAGTATGCATCCTTCGCTCTTTGTCGAAATGGCACACACGAATGGTAAAGTGTAACTAACTCATAATCATCAAAAACAATCCAATCATTCCAAACAACTAGCAACAAACCATTAGACTTGATAAGGGTTGGCTAAGGTTTAAAGGTGTAAAATATTTTTGTATTTTTCTGATTTATCAAAAATGAAAAGGAATGGCTCGAGAAGGTGTAACTAGGGGTATCTAGTGCTAAAATGAGCACTAACAAAATGGGTCCATGTGGGTGGTTAACTAACCGATGTGGTCACTAATATATCATTAGATGTAAAATGGAAGGCCATTTGGTTATTCCTAAAATGCCTCTTATCACTTGAAAATATTTAGATCACTCGAAAGTGATTTTAACCGTAATGCATAACTAGTACAAGTTCTAGAATCGACATAATCACCCGCACACTCATAGCAAATATAAAACAAAAGATGTTTCATACAAAAGAAACCTCACAAAAATGTGGGAAAAAGGCTATTATGCATGCTAGAAAATGCTATCGAATCCAAAATGAATTATTTCAATAATTTGGTTCAAATCTAAAAATTTTCAAAACCTCATTTTACCATTGAAATCCCAAATTATGTATTTTAATTATCAATAACGCGTAAAAAAACATTAGACCATCAAGGGCTTAATTTCTTCTAATCACTTGCATCCAAAAGTTATCTAAAAAATAAAAATGCGTATCATTTTCCTATTTTCTTCCTCCCCATACTTAAGTTTTGCATTGTCCTCAATGTAATGAAAATGAACTTCAAAGTAAAGAAAATGGGAAAAGAAATAGTTAAAAGATACCACGGAATAAAATATGCAATAAGCACATTGGGTCATTAGCAAGCACGTGAGTTATCCAACTCCAAATATTTGACCATCAAGAAGCTTCCAACATATCCATCCTGCAAACAAAAAGCGCAACACGAAATGCACAAAACAAATAAAACTACTAAAAACTAGATAAAACCAAAATATACCAAACATCCTAAAGAAAATCAATCAAAAGATAGAAATAGTTTAAAACACATCATGACCATTGTTTTGAAACCATAACTCTCGAATGACCCATAATCACTCGCCATCCTCGCTCATTTCTTCTCCTTCTTCATCGTCAAACTCCTCATCATCATCACTTTCGGTTACATAGTTTTCGTCTATGATTTTCGAGCGAACTCTCCTCCTTTTCTTCTTACCTCCAACTCCCGATGATGATCCTCCAACTTCATAACTTGCTCCTCCGCCAGTGCAATCGACCATATGGGGTATTGGATCAGAAACGGTGCGTACCTGGATATGGATACGGATAGGGTCCGGTGATATGAAGTGTAAGGAAAAGGATATGGTGGAACATTTGGTGGATTGTAGGGTGGCAACTCGAATTGGCTTCTCGAGCCATGTGTTGAAAGATAGGCATCGAATAATCATTGATGTAGTTGTTCCTTAACATCATCGAATCTCTCCACACATCCCTACATTGAATCTCATCTAGATGTTGGTTCCACTCTCCATCCCGAATCAAAACTACTGGACGTACCCATTTGCACGTTCTCCATTGGTATATTCCCTTTCTGTTGTGGTGGTTGCTGTTGTGGTCTTGGTTCAATCCATAACCCTACGGTTCCCAATCTCCTATTCAAAGCATTACCAAAACCTTTCGCAGTCCACGTTTCACTATACTTTGGCTCTCCACACTTAGCCAATTCCTCATCAACATAATACCCAAGATTCTTCGCTAATCTTGTCACAAAATGTCCTCCACAAATGTTACTGTTGCTCTTGATTCCCGGGGCTCTCCTAGACAAATATTCGCTACTTGCAAATAGCATTACCGTCCTTAGTTTCTTCCAGCAACTTCATAATCCATAAGTCCGGTTTCGACATTTGTCCCTTGCTTCCAAATCTATTAAATGGCCCGGTCACAATCAACTTGTGAAGTATCCTCATCAACAGATTCCTGATGGTTGAAGCATTCCTCCTAGCACAAGTAGGATCTCCCACTTGATTCCAATAAGCGGGAATACTAGGGTAATCTTTTCAAACCTCCAAGTCTAGAAAAGTGAGTTTCAAATAATCGATGATTTACCTCATGGCTCATACAAACCAAGAGCTACACCAAAAGTCGGCAATGTGTAAGCATGATCCCTACCACAAAGTCTAAACCAAATACAAATCTCCGACATCAAATTCGAACATCTACTTTTCTTTCAAAATACATGGTTGAAAAGAATTCCATACACCATTCTCGGTAGACTTCTTCATTAACGCTGAATGCTCTTTCCCATGACAAATCATTGAACGAATCTCCATCCTGGATATACATAAGACGTTCAGATCATCCTTCTTAACTCATCTTCACACTCACATTCGTTAAATAAATCCCAATCAATCACCCTTGGAACTAAACATTGCCTATGTTGTAACTTCGACAATCTTTCTCGAAAAGCATGTTTCTCTCCATCGGTGAGATTTTTGAATTTTAAATTAGCATTTGCTTCCTTCTTCACACTATACTTAACCTTCTTCTTCTCGTTTCTTTCACAAAACTTGTAACAAGCGGGTTAATTGAATTTCCTCCCACTTGAGCTTCCTACAATAATTCTCTGTAGAAATCACAAAATAAGATCATATAAGAGTGTTAGAACAAACAAAAGGTTAGAGAACCTCTAGGATACATTTCAAAATTTCACAAAAATTCTCTCGAAACCGTAACGGATTCGTTGGATCACCAACCGAATCGGTTTCCTATTTCAGCAACAACTGCTCGTTGCCATGCGAACCGAATCGGTTGTGCAGACGCATAAGGTATTTCACCTTCAAATCCTCAACATCTCGAATTTCTAACGCTCAAACCACTCTTAGATCGCATTCTATCATCCTCAATGAATTCCCACATCCTAGAATTACTCTATCTTACTTCCAAATCATCAAACATCTAATATCTAAGAACTCATCTCATCATTCTAAAAAATCATAAGTTCTAATAGTGTAGCATCCATCACTCTTAAAAATCAAACATATCATTCATCAAAATGAATCACTAATTGTAACTTATCTCATCCCATAAGCATAACCCAATTAATTCGAAAAATCTTATCATCTAAAATCCATTTCATGGTGAATCAATCAATCAATCACTTATTGTAATGCACCCTATATCAATCACTCACTCAATCCTAAAATATTACCACTTAATTCAATTATAACAAAACCCCAAATTGGTGACCTAAAATCCAATTCGAATCAAATGTTCTAAATAAAACCTTAATTGAGTAAATTGAATGTAATTGCTTACTTGCTTGGGTGCCATGATGTTATCCTACAATTCAAAACAACTTCCAATCGCTCTCTTGGATGAATTTTGCAAAACCCACCGAAAATTAGTGTGTGTGTGTTTTGGAAAAATGAAATTTTTATATTTTGGTGCAACCGGTTCAGTCAAGGACACAACCGATTCGGTATGCTTTTTGCCAAATTTGCTTTTTTACTTGTTTAACATGTTACTTAGGCATTTACCCTCCAAGCAACATATTTTTACTCAAAAATTCCTGCTAAAAATTCACACAACATTTATTCACCAAATGAAATTTTGAACAATCATTCAATCCAAAAAAAAAAAAACTCAACTCATCATATAAATGAACTAATCCAACTCAACTCAAACTCATAGTCATAATGTATTAAAACCAAATTACCTCAATCATAACATGAAAAATAAATAAGAAACAAAAATCCTAATGCATCAAATCAAAATAAAATAAAATAGAATAGTTCAAGAAATTCAAGCAAATGATTGCTTGTTATTACGGTCTTTGCCTTCCCTCAAAATTCCTCAAAATATTCTTGCCTAAGAATATCCTCGCTTTGAAATTTTCCGTCAATTCTCGGAATGTTTCAAAAGTTTTAAATTTCCTCATAAATCTTAGTCCATCCGGGCATAATATATCAAACTTAACATGCCATGCCCCATCTCCGCTTGCCTCTTGTAAGTTCCCAATCCTTTGGTTTCCACTCCAAATTCTTAAGTTGCACGGTAAAGATCCTAAAAAGTCGGTCAACTTCTTGTAAATCAAAATGTTTTTGAATGGGTTGTAGAAAGCTTCATCGCAAATGCACGTTCCATTTAAGTCCTCTATATCGAAATAAGGTGGAGTTAAAGGTCCGTACATTGGATTACCGTGGACATCACGTCCCACTTCAAAACAAGTTAAATCATCATTTGCATCCATCCATTCCAAATCTTCCATACCTTCCAAAATTGGTCCTCTTGGTTTTGGGTAGTATGTTTGTCTTGAAATTCCATCGTCAATAGTCATGGTGCCTCTTCCCATGTCTATAATTGCTCCACAAGTTCGTAAAATGGCCTCCCAACAATAGTGGTAAACTCTTATCCACGGAATATCCAAGACAAGAAAATCGCCAAATATGGTTGGTAGCCAATTTGCACTCTTACATTCTTAACTTCTCCCATTGCCTTTGCTTGAGTGTTATCCGCCATAGTGAGCTTAGAATGATTAGGTTGCGGATTACTTAGTCCCAAAGTTTTGAACAATGGATACGGCATCACGTTAACACTCGACCCGTATCGGCTAAAGCATAAACCGTGTAGTTCCATTTACTTTGATTGGCAACACAAAATTACCGGATCCTTTTCTTTCCTTGGCATGCCTTTAAAGAATTCGATCTCGATCCTCATCCGTGAGATTCTTATCTTCCAACCTAGCCTCGCTAGCATCAATGCATCCAACTTCTTTCGATAAAGCACATAATCTTGGAGAATTTCAATAAGCGGTTTCTTTTCATTGAGCTCTAGAAATTTTTGTTCTAGATTCTCTAAGATAGCTTTTTTTTCGGTTAAGGGTTTGATAGTAGTAGTAGGTGACAATGGTGTGTAATCATTTTGGTGGTGGAGGTTGTTGTTGGGGTTAATTTATTTGATGATGGTTTCTTTCGGTTTGCTTTCCCATTTTCACCACTTCCACATTCTTCTCCTCCATATTTGCACACACTTCCACTAGTATCTCGTTGATCCCTTTTCCTTCTTCCAACTCGATTATGTTAATCCGCATCTCTCCCATACCAAAATCTACTTGACACTTGGTTGTGACAAGAAAATCTCTACCAAAACAAACATTTGGCTCATCCGCATTACCTTCCTCTAGAACAACAAAATCGGTTTCAAATATATGCCCATGAATATTGACCTTGATTTTTCACCATCTTTCTCCCATATGCCTCATAATCCATACGAACATGACCGATTTCGTCAAGAACCTCTTCCAAGATATAATTCTCCATACGCCATATTAAGTTTGTGCATCCCAAGCACGCACTCCTTCCACTTCACAAGGTGTTCCAAATCTCATCATCGGTGAATCATACACCGTTGATGGTGCTTGTGTAAACACTACCACTCTTTTGTTTTGGGTAGTTGAACCTTGTTTTCACATACTTCTTCCATATCACCGTGTCAATTCCCAATTCTTTCTTGCTTTCCTCCGAATTCCTCCAATCTTTTCTAACGAACTTCCGTATCCTTGAACATGTCATCCAAAGTACGAAGGTATTCGAGATTCCGCTCAAACTATCCATGTTACTAGACAACTTAACAAAGCAAAACAAATCAAATCCCGAATGATTAGCGTTAACGTTAGTAAAACAAGAACAAACTATAAAATCATATAATAAACAACTAAGACATCTAACAAAATAAAAAAACTCAAAATCTAAAATGATAAAACTCGGATGAAACTCCAACGGATTCGGTTGGATCACCAACCAATCGGTTGGTTGAAAATTCTCTGACGAAACGAACCGGATCGGGTTGCGGGTTGCGACCGATCGGTTTGTTTGAAAAATTTTTTTTTTTTTTTTTTTAAAACAAATTTAATAATAATAATTGAAAGCAAATTAATGTTATTAAGGATGTACTAACTCTAGTTAATTAAATAAAACTCTAAATAAACTAATAATTAAATAACTCATTAACTCTAATTAAAACCAAAATTAAAACTAAAACTAAAACTACTAATAAATGCTATCATAAAATAAACTATAACTGAAAATAAGATACTCTTAACCATTACCATCAACTATAAAATTAAAATAAATAAAACTAGATTAATTAAATAACAAATGTAAAGAAAAGAAAATAAAATAAGAACAATAAATCTAAGAACCCATTAAACCACACAATTACTCTAGAAATCAAAACACAATAAACTAAAAGATAGATATAAAATTTGAACCAAAGAAAAATTTCATTGGAATGTCTAACAGGATTCGGTTGGCTAACCAACCGAATCGGTTAGTTTGTAACAAAACTTTTTTTTTTTTTTAATTTCAAAGAAAATTACGGAAAATCCCCAGCAAGCGCCAAAAACTTGATGTGCTCCGGTTGGTGCAAGTTTTAAAATTTATAATCACGAATTAACCGTATAACCTTTTAACACATACGAGCAAGTATACTCGTCCGCAATAGTAACGTTTTGGTAAGTCGAGATCGTCCCAAGGGATTTTTGTTTTGAAATAGATTTTATTAAAAGTTTCTAACAAGAAAGCTTGTCAAGGCTCTCTCGAATAAGTGTTCTAGTGAAAATACTGAATCAAGAATAAAAATATATACTTGTGTGAAGTCTCATAATCAACCATAGATAATGTTCATAAAGGTTTGGTGTATACTCTTATTATGATGCACAAATCATAAGCAAATGATTCCCCAACCATGGTATTTGTTTGTAAAAATCATTCTAAGAACAAAACATTTAGGTAATCCTTTCGGTCCTTATCCCAATGATTATCCTATAAAATTCCATTTGTTTGCAACATGTTCTCATTAAATTTGTTCTTACGAATCTTTCGACCCTTCGTGATGAAAACGTTCCTAGTCTTGTTTTAATAAGCAAAACATGGTGGATGTCAATCACCATATCCCCATACTAGTTTGTCACAACACTTTTGGAATAAAACACAAGAGAAATCCTTTCGGTCCATTTTCTTAAAACATGTTTTATTGACAAATCAATCCAAGACTAGTATTTTCCAACAAACTCATTTAAACAAGATCATATATACATACATCACATTTTGAGAACATTATTATGATTAATCACATTCCAACACACAAGTATATCACAAACTACTCCATGAAAACAATCATATCTAAACACAAGTCATAACAAGGTAATTCAAACAATTCAAGAGAATAGATTTCCATAACAAAGTTCATAGAATACCAAATCTTTTGTGATTACAAGAATTAGAAATCGTGGAATGTAGCAACCACGCCGCCTCCAATCACCTAGGATCACCGCACAACTCCAAACTACCGAAACAATGGACAAGAATGGTTCCTTCCTTGCTTCTGGACGTTTTCCAGTAACTACCAAGCTTTTGGGTTGAAATAAATGGGTAAGTATGAGTTTTGGTGTAAACTAATACTCTATTTGTTGTGTCACACTTAGTATACAAGTACTAGGTCCTTTAAATAGCCAAAGCACTTGCTTAACTGCCCAAAAAACGTTCTCTCCAAGTTAATATCAAGAAATGATCGGACTCTAATGATTATGGGAGTTAAGACAACAATAAATGCGAATTGTGTAATCTGCGGTGTAAACCGGATCGGTTTCTATGTCGACCGAATCGGTCACGTGCTTTGACCATTAGCCCACCGGATCCGGTTGCGGGTTGCGACCGAACGGTGGGTTTTGCTCCTTTGACTTTTGCCGACTTTTCCTTTACGCTTCGTTCTTTGCTTACGTTAATGATTTCCAAAGCCAAACTTGATCTTTCCTTTCGTAGATGCTTCAAATCACTACGCTTCCATATTATTGAGTCCACAAGCTTCCAATCTCAACTTCCTTCCTTTAGACGCCCAAATGCATAAAAACTTCATTTCTTCAATATTCGCAATACACAGCTACATATACCAAGACGATCTTTGCACTGCAATAGTTATGGTAATAATATTGAGACAATAAACTAAAAACATGTTCATTTTAGACGAATAAAGTTAAGGACCTAGAGGACCTAGAGGACTTGACTTAAAAAGAGTAGCAAAGGAAGTTATTCGTTTCTTCGATGAGGAGGATGAGGACTCTCGGCTTGCTTCTCTAAATATCTTAGGCGATGTGGCTCGGAGATAGTTGTTCCTTCCTCGGTGGTTCTTTGAATCCTCAAAGAATAAGGAACTTGTTCTTTATAGAAGAAGAAAGAGATCTCACTTGTATAAAGGATCTTCTGAAGTATCCAAGAAACCAAGTATTGATAATACTGCATCTGCTGAAGCTCAAAAGGAGGATGTTGCATCTGAACTTTATAATCATGCATCTGTTCAAAAACCCTCTGTAGTAGATCTCTCTCAAAATGTTTCTTCTGAAGCTCAAATTGGTGATACTCCTCTTGTTGATGTTGTTCACGAGTCAGCTAATAAAGGGAAAGGTGCAATGATTGAAGATGATCTTGGTTTAGATCTGATATCTGAACAAGAAAGACAAGCACAAGAAAGTCGAATGGCTGAATATGAAGAGTTAAAGAAGAGTGAGATATTGGCCAAACAACTTGAAGCAGAGGATTCTTCTTCTTTGCCTCCTGAGAGATGAAGAGAATTGGATGAGTTAGCTACTCAGATGCCTGCTGCACAATGGGATGCTCTTACTAAGCAAACCACTTCAAATCCTACACTTGCTCAAAGTATCTTAGGTGCGGACTTTGATAGTGAAAATTTTGTGGCTCGAATGATGGCGCTTGGAGAACAAAGGAAGCAAGAAGCAGCTGCGAAAAGGAAAGCCCTTAGTACTAAAAAGAATAAGGCAAAGAGAGAGACCTCTTCATCAAGCTCAAGAAAGCAGAGATGAGGATTGCGGTGAAAAATCAAAGTTGTTCGGTGCTTAACCGTGGTTTAACAATGAAGCAAGTCTTGGCTTTACCTGATGCAAGATTGTTTCACTTGTACAATATGATTATGAAGACTTCTTCTTCTGCTTTAACACCATCTATCAACTTGAAAAGAATTGTTGGGAATGAATTTGCACCAAAGGCCAAAAGACCCAAGTTTGTTGAGATAGTGGATGATTTTGATGATATTTCACCAAAGATGATCCCTCAGATGGTTTCTTTCAAGCAACTTCAAGCCACTCCTTCGTCGACAAAGTCCCTTCACGAACCATCATTTGTTTCACGATGCACTAGTTATGCCTCATCTAACCCAAATGTGGCATCTGCTGCTGCAAAAGAAGGTACTTTGGTTGGGGAAGATGACCGGGTTACTTCTTTGAACCTCTTGTTATATCTGCTGAAGCTTCTATGTAAGTCACTAGCTCAATCGAAAAGGTCTCATCTCACGAACCGACCACCATTTCCTCTGAAGCACCTAATGTACAAGCTTCTGCTCCATCTGTGGAATCTACTGATATAGAAGGAGGTGGTTCGATTAAAGAAGCTAAACCTACAACTGTCAAAGCTAAAAAGGCAAGAAAGGTGCTTGAAAGAATGCATACCCTTCGTGATGATGTCTCACCTAAATCCACATCTACTTCTTCAAGTCCTACTACAGAAGTAAATGAAAAAACCAAAGATATTCCATCTTCGGAAATCCATCTACCGTAGAAGGATGAAGAGGATGGTAAGAGAAAACACACATCTCGAGGAGATCCGTGAGAAAAGCGAGGACTCATGCATGAAGAATAAGCCATCACCCAAGCATGTTCCTTTGGACCTAAAGGGCGATGACTCAACCTTTATTAAAGAAGGGTCTGCTACTGATTTTCCTAAGGGATATCAAAATGAGTTGGTCAAGTGGTCTCGATAAATGATGAGATGAATTTCATTCATCGATTGGACAAAACTTCAATGGAGTTCACCTTTTGAAGGAAATACTCCATTTGGTAGACGAGCGAGATATACTTACTCATGCACACTCGCCACCAACCATTACCGCAATCTCGCACCACAAGGTTACGGGATGTGCTTATTGGGAGATCTTCATGTCTTGATTAACTCTCAATGTCCCAATGGTAAAGGGCATTTCATTTGGAAGAACTCACATCTATGGCGGGTTGAGTCACGGAGATATTATCCCCACCTCGTGTGCATGTAGTTGAGACAAAGGGTGGAATCACGATCGCATGTTTCTTGAAAGAACTTATCCATTGTCCAAGAGACTTATGGAAAGGATTCGTGTCGAAGTTGGAAATTCCTCCGGATCGATGGGAAATGAAAGTCTAGGCATTTGAGCAGTGGTTGGATTGAACAAGGCTCAACTTCGCAAGCTCAGTGCATCTTCATCATGAACGCGGTAATCTACATTGTCTTTTGTCTTATGTACGATCTTTTGTGTTGTTTATTTTCTTTGTTTTGTTTGTTAGTTTCTTAGTTAAAAAAAAAAAAAAAAAAAAAAACTAACTTTCTCTTATAGGTTTGTTGTATATAGTTGATGGTTTTAACTCACTAGATATACCTTGTGTATATCAAAGAGTTAGCTAGTCCAAAGTGCAGCTTTGGTATAGACACATCAAATCATTGATAAATTGTAATGATTTGCTCAAAATCATAGGGTCTGAACCACCCATGCTTAATTCTTTGAGAGTTGTATGGTCATCAATTCACCATGGTATATTCCTTGTTGGAATCCAAGAATTGTCTAGCCACAAGTATATGGCTTGTGGTAAAGGCAAGCGAATCCATATTTGGTTATCAATTCACCAATTCTAAGAATTGACTAGTCCTGAGCAAACAGCTACAGGTAAAGACACATCAAATCCGTTTATATAGTTGCTGATTTGCTAATAAATCAGATGGTTATCAATGTACCATAGTTTTCAGACTTAAACATTTGGCTACTCCAGTAGTAATGGGTATTGGTAAAGAGACATCAAATCCATTATTTTCTATGATTCACCTCTCACAGGAGTTAACTCACCTGGATGTGATGAGAATAGTATGCAACCAATAAGTATTGATGTACACTATGTCATGTGTTGCTGCAAAGACTTGGCGTTTCAAAGTTTAGTCATCATAGAGATGAGATTATTATTAGTTCTTTGCTACTGATGTTTGAGAACAATCCTCTAGTACTGCAGTTTCTAAGATCTATCAAGGTTAGGAAACGGAACTTAACCAAGTCAAATTCAGTTTAGGGAGGATTGTTGGGAATTATCTAAGTAGGATTTACGATGTCAATTCTGCCAAGGATTATGCTAAAGTAGAAGCAGAATCTGCTGAAGAAGAGATTCTGCTAAAGTATAAAAGCCGTGCCATGTATCTGCTGAAGAGTGGAAGCTGACTAGGATCTGCATGCGCTTTATTAATTTAAATGCTAACCCATCATTATTCTTGAACGGCCCGAGGTTAGCATGGGTATTATTGTACTGCTCAATATTGTTTAGTGTTTAGCCATTGAATGCATGCTTGCATGTTTAGTCGATTGAGTGGTAATAGATTAGGGTTCCTTGTCTATAAAAGGAACTTCATAGTTTGTAATAGAAAAACAATTCGAAACATAGAGTTTCAGTTAATAAAAGATCCATAGAGGATCTAAGTGTTCTTAGTTATAACAGCTTGTATTTCATTCCGCTATAGAATACGAGTTGTAGAGATTCTCTATTAGTTTGCTTATGATTACATAGGCAACACTAACGATCTACGAGTGCTCAAGATCTGTCAAGGTCTGTGTGTTTTCAACACACCTGTCAATGACCCATGATGCAAAAGCATTCTGAATGCAACATTGAGCCATTTCAATTACTTCATCAGCACCTCACACAACTGTTATCCACTCCTATGGGTCGAACATGCGGTGCTCTCTTCCGCCAAGATTTACCTACGTTTAAAAAGGATGTGTTCTGAACTTAGAACAATCAAGCTTCAAATTACCAATGAGAAGGTATTAATTGATGATTCTAATGCTGCACTTCAAGTTTTCTACAACCAATTTCATTGGTTTATCAAAGGGAATATTCTACGACTTTGATCAACACGTGATGGAATCTCATTCAAGAAACACTTTGGAATGGAAATTCATGAGTTCATCAACACTTATATCCAACTTATGAATAGTGTGGAAATGTACATTAAGGATCTTTGCTCAAAGGAGTGATTATTTGAATGAGTTGAATGAGTGTCATGGAAAATTAAAGGAAAGTTGTGATATTTTAGGAAATGGTTCAGTTGAAAGAACGGATGATGCTAATGCTGACTGCGGAATTTCATAAACAAAAATGAATGAGTGTACTGAACACAAAGGCTCAGAGTTCGAAAAACTTGAAAATGATTGCATGTCAGTAAGTCATGTTGTGCATAAGGTGAATACAGATGCCATACCAACAAATGAACAGGTGTCATGCATTGAGGTATCATTAACTGACCCTATCTTTGAATATGATATCGATAAATGTGTCTTGGTTGAGTCTGAATCTAAAATCTTTAAAACAAATGACATGGTACAAAAAGGGGTTTATGATGAACTTTCAAACAAATACTCAATTCTTGAAAAACATTGTATTTCCTTGGAAATTGTAATACAACAAAAGGAAGAAAGTTTTCATGCTACAAAATCTTGCACTAATCCAGAATTCCCAGAATTTCAAGAATTTTTTGAAATTAACCACTTAAAAACCCAGATTCAGGACAAAGATTCAACCATATGCAATCTGAAATGTCAACTCTCAGATCTGCAAAACAAATGCAATCTTAGGATGAGCAATCCTAACCCTGAAGTGAGTAGTGAGCTTAAATCTAGGAATGATGAATTGGCTCTATGTGTATCCAACTAATTGAGAGAAAATGAGTCCTTAAGAAAGAACTTATTAGAGAACGATTCCAAGTTGATTGATCAAACTAATTCCTTTTTGGCTGACATTGATGCCCTCAAAGCCCAAATTCAGGATAAGAGCTTCAATATTGTTGCCTTAAAAAATGGGCTTAGGAAATCTATTGGAAATAGGGTGAACACTAAGTTTGCTAAACCATCAAACTTGGGAAAGTCAACTGTTCAGAACCACTCAAAACATACCGTAGTTAAGCAGTCCAATGCCTTTAGAACTGAAAGATTTAAACCATCGAAGTCTAGGCTTGCCTTCCAAGTTGATGCGAATACTGTTTTGACAAAACAAGTCACTTCACTACTTCGTTCCGATATGATGAATCTCAAACCCCAGGTTAATGTTCAAAGTTCAAAGATCAGGAATACTAGGAGTTTGACTAGTTCTCATAAGAAGCATCAAACAGCTGATCAATCCCCTAAGAAACAAACTAATTACAAAAGGACCAATAGTCAAAACAGGGAAGTTCACACATACAAATCTACTAGCAGCTGCTTCAAATGGATTCCCACTGGCAGATTATTTAAGTTTACAGGATCAAAACGGACTTACATACCTAGATCTTGCCTTAAGCGGATGCCCACAGGAAAAGTCTTCAAGAATATTGAACCTAAAGGGATCTCTACTAATGATACGTCTAGATCAAACTGTGATACATCCAATAGTGAGATTACTCATGTCACTAACTCATCCATTTGTAATACTACATGTGCTTCTAGTGCAATGTGTTCTCAATCTTTTTCAGGTACAATGCTCAATTCAATCAGGAACTTCATGACTTGGTTTCCATCAGAAATGAATATTCCTCACTCAGGAGTTATAGCTTGCCAGAATTGATGTACATCGTACTTTGACTCCTATTCGACATTGAATCAGGACTCGCTCTTATATATCTGTGTACAAATCATTTAAAAAAAATCATCATTATTTTACAAATCATTATTTTACAAATCACTATTTCTACATATCTTTCAATCAAATCATTTTTATATCATTTCCCACTATCTAATAAAAGATATATCTCTTGTCATCGATAACATCTACGGTCCTAGAAATGTCATTCAATAATGACACGGGATCATAGATGAAGTTCGAACAAATGAGATATTCTTGTTTTATAATGGGTGGGTTAAATTCAATCAATGTTCATTGGTGACATTGATTGAGGGGAAGAATTTTTCAAGTTATCTCGTTTATACCTGCACCAGTGTTAGTTGTGTGCTCAGATGCATGTCTTTGTCTTGTCTTGCCTTCGTGGTGACCTTTATGTTGATTGCTTATCTGTTTCATGGTGTCCATTGTGTTTGTCTGCTTATCTTATTATGTTATCTTATTATGCTATATGTGTTTGTTTGCAATCTGATAAGTTCATGGACTGAGAGTGTCTATAATACATAATATGATAAGATAGCGACTTATTTATGAAATAATTGATAGCAACTTACCTTTAACAAAGTTTGCAACTTGGCATGTTTATTTGAGGATAGCGACTTGCTATGCAATGTCTTAGCGACTTGTCAATAGAGTTTACTAGCGAGTTACTAAAACATTCACAAAACTACAGGGACTGAATGCGACAACTTGGTATTCTTGGTTTATCCCTTCTCTATACCCTAGCGACTTGCCTTTTTTTTCAAAAACTTAAAAAAAAAATTTCTTTCTCTCTCGTGTGTTCTAATCATCGTAGCGATTTGTGTGTGGTAAGGCTATCTTGACCTGCTTCTTGTCTCTGAATATGCAAATTATATGCATTTCCTAACTCATTTTCCTTAACAGATTCCACGGATCTTGATCCTCGTCTCTTGCTTCCCTCGTATAGGTTTGTTGATGGATTTGTTGAATGGAACAATTGATATATATGTGTTAATGGATTAAGGGTTGTTTGGATGCACTAGGGTTGTTGTAATTTTCATGATTATATGTTTTAATGAATTTGTGAGCGTCTTCTATGAGATTCGATTTGGGTTGTGTTTCTGAAATCGTTTGTGTTTATGGATTAACTGAACGTGTTCCTAATAGTGGTTTGATTGTGTTGAATGGATTGCGACGTTATGCAAATGATATGCTTGTGTTCTTGATAGCGATTTATATGCTATGATAATGTTCTTGGTAGCGAGTTTGTAAGATATTAGTTTTCACATACACATCAAACCATAACAACAAGGTGGCGTATAAGTGGAATTCTAGAGAGAGAAAGTTAGAGGTTTAGGGCACTTTAGTGAGAGAAAGAAAATTCTTATTATGAGCTCCAACTCTACCTTGGGAGGTAGAGAGTATTTATAGTCTTACATAAAACGCCCACTGCGGGTCATGGATCGGGCATACGGTGGGTAAAGACCCGTCCGTCCTCCACGGTGTTACTTAACTAAATACTACTTAGCTTAAAATAACTACGACTACGAGCTTTCTAACGATTACATATACTTGAGGTGACCGACTCTTTAATACATGGAATTTCTAATTCCTAACAATCTCCCCAAGGAGGTCACCTCAATCATGTACTAAAATTACATTGAATAGAAACAGATATTACATTAAAATTGATCTTGCATTCTTGATGTAGTGCTTTGCTCAAGCTCGTAGTCATTGATTCTTCTCATTGCATGTTTGGTTAATCCAAGTGGAGGTCTTTCTTGATCCACGTGATAATAATATTGAGCCGACTTTTGAGATCATCACTATCAAAATCTACGAGACATCCATTGTGGTGTTAGTATTATGTGATGTTGTGACTTTCGGACCGACATGCTCACATTACGGATCATGATATCTTCTCATCGAGTGTGAAGCTTTCGTTGATTCATGATATTGGCGCAGAGTAGCGAAGCATGGAGTGAAAATATCGAGTCATTGATGCACTAATCATGATTTCTTTTGAGATGAATGTGTTAAGTGAGCATGCGGCTATGGATTGACCGCTTCATTACGATCACCGCAAGCGTCGGGTGTACACGCATACTGTGATTAGCAATAAATCGCACGAAAGTGTCTTTGATCACTTCGTTGAATTGAGGTACACGCCCACGGTTCCCCATTGATCGGTACAAATCTTTTGTGATCGGTATAATTCAAGAATTTCCTTGACAGGGTTTCGCGGTGCTCTAGCTATTCTCAAACCGGAGCATCTCAAAGAAGACAACATGGAGTGAGTGAACCGGTAATTTAAATCCAGCGATTGATGAAAGAGATTTGAAAAGCGATCGTGTATTGCTCAATAGAAATTTTTTGCAATACAACGAAGGTTTTATTGAAAATCAATTATCAATCATAAAACACCTTTGATTTGAAAAATTAGTACACGGTCGATGTGCTATAGAAAAGAGTTTTTAAGCACAAAGACCGGTTTTTCAAAGGTATCCGTCAATCCATAACTTGAACCGAGGATTGATTCAAGAGATTGAATCGCCCCATTGTTTCATTCGGTTGTCACATGGTTGATCTATATGATAGATCTCACCGCCACCTACCGAGGAGCTTGTTTGATGTTGGCTCGAAGGTTTTCCATCTTCATTGTGAATATGTTTACACATCACTTAGATGTTACGGCAATACCACAAGGATAATCGTGGGACTCAAGATATAATCTCTTTTCACATTGTGTGAAAGAGAGTCTTCATTGAAAGTACCCTAATGAGATTTATTGATGATCTCGTGGCTCTAGACTCAATTTTGTGCATATTTGGATCTGTGCGGAGACTAGGGAGAGGTCTCCTTCTTCAATATCAACAATCTCTAAGAGAAAGTCGATAGATAATGTCGGTTCCCGTGAGAATGAAACAAGTCTGTTAAGAGGAACTTGAGTGGTTTGGAAAGTTGAAGTGCGATGCGTCCTTTGGGTCCATGACGTCTTGTCTTCAATACCGATGTTACCATCGTAGCATATGAATTGAACCCGGTTTACGCCCTAAGGTTGAATATATGGAGGGCTATTTGTTTTCACCCTTTTCTCATTCAATTCTTTTAATTCTTCAACCCTTGATGCTTACCGAGACTTCATAGCTAGAGCCTTGTTGGGTTAATTTCGGTACTAGCTCGGTCTCGATCCGCACTCTTCCCATATCTCATTTTCTCCTTTTATCATCATACCTAAGAACTCTACACTAACTAGTGGATAGTCCTGGTAGATCCCTCCGGTTACGGCGGATCATGGGAACACATACCTAACCTCATCATCCTTATATCACCGTACATAAAGTAAAGTTGGTCGGTCTATTTGGTATTGTTCATCCGCCATTGGAACCAATTAAAACCATTTGAAAATCAATCGGATACTTGTGATATATTATCAAAACATTTTGTACTGAATTGTTTTGATATTTTTAGAATAAGTGCTCCCCTCAACATGTGCATGAATTGTTTGAAATCGTTTTGCACACGGAGGCAAGAGGAAGAATTTACTTCTTTGATTACCATTTTCTAAAAGATATCAACATCACTTCCTGATCAAATCAAGTAGATAAAGCATTTCGGGAAGGAAGAGGTTTTCATAAGTTTGCTCCCCTCAATATGTGCCTCGAGATTTGAAAAGAGTTTTGCACATACTAGAGGAACTGCACATTAAGATAAGTGATCACGTTTCAAAATCATAGGTTTAAGATAGATGCTCCCCTCAACATGTGCATGGAAAATTTGAAATCGTTTGTCACATGTGGGAAGGATAGCATGTACATCCTTATAAAACCATTTACCGAATTATCGGTTTAAATCCAATTTAAATCACACATTCTCCCCGATCACAATTATCAAATCATTTGAGATTTGTGATCTCTTATAGATTTAAATTGATTTTGAAAGCTTTTAAGGAGAGTTGTGACTTGATTATAAAAGTGTTTTAACTGATAAGGATCGGATTTTAAGAATTTAAACTCCATTGATAAAAACATGCATGAATATCTTTTGAAAACAATTTAATGCCAAATAACTTTTTAATTTAATTGAAATCATTCTCCCCCTCAATCAATGACATAGGTTGTTGATTAAGAGATAGAGATTTTGACAAATAAGTCCTGATGATCTCCTAGAATAGAAACCGAGTTATTTTTCAAAGCAGTTAGTTTTCAGCAGATAAATGTTAATAGAATCAGAGCATGGAATTTGAAAACATGGTAAAGCATGGCTCTGATCTTTCTTTGAAAAGCGGGTTACTGCCTGAAATGACAATAAACCATTTTTCTCTTTCTCTCAAAAAATATATTTTTTTTATATATAAAAAAATTCGAACAACATCTAAAGTCCCGTGTCATTCTTTGAATGACAACATCAAGACCGTAGATATTATCGAATCGAGAGAAACATGACAAAATGACAATATTTTTGAAGATTTTTGAATTTTTCAAATTTTATGGATTTTGAAAGTTTTATATTTTTCTATTTGATTTTTTGAAGGTTTTATAATTTTGTATTTTGTTTTTCGAATAAGTATTTACAAGAGATAGATGAAGATAAACCTTTACTCCTCGTCTTCCTCCTCGAAGGCGTTTGAGTGTTTCGGTTGAAGGCTTTTCAAGCCAAGGCGTGGAAGAATAAACTCAAAACGTTCTCTTGGAATAGCTTTGGTGAAGATGTACGCTAGCGATATTCGGACCTCACAAAATAGAGTTCTACCACACCTTTTCCACTTGTTCCACGATGAAATGATGTCGAATGTCGATATGCTTTGCTCTTGAGTGTTGAACGTTGTTGCATGAGAGAGCAATAGCACTTTATTATCACGAAGGAGGATTTTGTTGAATTCAAAGCCATAGTCGATAATTGAGATCTCATCCATAAGATTTGAGCACAACAGGATGACATGGCTATGTATTCACCTCTGTAGAGGAAATAGAAGTACTCATTTGCTTCTTTGAAGACCACTCACAAGTTTATCACCCAAAACCGAGCACCTCGGATGTACTTGACGAGTATCTTGACACCTGCATGATCGACATCTGCATATGTCGTTAGTGACATACCGGTGTCCTTGGTGCAAAGACCCATATTGATGGTTCCTTGGAGATACCAAAAGACCCGTTTAACCGCTTCAAGGTGCTTTTAGTAGGCTTAGCACGGTATCTAGCACACATGCAAACGGCGAACAATATGTACGGTCTACTAGGCGTGAGGTACATCGGGATCAATCATACTACGATATTTTGTTTGGTCAATCATGATCCCTGAGTGGTCCTCATCTAGTTTGGTTCGATCAATCATGGGAGTGTCAACAGGGTCACTTGAATCAAATCCAAATTTCTTTAAGGTCTTAGTTGCATATTTGGATTGATTTATAAAAATGCCTCCGAGACTTTGCGAAATTTGTAATCCCAAGAAAAATGACATTTGTCCCATCATTGACATTTGAAATTTTGAACTCATTTCATTTGAAAAACGATCACATTCCATTGGGTATGTCGAGGTAAAAATAATATCATCAACATAAATTTGAACATGAATTAAATGTTTGCACGACTTCACGGTGAACAATGTTGGATCAATCGCTCCTTTGCTAAATCCGGTAGATAGAAGAAACTTTGTGATGTATCATACCATGCCCTTGGAGCTTGCTTTAAACCGTAAAGAGCCTTCTTCAAAAGATAAGCGTGAGTAGGATGCTCTTGATTCACAAATCCTTGAGTTGGGGGCGTGAGCGACTTCTTTAAGATCTCCGTTCGAAATGTTGTCTTTACATCCATCGATAGACTACCATGTTCTTACTAGCAAGATTAGCGGAAAGATTACGATTGCCTTGATTCGAGCAACTAGAGCATAAGATTCTTCAAAGTCAATACCCTCCTCTTGACGGTATCCTTTAGCAACTAATCGAGGCTTGTTCTTCAACACATCACCATGCTCATCAAGTTTCACTTTGAAGATCCATTTAAGAGCAATAATCATATACGATCTGGGCGGTACTAACTCCCATACATCAAGTCGATCAAACTCATGAATTTCATCTTGCATGGCATTGAACCGACTATCTTCATTCATGGCGGTTTTAACATCTTTTGGTTCGATCTTAGATAGTACGGAGTTGAAGAAGCACCATAAGGCATCGGTTGCAAGTTGTTTCGTGTTGATACGGGACGAGAGGATTTCAATGATGTTTTCTAGTGGGTGATCGTGAGTCCATTTTCTAAGGTGTTCATGTGGCGATGGTTGAGGGATCTGAAGTAGCGAGTCGATGTCTCACAAGAAGATGGTTCGATGATGATTCGAGAGCAAATATGTTTTCAAATGGTGCATCTTTAGGAGTACCAAAGGGATTAACTTCATCATTGATGCGAAGCAGTTCCATGATGTACATTTGAAGAATGATGATTTGTTGATGAGGCGAAGGATCGTGATGGCGCTTCTTGACTTAAAGATATTAAGACTAAGGATTTACTTCATTCACGAGGAATATGAGCGACCTCTGTTGTAGGGATCGATACCTTATTAGTACTTGGATCATAAAGTTCATCAAACATGGGATCAAACAATTTCTTTAAATCATCTTGGATGGAGGTACATATGGAGTTTCATGAGAGGAGTTTGGAACAAAAGATGAACCAATGGTCTTTGTTTTGAAGTGCGGGTCTGGCTGGATTGTCCAGAGCCATTTGACCGATCGACTCATCAAACGTAACGTGAATTGTTTCCATGATATTTCGGGTTCTTTTGTTGTATATTCGGTATCCCTTTTGTTTGGTGCATATCCTACAAATACTCCAAAGGTTATGCTTTAGCTCTAAGTTTGGCTAAGTCTTGACCCTCATTATTTGGATAACATAAAGCACCAAACACACGAAGGAAAGAGAGATTAGGTTTTCGATGTGGACAAGTTCATATGGAGTTTTTCCATGAGCAGTGTGAATCGTGGAACGATTTTGTGTGTAGCATGCGGTGGCAATAGCTTCACCCAGAGAAACATTGGAACCTTTGAGTAAATCGGCATTGTTCTAGCGGCTTCAACAAGAGTTCGATTTAGTCTTTCAACTACACCGCTCGTTGAGGAGTTCGTGGAACACTTCTTTGATGGTGATTCCAACGCTTTCATAAAATTCACTAAGTTGTTTGTTGACAAACTCGTTCCATTGTCTGCTCGATAATTCAGCGGTTTTGTTAAGTCGAACTGCATTTGTTTGATGATTTTGATGATGATATCGGGCGTTTCATCCTTTGTCCTTAAGAACTTGACCCGGTGAATCTAGAGTAATCATCAACCACAACTAACACATATTTCTTCCCAAAGATATTCGCACCTCATTGGTCCACATAAATCCATATGAATCATATGAAGAACTTCGTGATGAGTTAGTAGGTTTGGGTTTATGGGCATACTTCTTGCTTTTTCCCAATTGACATCTTGAACAAAGATGATCCTTTTCGTACTTGAGTCTAGGTAAACCTACAACTAAGTCCTTTACGGTGAGATCATTGATGGTGCGAAGTTCGGTGATTGAGACGACGATGCCATAACCATGACTTTGTTTTAGAAGCCTTTGACGACAAGCAAATTGGAGAAGACTTCATCATATCTTCGATAGAGATGGTGTATAGATTTGAACCACGTGAACCTCTTAAAAGTTCCTTACCATCAAGTTCTCTAATGAAGCATGTATGTTTTTCAAGGCTACTTCTAGATCGAATCGCAGAATTGACCAACAGAGAACAAGTTGTAACCAAGACCTTCTACATAGTAAACCACGGAGATAACACTTTTGCCAACAACATAGTCTCCATAACCCATGATAGCACCGAAATGATCATTCCGAATCTAAGCGTCCGATGAATTTGCTCACGAAGTTCATGAGCCGTGACCGGCCGCCGATCATATGCTTGGAGCAACTGAGTCCGGTACCACGAGCGATTTGAACGATCTGCAGTTGAACATAGACAAGAATCGATAAGCGGATAATTGGGATCCCATGCAAGAATGGGTTCCATTTGGTTAGTAACAATGGTTGGAACACCCACATCGAAAAAGAAGCATTCATATCGAAATTAAAACCTTTGGAATCATTGTGAATAGATGCAATACTAGTGTCTCGCATTAGCCTGCTCACGGTGTGCTCACTTCTTAAGGAATAGTTCTACCAAGGGCATCCATTTTCTAGTGGGCGTTGTCGATTATTCTTATGACCAACGGTATCCTTTGTTTTCTAACTTTCTTTCGTTTTGCCATTTTAGCATGAATTTTAGCATTAACCATATTAAGCGGACAATTAACATCATTAGGCAAAACATTAACACCACATTCATGATTAGAAGCGAATTCAAGCGAGACATCAATACAAGGTTTGCAAATAGTATCGAATTGAATTAATTACGAGACGCCTATGGCTAATACTAGAATCAACACGATTCGTTTTATTCGATTCAAGCTTAAAGTTCCTAGATTGTTCTTCTACTCTTTCCGATGTACATTCTTAGCTTGCGAGGTCCTATCATTCCTTGTATTGTCTTGAGACTTTGACATGCTCCCTTTAATGTCACCGATTACTCTGTAGAGGAATGGGAACATTAGTTGGTTTTACTATTCTTTGCATCACTGTTTAGATGTCTTTGGGATCTGAACTACATGCAGCACACTAAGGTTCACTTTCTTAAAACTAGAAGTTTGGGATTTGTACTCCTAGAAGGCACACTTGAGTTCTCTTTCATAGCATTGATGGATCTGGAATCGAACTACTTAAAGGCACACTAAGGTTCACATTCAAGACATTGGGCATCGAATGAATATCATACTTGGCATTAGGCATCGAACATGGAATCAAAGGATTAACTCTCTCACCTAATGACTTTGGGCATATTGTGATCAAGCATTCTAGGATTTCTTGAGATCGTTTGGCATATAAGCATGCATGTCCAATTGCATTATCATGAGGTTTCTCTAACTTATCCTCTTCAACAATCTCACGCAGACATTCTAGGCAATCCTTAAGGGATGAGAAGTATGTTTGAACAACAAGTTTGTTGTTCCTGAGATGAGGAGGGACATATTTCACAGACATAGCATATTTATTACAAGAGTGAACCTTTGATACACCATTCTCCCCATTGATCATAGGTATTTTCCCTTTTACCTGACTCTTCAGATTCTCAATTTCCTTTTGCAATGAAGCTATTTGTTCGTTATTTTTGTTACGAGTGACCTTTATTGATTCAAATAACTCATTCAAATGACTTTTAACCTTTTCATTTTCTTCTAGAAAACTTTCGTTTTCCTTTTGTAATGCATTAACTAGGTTTTGAAGATGAAACGTTTGAGAATTCTGAGAATCTAAAGGAGGAGGTATTTGGGAGCCTGTCATATTGTTCGTTTGACCCTTTAATTGAGAGATTTGGGCTTTCAACTTTCGATCGTGTTGTAATGAGCTTGAATCATTCATCACGTTTGTTAATTTGAAAAGCGCATCAAACTCGGAGCATCCGAGGATGTCTTGATATTTGAAGTTTGACATTTTCTTTAAGATGTTGATATTTTAGTTGTAAATTAAAATGCTAAACTTCTAGTTTAGAAAATGTTTAACCAAATTGCCGTGATCATCCGGTTCAATTTTCTCGTTTAGTTCGTAATTAGTTTTTCAAGCTCAATGACACGATCATGGGAGACTTTCGAGGCAACCGATAATTCATGAAATTTGGAAGCATTAATGGAACAATTTGTAGCGATGAAAACACATCTTGAGCAATACATTTAAATCGGGTTCTCGTTTAGTGTATGCAAGTTCTTCCTCTCAATCTCGTTATATTTTAGTGCTCGCTCATAGTCACTAACTTCAACTATCATTGCATCAAATTCCTTTTCCATTCCCTTAATATCGGTTTCTATCCCTTTTAAGACTCTCAAAGTGATCTTTTAGAAGTTTAAAGAAAGGCATGACCTCGTTAAATAACATTCTTTCATTTGCTCAAAACCCTTTCTCCTTGATTATACCGGTGGGTGTGATCCTTTTCTTGCAAGTTTTCTCAAAATCAACAAATAGTTGAAATATAACATATTGGCTAATTAAGGTCTTGCTTTTAGTGGCAATTGTTCTAGGAACAAGATGCATTGGTGTATTAGGAGGATACACGTCGCTCTAGGCATTTTCCAAAGGGAGGGTTTGTTTCAACAATATTCTCGACTTTACGCTTATCTAGATCTATTTTCCAAAAACTTGTTCGGGAGTCAACAATGTACGAGGCTTAAACTTGTTCACGGAAATCCAATTTTCCTTCTTGTAATCATGGGTGTGATCTTTATTTTCTTCTCTTTACATTTAGGATCATCTAATTTCTTGTTCATCTTTTCCTAGTGACTTCATCGATTTCTTATCTTCCTCGGTGCACTCAACGCAACTAGGTTTCTGTCTAGGTTTAAGGATTTCATTGCCATCATAAAGAACCTTATGAGCATTTCTAGCCTTTTAATAACTTCGGATTTGGTTCCTCAATAAGGGAATGATATGCTTATCGCTTAAGACTCTATGCTTAGTGATCATGTGAGCGATCGAATGGTGTTCCTTGTATGTATAACTTGTTTTCAAGTTTGTTTTTCAAAGTTTTGATTAGAAAAATCTTTCAAGAGTTTTGATTCCTTTGCATTAAATTCTTGCTTAAGCATTTTCACATTTTCTTGAAGTTCTTGTTTTTGCTTAGCAGTTTTAGAAAGCTTTTCTTGCAAGGAATTTAACTCTTGTTTTAATACTTCTTCTCAAAAATTACTTTTTCTAATGATTGTACGCACTTGGTCATCCATTTCCTGCTCACGAGAGGTCAACTCAAATTTTGCACGTTGTTCATAGATAGCAACACGTTCTTTATAGGCATTTAGTTGAAATTACGTAATCATCGAGGCACATGCGGTGTATTCATCAAAACATAGTTATTGTTGATGCGAAGATGCATCACTTGGTACGACTTCACTTTCACTTTGTTTCACATATTGATCATATGGGACAACATTGATATTATCCATATTTTCAATATTTGATTCAATAGTTTGGTTAATTGTACTTTGTCATGCATCTTTTGCACATCGACATCGGTATAGTTTAATACCTACGAGATGAGTTTGTCTTTGGATTGGCGGCTTGTGGCGAAGATGAGACCTTAGGAGAGACCATTGGAGAAATGCTAGCCATAAAAATTGTGTGCGATGGGTCCATCATCCACATCAGTCGTATGCATCACAATCGGCGACTTGAAAGGCATTCGATGATTGTGACCTATTTCCTGAATAGGCTGCTCATCCACATCAACATCATAGGTCTTGGCATTGCCCTCGGAAGAAACAACAACTCCTCTTCATCCAGCGGCACCATTATCCCGAGCTTGTACAAGTAGCATCTTATCTCTAAAATAATCGGCGATTCATGGACGTTTTGGAGATGTGCGGTTCCTTGCAATGTGTCCCTCACCACCACGGTTGTAGCATTTGATCGGCTTAGTTTGACCTTGATTACCATTCCTTCCTCGATTACGATTACCAACATAACCTCTACCGCCTCCACCTCTTCCCTGCTCATCTGTCTTTCTGAACTAGTTGCACCACGATCCTCCCATCTTTAACAATAGCTTGATTGTGTGGGTTAGATGCTATTCGAGGTTGTTGTTGGTTTGTGGAGAGAATTCATGTTTTGACTAATCGGAAGAGCTAGTTGATTAATGATGTTACCCACGTGTGCATCAAAGATCGACTTGTTTGAACATAGGATCGGGAATGAGTTTGTGATTACCATTACCCATGGGTATGACTTGTGAGGCTTTGGTTGTGATTCCGATGTTTGAGTAGAAGGCGGTTGAGTCATTAGATGAGCTAGTCTCTCTCGGTTGGTTTTGAACCGATTAAGAATCATCTTTTCAAACATGGCATGTCTCTCATTTTGAAGAAGGAAGGCATAGAGTTGCTCATAATTCGTATTCTTCAATCCTTTAGTGAGCTTCATGAAGTAACAAACTTGTGCCATTCGGGATTCATGTTGTTCACAAATTTTGAGTTCAAATTGAATGTTAGGCATAGTCATTCGATGTTCCTCATATCATTCACCGACTTATGAAATCTCACATAGTACTCATAGACACTCTCATCCGGTTGCATCTTGAAGTGTTCAAATTCGTCATAGAGTTGTGATTCTCTGTCTTCCATAGTTAATTCGAACACGAGAGAAGCATCTTGACGTTATCCCATCGCCTTTGCATCGGTGTTGTGATTGATCGACTTGTAGATGTCTTTAGGAAGACCTTGAAGAACAATGTTAGAAGCCCCAGTATCAAGATCGAATCTCTTTTTCTCCTTATCATCAAGCTCATCATACATCTTTGGTCCATCCATTCCGTAAATCGAGTTCCATCTTCACGCAAAGATCAAGTACATCTCTAGTCGTCTCAACTCGACACGGTCCTTCATCAATGGATTTGAGAATGTTGACACCATTATCCTTTCCAAGACAAGTACAATCGATTCGTTGAGCCCAAGAATCATAGTCGGCATCAAGCATGGGTGGACGAGTATCTCAAGCAATTGCTTGAACATCCCAGCATGATGGAGATGATAGTAGGAACGTTGGTAGACATGTTAAATGATTATACGGATTCTATAACTCTTATGATTAAACCGGAAATAGATTCTTTCACGAGTTTTACTAAATCAAGAGAAAACCGTAAAAATCACCCAAGTCGCTAGAAGATAATGCACCAAGTCGCTAACACCTAATTCGCTATGCAACCAAGTCGCTAAAGTCCCAAGTCGCTAAACAAAGGCAAGTCGCTAAATAGTAACTCGCTAAGCCTCAAGTCGCTAGCAAAATTTTGGCAAGAATTAAGCTAATCAAGTCGCTAAAGATTCAAGTCGCTAAATAGCAACTCTCTAAGCCTCAAGTCGCTAACACCAAGTCGCTACCCGTAGTGGAGAGTCCACTACTTGTGTCTTGTAAGTCGCTAGCTCCAAAAGCGCAACTCGCTACAAAATTGTAAAGCAAGTCGCTACTAAGAAACAAATCTGTATGTCAAGTCGCTAGCAAGAAAACAACATAAAACATCACTTTTCAATCCAAAAACAACCCAACCAAGATGATTCAAGCTTACCAAATGAAAACCTAAACACTTGTGATGATTCTAAACATAAAAGTACTAACAAAATCCAAGCTTTAACACAAGAAATCAACCAAATGATGCACAAACCACTAAACTTTTCAAACTCAAAACCACCTAAAACCACTAGAAATCCAAAGATGTGCAAGATATGATCTAACCATGGCTCTTGATACCAATTGTAAGATATTAGTTTTCACATACACATCAAACCATAACAACAAGGTGGCGTATAAGTGGAATTCTAGAGAGAAAGTTAGAGGTTTAGGGAACTTTAGTGAGAAAGAAAATTTTATTATGAGCTCCAACTCTCTACCTTGGGAGGTAGAGAGTATTTATAGTCTTACATAAAACGCCCACAACGGGTCGTGGATCGTGCATACGGTGGGTAAAGACCGTCCGTCCTCCACGGTGTTACTTAACTAAATACTACTTAGCTTAAAATAACTACGACTACGAGCTTTCTAACGATTACATATACTTGAGGTGACCGACTCTTTAATACCTGGAATTTCTAATTCCTAACAGAGTTGGTGTATAAATTCATCGTGGCGAGTTGCTACTCCTGAATACATTCAAGTTAGCAACTTAGTGAACTGATTTGTAGCGACTTAGTTGTGTTACTGTTGATAGAGACTTGTCTTTACAAGTTAGCGACTTAGTAAAGTTTTTATGTAGCGACTTGGCCTTGTCATTTTTTATAGCAACTTGTCTTTACAAGTTAGCGACTTAGTAATCTTTCATGTAGCGACTTGGCCTTGTTATCTTTGATAGCGACTTGTCTTTATAAGACTAGCGACTTGCTGGTTCATTTTTCAAGTGGCGACTTGGTTTATTAAAATATTTTAAGGCAACTTGCTAGGATAATCTCATGTTAACGACTTGATTCAGGATTTCCTGTAGCGACTTGTATTGACAACATACTCTTTGTGACTTGCTATAACATTTTTGTTTGAGCAATTTGTACTTGGATTCTCTTGTAGCAACTTAGTATCACAACTTGCTTCATACAAACTGTTATATCATTTCCACAATTGTATCTTGCCTCATGATATTATTTATTAGTAACTGTGCTTTTAAATAATTTGATTCAAAAACAACTTGTCTCTTGAAAATTGTGTCAAATAAAGCAGTTACATTGAAAACTTTGTAATGCCACTCAATCAATTTCAATTTGCTTATGGGAACTCTGTCAAATTTGCTACTTGTTGTGTCTATGTCATGAGGTTGGATCCAATGTTGCTTATCTAACCATATCTAAACTAACATGCTTTCAATCATTGTTGTTGTATGTGTGTATCTTTAGATATTCAATGGCAAACACAACCTCGTCTCAGAACCTTTCATCTTCTGCTCCACCCAAATTACTTACTAACAACGAGATACTTCCTGAAGATAAATGGGTAGAGATTGGGAAAAGTAACTGTTATGTGGACATGCAAAAGTTGCAACAAAATCCAATCCTCAAAGTGTCTATTGATATCCTCAAAACACAAATTTCTTGAAGCTCTTACCAAGCAATGCATAATTCCCACCATTTACATACAACAATTTTGGAACTCCATTGAATGGGACAAAATCACGGCTCAATATTCCCGCACATCGGATGATAAGGAATTTGTAATTAATTCGATATTCTCAAGAAGGCCCTAGGAATCACACCCTATAACCCCACCATACGATCTGAACCTCCACCTAGTGCGGAAGAGCTAATAGTCTTTCTGATTGGCTTGGGTTATAAAATTGGCATATCAAGGGCTTCTGACATCATCATCGGTTACATGTATCAACCCTGGAGAGCAATGACAACAGTTCTCAACTTGTGTTTATCAGGCAAAACATCAGGGTTTGATAAAGTAAGGATTCCCATCTTGCAAATCCTATGGGGTATCATCAATGGAGTGAATGTTGATGTATCAGAACGTATCTGGGAAGAATTCTCGTTGTCAATGAACACGTTTATCTCCGATAGAACAAACTTTCAGAATAAAGCTCAGGGTCGAAAGAAAGTAAACAAACTTGTGATTCCCAGCATCAGATTCTCAAAACTTGTCATCCAGTACTTGAAACATACTCATAACTTCAATCCTAGGAGTGAATCAGTCCTTCATAATGCCAAGGATGAATTTGTTCTGGGCAACCTTAAATATGTTGCTAAAGGTATGGATAAAGAGATATTTGGATTGCCAATTCACGGTATTCTTCTCACGACGATATTAAGAAGGCGGATCACTTGATTGTACAAGAAAAGGGCCTCCAGATCCAGTGCTAATGTTGATGTCTCCCACTCCACCACAACCCAAAATCGCTAAGTCTACTTGAGCTCACGGTCTTCGATGTTGTTCTTCCTAAAAGAGACGTGGAAGATCACAACCTTCCGACACCATAACCCGTATGTAAAAGAAAGAAGAATGCAGTGGAAAAAGAAAACATTGAGGAAACCGAGGTTTCGAGGGTATCTGAGTTTGATTGATGAAGATGATGCCGCTGCAACTAGGAATCAAGAAAAGCCTAGAAAGTCGAATGTGAGAGCACCGGTTGGAGGTGTTGTGCTAAGAGAACCCGAACAAGTGCCTCGCTAAACAACACCAATCACACAAGAAAAGGGAAAGGATTGTTGGTGTAGAGGCCGAACAAGTCGCTCACATGCTTCGACCTTCTCCTCCTCACCATCAAGAACTACAACTCAATTTGAATCGAAGAAAGAAGTGTTGAATCATCTTCACTCAAGAACTATCGATTGGAAAAGGAGGTATCCGAGGCACAAGAAGAAACTCCTGCATCAAGTGATACTCAGACTGATCAAAATGTTGATGAAGGGATGCAAAAAGACTCACAGGAGAACGTTGAATCAAGATCTGATGAGACCATGCACATGGAAGAACCAAATATGTCTACCGGTTCTCTCTCTTCATTGAAGAACCTAGATACAGACCTCTCTTTCGGTGATCAATTCTTAAATGACAAACCCATAGATACCGAATCTTCTAAGCAAGATAATGATAAAGAGGAAGCCCAATCCATGTTTACTGTCGATATTCAGCAAGACACTTCAACCATTCCACCTATGTCAGCACCTTCTCTCGTAACCGCACTTCCACCTCCCAAACCTGCTCAAACAACTGCACTTCTACCACCTGATTCTGATAAGGATCTATCCCTTGAACCAGGGGTTACAGTTACTGACATGGAAACTCCACCAGCTTCACCACCTCAAATACTTACATCAGATCAATTGCTCGACAAAGCAGTGAAAAGAATTGAAGCACTTGAAAGACAACTTCCAAAATCCTTTAATGCCCTCGAGAATCGTGTCTATAAGTTGGAGCACCTAAACTTTGATGAAGGGGTTGCAGACGACATTGAAGGCGAAGTTAGGGATGCTGTGGAATGGGCAATGGAAGCTCCACTGCTTAAACGGTTCAAAGATCTACCCATTGTAGATATGAGAGTTGTGCTTTCAGATAAGATGTATGATGCTAACGAACATAAGCATGAGGTCCATAAGAAGTTATTTGAGGCTCTCGATGAATCGCCACACGACAATCATGAACAGTTTTGAAGGACATTGAGAAAGAGAAGCTAAGAACAAAAGGAGGACCATGGTGTTGGAGACATTACGTAAAGGTCCTAAAGATCCTCCTCCTCCCTCGCCTCCAACTGGGGTCTTGGAACTCGGAGTGGTGGATCTTCTAAAACAACCTCTACACCTCCGCCACAACCACCATCATCACCACCAAAACCTCCCAATCAACCTAGTTCATCCGGAAATCAGGGAACACAGAAGAAATCTGCAGCTTGGACCACGATTGATTCAAGGTTCACTCCTATCGTCTCCTCTATTCCTGAAGATCAAGTGTTTCATGAAGTGTCGCATGTCATGACTGAGTCAGAATCAGATGACGATGATGCATCCACCAAGTTTATCCCCAAGCCGACTGAAGATGATTGGTTTGATACATACATGACAGGAGATCGCTCTAACCCATCTAGAGTTGCACCTTCAAAAGACACCATTCTAAGTTGGCTCACCAAAGAGAGACCTCATACTCCGGAACCCTCATGGTCCATCCCAGAGACTGACACGATAATCCCCGAAAACAACTGGGCTTCAACAATTTCTACTAACTATGAAACCCCAGATGAAGACTCTCTCCTTCAGGTCACTGGGGATATGGGCAGTTTCATTAAGTGGTTTTGTGAATGAAGGAATATCGTCCATCACTCCAAAGGATCTTGAAGGACAAGCTTTTGAAATTGTCAAGGTGTTTCACTCGGATGCCAACCGGCTCCAATACCGGATGGAAGAATGCCATAAGATCTTTGAATGATCAAGTCGGTGAGCGGATCGATCGTTTCAATGTGAACAAGCCTCTTCCTCTCGGTGGTGAACCTAGACAAATGACCATTCAGTTGAATTCTTCTTCAACCATGACCGGATTATCCGTGTACTGTTCATCGAAAGAAGACCAGCTCTATCGATTTCAAAGATGAAAGTCGCAACCTACTTTGATCGTGGACTTGAGCAGATGTTTCCGATCAATTCGGGTGACAAAGAACAAAAGTATGACATTTCCGCTTCATATGGTATTTCTCATTGGTGGTACAAAAGAATACTTTCTACATCGAGACATGGAGTGATAAAAGACTTAAAGTCGTTAGATCCAAGCTTCGCATTTTGAGTGTCATCGGCATAGAGATCTTCTAAATCTATGTCTATGAATACTTGTAGAAGATTGTTCTCTAAGAGAGACTTGAAAGAGCATGTTATAGAAGAAAACGACTTTAAACATCTGCTGCCAAGTGACTTTGAAGATCTCTATCTTCTGAACCTTCAAGGATACCTTGAACACCTACCTGTTCATGAAAAGAAAGCTCTCTCTGCAGCTGTCAATCTTTGGATCAAAGGCTTAGTCATCCAAAAATGGGTTGAGCATTTTCAGCTTGGGATGGAAAGCTACCAGACTCTGGTCAACTTAACAAGGCCGCAATGGGATGCCTCAGGACATGAATTCTGTCACGACTATAGAGTGCTTGACACCCCCAGAGCCATCCTCTTCCACGACAGATACGGGACTCGCATGTCTTGATGAGATTGTGCGAGCTCTACAAATTCGATGATGGTACTCTCAAGATGGTCGAAGAAGAATTGAACTCAGTGAAAGAAATCGAGTTGATCCAAGCCGTGGAACAAAACAAAATTACGATCGATGAGGACTTAAAGAGGTGTGAAGACTTCATTCTCGCAATCGTGAAAAGACTTAAGACTCGAATGATCTTCCATGACCTTGAAAGTTTTGTTGGCGGTAGACTCCGTGAAGGTCATTACAAACTACTTCAAAGAACCGAATGAAGACATCTTCTAGAAGTAGTTTACATTTTCTATTATTTGTGTGTAAAATGTGGTGTACAAACTATGAACAACTATAATGCATGTAATAGTGTTAGGTTATGTAATGTAGATTCCATTTGTGTCTAAAAGGAACTTGATGTTGTCCTTCGATCATATAAAATTGGACACATTTTCTCCAACAAATGTTTTGTCTCATACATATTTAAATCAATTGAGATCCAAAATCTCAAAGGATTTGAAATTTTCGATCGGGGAGAAAATGTGATATAAATATGAAAGATGATAAAGATGACCATTTTGTCTCAAAGTGCATCGCTTTCTAATATGTGCTAAACTATTTTCAAATCTCAAGCATATATTAAGGGGAGCATTTCAAAACAAATTCAAACCTTCAAGGTACAAAGTCTTCCATGCTTTTATATAAGGTACCTAGATTGTGTGTTAAATTCTTTCTAAATGTTTGGTAATCGTGGTAGTACTTCAAAGAACTCTTTCCTCTATGTGTCAAAATGATTTCAAATATTCTACTACATATTGAGGGGAGAATTTACCAAAGAAATTCAAATGGCTTTTTCTGTGAAAATTGGCTTTTTCTATGAAAATTGTGATCAAGAAATTATTTCAAAGTCCTCTTGCCTCCATGTGCTAAACAATTTATTAATCATGTGCACATGTTGAGGGGGAGGTTTTATAAATGATCAAAACTATTAAGGTACAAAATGCTTTGATCTCGTATAACGAGTACCTTGATTATTTTTCCAAATGATTTTTCAATTGGTTTCGAGAAGGAATGAAATGTACCAAAAGACCGACCATTTTACTTTATGCATGGAGTTATAAGGATGATAAGGTTAGGTTGAGGTCCAATGATCCGCCAAAACCGGAGGGATCTACCCAGGGACAAAACCACTTGATAGTGTAGAGTCCTTAGGTATATTGAAAAAAAGGAGAAAAATGAGATATGGGAAGAGTGCGGACTGAAAATGAGCTAGTACTGGAATAAACCCAACAAGGTTCTAGTTATGAAGTTTGGTAGGCAATCAAGGGTTGAAGAATGAAAAAGAATTGAATGTGAAAAAGGGTGAAAAGAAATAGCCTCCATTTATTCAACCTTAGGGAAGAAACCGGCTCAATTCATATGCTACTAGTGGTTACCAAGGTAACATCGGTATTGAAGATAAGACGTCATGGACCCAAAGGACGACCGCACTACAACTTCCCAAGCCACTCAAGTTTCTCTTAAAAGGACTTGTTTCATTCTCACAGGAACCGACATAATCTATCAACTTTCTCTTAGAGATTGTTGATATTGAAGAAGGAGACCCTCTCCTAGTCTCCGATAGGAACCAAATATGGACAATTGAGTCTAGAGCCTCGATATCATCTATAAATCTCTTTAGGACACTTTCAATGAAGACTCTCTTTCACACAATGTGGAAGAGAGATTATATCTTATGAGTCCCACGCATTATCCTTGTGGTATTGCGTAACATCCGAGTAGTATGCCAACATACTCAAAATGAAGATGGAAAGCCTTCTAGAGCCAACATCAAACAAGCTCCGGTGGGTGGCATGTGAGATCTATTCAATGGATCAACCATGTGACAACTAAGGTAAACAATGGGCGATTCAATCTTTTGAATCAATCACGGTTCAGTTATGGATTGTGAGATACCTTTGAAAAACCGACCGTTGTGCTTAAAAACTCTTTTCCTTAGCACATCGATCGTGTGCTAATATTTCAAAAGAAAAGGTGTTTATGATTGATAAATGATTTTCACTAAAACCTTCGTTGTATTGCAAAACAATTTCTATTGAGCGATACACGATTGCTTTTCAAATCTCTTTTTATCAATCGGTGAATCTCAATTCATTGGTTCACTCACTCCGTGTTGTCTTCTTTGAGACGTTCGGTTTGAGAACAGCTAGAACACCGCGAAACCCTGTCAAGGAAATTTTCGAATTTTACCCGATCACGGTAAGACTTGTCTCGATCAACGGGAACCGTGGGTCGTGTACCTCAATTCAACGAAAGTGATCAAAGACACTTTCGTGCACTTTATTGCTAATGTTGTATGCGGTCACGCGGACGCTTGCGGTGATCGAATGATGCGGTCAATCCACAAACCGCATGCTCACATAACACATTCATTTCTAAAGAAATCATGATTAGTGCATCAATGATTACGATATTATCACTCCATGCTTCGCTTTCTGTGCGCCAATATCTTGAATCAAAGAAAGATTCCGATACTACGATAAGAAGAAATCATGATCCAGAATGTGAGCATGTCGGTCCAAATGTCACAACATCATATGCTGGCAACACAACAATGGGTGATGCTGTAATTTACTGTGGCTGATGATCTCTAGTAATGCTCAAAGGTCTTCAATGTGGATCAGCTCAATAACCTCCACGAAACATACATTGTAGTTGAACAATGATGAAATCACCTCAGAAGAACATAGTTTGAATACATTGATGAAGAGAAGTCTACGAGCTCAAGACTGAAGATTTATTAGAATGCTAGGATTCACAATGTAATTCATGGGGTGACCTCCCTTAGGGGGAGATTGTTAGGAATTGGAAATTCTAGTGTGAAGCATCGGTCACCCCAAGTATAATCTAGCTTAAGTTAGCTCGTAGACATATAGTTTGTCATGTTAGTTGTTAGTAAGTTATTAGCTTAGTTTTAGTCTAGTGCAACACCGTGGAGGAAGGACGGGTCTTTACCCACTGTATACCTGATCCACAGGCCGTCAGGAGGTCGTTTAGTTTGTAACCTATAAATACCCTCTACCTTGCAAGGTAGAGGGTTGGATGTTCTTTGTGGAATCTAAACTTCCAAGAGTTTCTCTTTCTAGAATATCCCACTTTCTCTCTCTAAACCACCTAAATTATACGCCCATTTGAGTTTGTTTATGTGCTTGTGAAATCCAATATGTTACACTGCACTTCAACTTCCTAAACCACTCAAGATCCTCTTAAAAAGTCTTGTTTCATTCTCACGGGGAACCGACATAATCTATCGACTTTCTCTTAGAGATTGTTGATATTGAAGAAGGAGACCCTATCCCTAGTCTCCGAAATAGGATCCAAATATGCACAATTGAGTCTAGAGCCACGAGATCATCTATAAATCTCATTAGGACACTTTCAATGAAGACTCTCTATTTCACACAATGTGGAAAGAGAGATTATATCTTATGAGTCCTACGCATTATCCTTATGGTATTGCGGAACATCCGAGTGGTATGCAAACATATGCACAATGAAGGCGGAAAGCCTTGGAGCCAACATCAAACAAGCTCTGGTGGGTGGCATGTGAGATCTATCCAATAGATCAACCATGTGACAACCGAGCGAGAAACAATGGGGCGATTCAATCTTTGAATCAATCTGGTTCAGTTATGGATTGACGGATACCTTTGAAAACCGGTCATTGTGCTTAAAACTCCTTTCTTTAGCACATCGACCGTGTACAAATATTTCAAAATAAAAGGTGTTTATGATTGATAATTGATTTTCATTAAAACCTTCGTTGTATTGCAAAACTATTTCTATTGAGCGATACACGATTGTGTTTCAAATCTCTTTTCATCAATCGGTGAATCTCTATTCATTGTTTCACTCACTCCGTGTTGTCTTCTTTGAGGCGTTCGGTTTGAGAACGACTAGAGCGGTGGGAAACCCCGTCAAGGAATTTCTTCGAATTTTACGATCACAGCAAGATTTGTCTCGATCAACGGGTAACCGTGGGCGTGTACCTCAATTCAACGAAAGTGATCAAAGGCACTTTCGTGCGCTTTATTGCCATTGTTGTATGCGTGTACGCCCGATGTTTGCGGTGATCGGAATGAAGCGGTCAATCCATAGCGCATGCTCACACAATACATTCATTTCTAAAGAAATCATGATAAGTGCATCAATGACTCGATATTTTCACTCCATGCTTCGCTACTGCACGCCAATATCATGAATCAGCGAAAGCTTCGCTACTCGATGTGAATATATCAGATTCGAATGTGAGCATGTCGGTCCAAATGTCACAACATCACATAATACCAACACCACAATGGAAGAGTCGAGATTTATGATAGTCGATGATCTCAAAGTCGGCTTAGAACACATTATCACATGGATTAGTTAAAGACCTCCACATTGATTATCCAAACATGCAATAATGAAGAATCAATGACTATGAGCTCTGAGCAAAGAACTACATCAAGAATGCAAGAACAATTTTAAATGTAATATCTGTTTGTGTTCAATGTAATTTTAAGATGATCTTGAGGTGACCTCCCTTAGGGGGAGATTGTTAGGATTTATTAAATCCAGTTATTAAAGACTCGGTCACCTCAAGTATATGTAATCGTTAGAAAGCTCGTAGTCGTAGATTACTTAGTGTTTAGTAGTATTTAGTTATGTAACACCGTGGAGGACGGACGGGTCTTTACGCACTGTATGTCTGATCCACAACCCGTAGGTGGCATTTTATGTAAAGACTATAAATACTCTCTACCTCCCAAGGTAGAGAGTTGGAGCTCATAATAAGATTTTTCTTTCTCTCACTAAAGTTCCCAACCTCTAACTTAAAACCTCTTGCATACGCCTCTTTGATTATTGGTTTAGTGTGTTTGTGAACACCAATATGTTACATATAATCCTCATTATGTTTGACTTACGATATTATTCTTATCCCATCCTATCTTACGAACGTCTATAGAATGCCTCCCAAGCGATCACCCACGTCTGCTACTCCCATCATGACTCAGGATGCCATCCGGCAACTAGTCGCCGACAGTGTGTGTTAGGTTCCCATACTTATAACACAAGCATCAATATAAGAAATAGAGAAGAGAGTGATCGGTTGAACACTTAACACACACACACGTATGATATGAGAAGAGTTATGCGTAGAGTGAAATGAGTAAAATGAACAACCAACCCTCAAGTGAGGGTTTACAAGCATTATTTATAGGAAGGAACTAGGGCAACATACAAGTTCCCTTCCTTTCCTTTATGGGCTTGGGCCAAGGGTCATGGGCTTTCTACATAAGCCTTGGCATGATTACTAACATAAAATCCATATTAAGCTAACTATTACATATTAATTACTAACACTTGAAATATAATTTAGGAGTGATTCCAACAATCTCCACCTAAGTGTTAGTGATTGATAATATAAACGTTGAAGGTGCGATGTAATAGTAGCTTTGACGTCTTTCGGATTGATGAATTGTTGTGTAAATACTCATCATCAGTCCGCGTTTTCCGGTGTCTCCACAAAATAACGCTCTTTAACGCAAAATCATCTTTGACTTTGACGAAGAAACACTGAGAAACACATCAAAATGATCAAAATATCACAAATGATGAGTGTAAATTTATGTGTTTTAAACAATCAAAATGCATAAAATCAGTGTTTTATAAACGCAAAAATATCAAAATCGGATGAATAACATATCAAATTTGCAAAATTGCGGTTTAGTCCCCAGTTTCAAAAATTGTCAAAAACAGTCCCGAGCACATAATTTCAAAGAAAAGTCACCAAAGGTCTTTTAAAATCATAAATTGTCATATTTAGTCCTTTGGTGAAAAATCTAAAAGTTTTGAGAAAATTACAGTTTAGCCCACGAAAATCCAAAATGGTCAAATTTAGTCCTTGAAATTTTCAAAGTGTCAAACTAGACCCTGGTCTATTTAAGGTTGGCAACACTAGTCCTTGGATTACATCTTCATAATTTTCATGTTTGGTCCACAGGAATTAAAGTTTTACACATTTGGTCCCTATCTTAATATTTTACAAACCAATAGGACCTTATTTAAACCCCAAGCCCAAACAAACCACCCCTGGCCCAATCCGTTTTACCCGGTCCAATCCCATGACCCGACCAAACCCAACCCAATATTTAAACATAAAACAAACCCTCCCCTAGTGCTGTCTTCCAAGCGAGATTATCATCTCCCTCCTCAAACCTCCTCCGGCCTCCCTACTTCACCCATTGTCTCCCCACCTCACCTACCCATCCCACCACATTAATTACATCTCTTTCCTGTCTCTAATATCAAAAGCGAATTTGGCGCCAAAACATGATAAATGGCTAGGATGAGCTCTAGCCAATCAAGGGTCAAGATTGTCTTGGGATCCACTCGAGAAAAGTGAGAGAGAGACTTGGGAGCATAAAAGAGACAAGAGGATGCATCAAAGAGAGTTAGTTTTAGTTTTTAGAAATTGTATGTCGTTTCTAAAATTATTAGATCTTAATTAGTTTTCGATTATGTTTTAAAGTTCATTTGTACTCAACAAAGTTATTAAAGTGTATTGCAACTCATTTAAATTCTCAATTCCAGGTTTATGGTTTTATTTCAAAGTTCATGATTCTTGTTGAATTTTCCAATTATAAATTTGAATCCCAAGCTTCAATAAGCTTATTTATAAGTTGAAACAAGCTTACATTAGCTTATAATAGCTTTTATAAGCACGTGTTTAAGGTTGAAACAATATTGCTGCTGGTCAACAAAAGTCAACACAAGAGCAAAAGCGATGCGGGGATGATGCGGGTTGATTCGAAATGGATATGGGTTGATATTGATAATGGTTTTGGTTATTAGTTGGTAGTTTGCATCTGTTACTATTCTCGATTTCATTGGACTCTTGTAAGTTTGAGCTTAATCTCAATAACTAGCTTAGTATAAAGTAGCGTTTGCATTTGCCTTAGATCCGTTATAAAGTGATATAATTTCTTTGTCTTTAGTCTTAATTTAGTATGCTAGATCTGTTTTGATATGAAAAGGAGCTTGTCTTATTGATTTGGATAAGTTGTTTGCATAATAGTTACATAAAGGGTGTTTGGCTTGTTCAAGGTATAACTGTTTTCAGAGGTGTTTTGATAAAATCTTGTTGTTGCTTTAGTCTCTAGTATCATTAGTCTATCCATTGTAGTCATTTTATTGCATCATTTAACACTAAAAGTCAAACTTTGCTTGAATCTGCTCTTTATTGCTTACTGTTGGAATCAGTTTACTCAAAACCAATCAAATAGGTCTAAAACTTGTTAAGTTTGCTTGATAAAGTTACATTACCTCATATTTGATCTATATCGATCCTACATTTGCTTTCAAAATCCACCAAAGTCAAACTTACAAGCTGTTTTCAAAGTCAAAATGTTGTCCATCTCGTAATTATGCGAGAACTTGCAGAGTGTGCACAGGTCTCAATAAGGGTTGTTAGGGTCTGATTTTTGGCATAGGTATAGTCCACTAGGTGGTCTTTTAGACTCATTATCTGTTTTTGGCTAAAGTTCTCTGAATAAGCTGCTGCATAAGCCCAAACTTGGTACCTGTTCACTGTATGCTGTTCCAAATCAGTTAGCTCAATTCTTGTTCAACTGCTTATCAGAGGTTAGGAGTAGTTAGATTTAGCTTACATTAGCTTATATTAGTATAATTTAAGGTCTGTAAAAGTTTGGTGGTTTATTGTAACTGTTTGCTTATTTATAAGTGCTTATTTGGTATTCATATACACTACAGCTCTTGATTCTGTCACATAAGCACTACATTTCTCATTTTTCTTAGAACCAGATATAAATTTCAGACTTTTCCTGAATTTTTCATTAATTTTGGTCATCATTTAGTATTTTTCTTAATTAAAAATAGTTTTTAATCACTTTTAAATAGCTTTAATTGCAATTAATTGAGAAAAAGTTCCAAAAAATAATTTTTCAAATATAATAGTTTAAGATAAATATAAAAAGCATAAAAAAGATTTTTCCTTATTTTTCTCTTTGTATTTGGTATTTTTCATAATTTTAATTAGATTTAAATAGTATTAAATTCCTAGAAAATAGAAAAATAATCAGAAAAATACAAAAATAGTTTTGAAAATTCTAGTTTGATATTTTAGACTTTTCCATTTCATAATTTTATTTTTCTAGCTTTATTTCCTAATTTCTTGTATTTTAGGTAATTATTAAATAGTTAAAAATAGTTTTTAATTAGATAATTAGTTATAAAAATAATTTTCTTTTTCTAAAAAGTTTCTTTTATCATTAGGTTTGTAAAAATGTATTTTTCATATTTTAGGACTTTTATTTCTTTGATTTCACGTTTTTATTTGTACGTTTACGTTATTTTTATTTAAACGTTCATCACTTTAAAAATAGTGATAGCGTTTATTTAATATCTTTTATCTATTTAATTTCCTTTAATTTGCATTTTAGCCCTTGTAGTTTATGTCCTTTTTCCGTAGTTATAATAATTCCAAATCTCCTTTCCCGTTCAAATCTCGCGATCACTATACGTTTGATTATCCATTGCACAGCTCGCTGGGACATAACGACCCGGGGAGACTCTATACTCCTCAGATCTTCATTGATTTCGTGCTCAAGCAGTTTTAAGTTGGTTACGGTCCGCCATTCACAAGTGGCGGGCTTGTGTGATTTAGCTTGATTGTTGGCACGCATCAAATTTTATGGATTCCAAGACTTACAAGTTTGAACTTGAGAGTGTTAATGACATAGTGTGAAAACACAACTCGATTCTCACAATGGTCATTCTGAACTGGAGTCCCACAAGTGAGATAACGCGATGAACCAAAGTACACCTACTGATTCGGATGAGTCGTTGAGGTACATCAAGCATCACCTCATGTTGTAGACCGTTTGAGACACACTAAGCGTAATCCACGGGAGTTACCAAGTGACTGCTTTGTCGGTTGTTTGATGTTGACCACGGCGGAGTTTCCATTCAATCACCGAGGATCACATATGTGAACCTCTCATAAATGTTCTCAGCAGTTGCTAAGATGCATGAAGGACACGATAATATATCACTTGCGTTCTTATTGTTGAGCGACAAGCGATGAATTGTCAAGTGTACCTAAGAGATCTTTGATGAATCTCGTGGCTCTAGACTCAATAGTACACTTTGGTTTTCTGGCGGAGACTAGGAGAGGGTCTCCTTCTTCAATACCGGCAATCTCTAAGAGAAAGCCGATAGTTTATGTAGGGTTCCTGTGAGAATGAAACAAGCTTCATTGAGAGAAACTTGAGTGGCTAAGAAGGTTTAGTGCATGCGTCCTTTGGGTCCATGACGACTTTAATCTTCAATACCGGCGTCATCAAGTGACAACCAAGAGCATATGAATTGAACCCGTGTATCGCTCTAAGTTGAATAATCGGAGGGCTATTTCTTTTCACCCTTTTCTTTGCTTTTCTTTCTAATTCTTCAACTCCTTCTTTCTCCGATTCTCATTTTCTCCTTTTTATAATCATACCTAAGGACTTCTAATTCTAACTATTAGTAGTGTCCTTGGGTAGATCCCTCCGGCTCTGGCGGATCATAGGACGGTTATTCCTAACCTTAGTCACCTTATAACTCCATTGCCATAAAACCGATTTCTTGAAAATTTCTCAAAGTGTTTATGAATATGAAACATTTTGAAACACTTTGAGAGTGTTATTTTTTGAAATACTCCCCTCCACACATGCTTAAGTGTTTTGTGAAATTTGCATGGTGAGATAAGAGCGCACTTTTGAATTGATCGACTCAAGATAGACAATTCCCGCGAGACAGTTACGTTGCATAGTTAAAGAGTTACATTGTCGACTTTTAGGTGACAACTAGCTCTAATAACTACCTTGAAGGTGTGGACAAACCTCGAAGGTTGTCAAACCCGTCAAAGTTCATGTCTATCAAGAGCTTCCCGAATAGGTACAATTTACTTGGATAAGTCTTGGAAGACAAATCTTTTCAATGTATGACTGTTCAGATCCCGTCAATTCATGGGTTGAAGTCTTTTCACACGAGAATTCAATAGCAATTCACAACATATTTATTATCACATAATTTTTCTCCCCCTCAAAAATGGCATATAAATGTTATATTTGACGAAAGTTTGATATCGAATATGTCCATTTCGAGTTTTGTGGGAAGATTATCACGAAGAACAATTTTGTGAACAAAGTTAGTAAGCAAATACTCCCCCTCAACAAGTGATATAAACTTTTGAGGTTTTGAAAATCATAAGGGGAAGTACTTGTCCTTTTGAGCAAAACTTTGAAAAGTGAAAGTTTTGATAAGTTTTACTCAAAAGTAAGAAGCTTTCGCTCCTTTGATAAGGATTGTGGCAGCAAGCGTACCACATGGTCCTTTCATTACAAGAACGGGTTGTACATCGTTATGTGTGCACAAGCCATTGTAAAATAATCGGACAAACAAAATCACAATCAAGAGAGTACCCAATGATTTAGACTATCGCCTACTTTTTGAGGACGTTGTTAAGTCAGAATCGGAAAGTTTGGTCATCCTCCCACATAGCTCTTCCAACCGTCGCATCGATCCCGATGAAGCATCTTTTCATCAATCCAAGTGATAAATCAACGAAAATCCTTGCGATCCTTTGAATTCCATCTCTTCGTCGAATTATACCTAACTCAATGTCCTTCAAACAATATGCCAATCCATCTCGAACCATCTTCGTGGTGGCGTCATAGAACTTTGTGAATTTCATCGAAAGCCATAAAGCAAGTATGATGATTTTCACTTGAAACGAACCCAAACTTTAGATTATGAACGATTTTGTACCGAGGTTCTTGATTGATTCCGTTGAAGTGTAGAATTTTGGTAAGATTCGACCCGAGGTGGAGATCTTCAACACGCTCTTTGATGCGTATGAAAACAAGGAGTTCGATCTTGTACTTGATCCGAATTTCGGTTGAGGTTCGGGTTGGGGCTCGTGTTAGTTAAGATCCTCACCACCATTTTATGTAAGTGATTCTTGGTTTTCTCCATTGGTGGTGTGATTTACGAAACCCTTGGTTGATCGGATGGTGGTGGTTGTGTAGCTTGTTGTGTAGTGGTGATAACACGCTTAACCATTTGTCGAATCATCGGATGGAGTTTCCTTCTAATGATTTTGTTGTTGACTTAGTTGTTTCTTTTGTTGATGGAGGTGATGATTGAGATGATGATTTGGGTTTGGTGGAAGTGTCAAGAGGAGGTTCGGAAGGCTGTTGAGGTTTGTGTATTGGATTTTCAACTAAGTAGTTGTCGATTCCTTCTTTAACTTTTCCTCTTGACTCTAGCGACTTCTTGACCTCTTTTCACATCATTTCCTCTTGACCACCAAATTATCATCATCGATTACTCTTTCATCCTTATCATGATCGTAATCTCCTTCGTCACATATTTCCACATCTTCACCATGCTTTTCTTTTTGCGGTTGTTTTAGTTGTTGTTGTGGTTGCTTCATTTCAGCAGTTGTAGTAGCGATGACACCCGATCCTTACCGGGTTGATTAACCGGATCGGATGGGGTAAGAGTTGTTTGCAATGGATCTTCTATAAGTGGAGGACTCTCGCTGACCCTCCCGCCCCACCGGGTTGATTAACCGAAAAGATTGAAGCATGGTATTCCATCCTTTTATGCTTTAATGTCTTACGAAATTGTATTACCTCATCCATTGAATCTTACTCATTGAGCATGAGTTTGAATGGATGTTGCGAGAATGATGTCACAAAGAATTCGCAAGATGATTATGAGCATATGAAGTTGTTGAAGACGACCGGAGATTGTTCTTGCCAATTGTTTTGTCGTATCCAGATGGAATGTGTTTGCCATCGAGAGCTCAGCTGGGGCATCGATGTATGCTTGATTTGCAGCCATTTTGTGATCTGAAAGACATTAGACAAAGAGACAGACATATGGAAACACAATGTGTTGGTTTTAGTCTGATTTATTATCTAATTTCTTGTTTGATGGTAACATGTTTATGTTAGTTATAAGTCCTAAGTCACATTAGTCCAAATGTATGAAGTTGATGCGATAAGTTACGTGAACATTGTTAATTTTGAAATTTCAAAGACCAATAATTAACTTAACACACAACATATTAACTTTTGTAAGCTTATATGAAACATCAGATATTTGTGACCTATGTGTAACATTTAACAAGTAACATATGCATAACGGGCCAAAATTTAGTGAGCAGTGGGTTATGTGTAACAAGGATCCTTATGCGTAAGAAAGGAGCTTATGCGTAGGAGTAAGCTAAAGCGTAATACCAAGCTTAGGCGTAAGAGTTTCTTACGCGTAAGACAAGTTCAAAGGATTTAAGCTTACGCGTAGGGATAAGCTAGATGTTCGCTGTCTGGTTTACTTGTAAGAGTAAAGCTTATGCATAACAAGCCTTTTTACGAATATCTTTCCAAGATACGCGTAATCCATTGAGACCTCTTATGCGTAAGAGTTACGGCGTGAAGATTTCTCTTAGGCGTAACCTTTACGCATAAAGTATTCCTTAAGCGTAACGGTTTGAACTCCTAAAGATTCGACATTACGAATAATTAACTCGTTAAATATAAACATGAATACTTGATTGCGTTAATTCCAAACATCTTTTAGATCACAAAGCAAGCACAAGAGCATATCGGATACACACGTAAAGACTTAGGCGTAAAGTTACTTAAACCCTAAACCCTTAATCTACGCGTAAAGAGATATAGCTACACAAATCAAACAATAATGTTTACGAGTGTCCTAGATGTCATATGAGTGCAATGGAACAAGATATAACACAATTCCACGTAATCAAAAGATTCATGGGATATGAATCAAAAGATTCATGGGCTAATTTAAAGGTTCAAAACATGCATATATACTTATTCTAACAGTTTCTTGACCACCTAATAACAAATCACAGAATAGAAAAACCCTAAATGAGCGCAAGAACCCTAAAATTCAAATTAATGAAATTTAAAGATTCAGGATGGTTTGGATGATTGAAACAAGTTTAATAGACACTAAGAAAGGTTTTAACATAACTCATTTCAATCCAAACACTTTTATGCATAAACACCCAATTCGTTCTAGCGAACAATTTTCCAAAATCAGTTTAAAGAGTTTTAACCGTTGGATTTGAAAGAATTTTAGAAACCCTTGTTTATCATCTTGATCAAAACAGTTTAGAACTTATAGATTATGAAAAGCTTGAACGGATTTGAAAATTTGATTCGGGCTGTTTGATCTTGGTGGTTGTTTAGGAGAAAATGCACATGAATTGGTGCATTGAATGTGTTAGAAGAATGTTTTTGTTAAAATTAATTTTTCAAACTTGACACATTTGACCCCTTAACCTCAAATAGGTTCCAACCAAGATCCTTTAACTCCCATTTTGATTACACAAAACACTTTTAGGCGAGAAACATGATGATACTCCCCCTCGACTTTTGAAATAATGAATTTTGAAAACATTTGAGTCCGAGGAGAGTATTTGACAAGAACCATATCCATCATTTTAGAAGAAACAACATAATTAGGAAACATGCAAGTACAAGGTTTTATGAAACAGAAAAATATTTACTTTCTCCCCCTCAACACTTGTTCGGGAAAATTGTGAAAAGTTTGATAGAACACAGTGTTGACTGAAGACTTGTACTTGCGATGTTTGGTTTTGATAAAAATTTAGATAGAAGAATATTTTTGGATTTTATCAGATTTTATAATTTTGTATTTTGTTTTTTTTGGTTTTTGAAAATATTTACAAAAGAGGTTTGGTGTTTGATTGGTTTTAAGAATGATTTAAAAGTTCATCCAGTTCCTCGAGTCAAACACCGCATACCAATCCGTGGACCAATTCATTAAACCTAGCGGGAGCTAAGGCTTTGGTGAGTAGATCTCGCCGGTTGGTATTCGATACCACAAACTATAATTCAACAAGCCCTTTTCCACGTGCTCCTTGATGAAATGATATTGAAGATCGATGTGCTTTGATTTCGAGTGTTGAATAGAGTTGCACGAGATCGTAATAGCACTCCGATTGTCGTAGTACATCGGGATTCATCAAACACGTAGCCATAGTCTTTGAGTTGTGTTCTCATCCGATGACTTGAGCACAACACGCCGACATTGCTACATATTCTCGCTTCGGTTGAGGACGATGTACAATCCTCGCTTCTTCGATTGCCATGACACCGGTTTATCACCAATAAATTGTAATGCTCACGAGGTACTTTTACGTGAGTCTAAGCATCATGCGTGATCGGCGTCGAAAAAGCTATTAGTTCAAAACCGAATCCTTCGGATACCATATCCCCAAGTTAATGGTTCCCTTGATGTATCGGAGAATTCTTTTAGCCTACGAGAGGTGAGTTTCATTGGTCTTGACCGATAACGGAGCAAAGATATCTGGCAAATACAATATCAGCACTGCTAGTTGTTAGATACATGAGAGACCCAATGATACTATGGTATTTGGTAGGATCCACCAATTTCCCATGTAAATCGCGTCTAGCTTCTTGGTATAAGCCATTGGTGTGGCATAGGTGTCACAGCTTTGCATTCCAAATTTGTTAAGAAGTTCAAGGGCATATTTGGACCGACTCAAGAAAATACCACGGGTGATTGATGAACTTGCATTCCGAGAAAGAATTTGAGTTCACCCATCATTGACATTTCAAAATGTTTTGTCATTAGTTTTGCAAAAGCATTTGAGTATTTTAAATGTGTTGACCCAAAATGATGTCATCCACATAGATTTGAACAATTAAGATGTGAGCCCGTGATATTGTATGAAAAGTGTAGGATCGACCGAACCTTTGGTGAATTTATTGGCAATGAGGAAGGATGATAACTTATCGTACCACGTCCTTGGAGCTTATTTGAGTCCGTCTGAGCTTTGTTCGGTTTGTAGACGTGGTTCGGGAACTCGGATCAACGAATCCTTTTGGTGGTGACATAGACTGTTTCTTTCGTTAACCATTCGTAAAAGCGCTTTGACGTCCATCCGAAAGACCGTTATATTCATATGAGCGCGAACGCCGTAAATATCTCGAACGACCTCAAGGCGAGCAACCGGAGTGAATGATTCTTCAAAATCAATACCTCTTCCTATCTATAACCCTTAGCCACCCGACGTGACTTATTTTCGATTACGTTCCCTTCAAACATCAATTTGTTTTCCAAATCCATTTGAGACCAATGACGTAGACCCTTGTTGGTCTTTCAACCGATTCCCATACTTCAAGACGTTTAAACCGATTGAGTTCTTCTGCATGGACTCAATCCGGTTGTCTTTGGTCATTGCATCTTTAATGTTTTTAGGTTCAGATTGGCGGCGGTGATTGCATAAATGCAATGTTCACCATCGTGTGAAGACGTTGTCTCGTTACGATCGGTTGATTAGGGATTACCAATAATATTCTCAAGAGGATGGTCTTTTGCCCAACGATGTGTAGAGGGTTGATGTTGGTATACATTGTGCGATTTGGAGGATTCAAATGGTTTGTAGATGATTCCGCAACATCCAGTGCAGCAGAGTCATTAGCAAACGGGTTGAAAACATTTCGATCAAAATCTGCGGTGGGGTACTTCATTGTTCGAACATCATCACCGGTTCGTCGTTGGATGCGCTTTGTTCAACTGTTGTTGTAGAGTCAACTAGTGGTGCTTCTTCAACGATGAGTTGTTGTAGCAGTGTATCGGTATTGGAATATGAGCGAGTTGAGCGGTGGAAACATTGGATACACCGAGCACGTTCATCAATGTCATCACTAAATAGCGGAGCAAATAGCTTTTCCATTTGTTGACGAGTAAGTGGGGCTTGGTTCGGTGATGATGGGGTTAGAGGAAGTTTAAGCGGTTGTGACGGGTTCCAAGTTGTTATGCTCGAAGCCATTTCAAGAAGCTCATCAAAATCTGCATGAATCGTTTCCATAACTTGCTTTGTCTGACGATTCCGGATCCGAAACCCTTAGAATTTTCACAATATCCTATAAAGACTCTAATGTCGACTTTGGCTTTGAGCTTACCAAAGTTATCACGATCATTATTCGGATAACAAAGGGATCCAAATACATGAAAGTGTTTGAGGTTCGGTTTATGGTTGTGGATAAGCTCATAAGGTGTTTTGTTGTGGCGCTTGGTAATCATTGATCGATTCTTAGTGTAACATGCAGTTGACACGGCTTCAGCCCATAAGTAATCCGGAAGTTTAGCATTAAGTAACATCGTTCTTGCAACTTCCACTAACGTGCGGTTTCGCCTTTCAACAACTCCGTTTTGTTCGGTGTGCGTGCAATAGATGTTTGATGCTCAATTCCCACTTTCTCATAAAATGCACGAAGAGTTTGATTCACAAATTCGGTTCTTTTCTGCTCGATTTGTCGACTATGTTCGAGTGAACTTGAATTTTCGTGAGAAAGGTGATGATCATCGTGGAGCTTGATCTTTACTTCAAGAAAGTAGACCCAAGTCCATCTCGAGTAGTCATCGACAATTACCAAGATGTAGCGTTTGCCATTAATCGTTTGCACGCGATCGGGCCACACAAATCCATGTGAAGAAGATGAAGCACGTCTACGAGAGTCGTGTTCCATCTTTGAAGGAAAGTGAGCACGAGTGCTTTTCCCTTGTTCACACGCCGAGCAAAGGTGATCTTTAGAATATCTCGAATCTCGGGAGACCTTCAACAAGTTTGTATCGAGAAAGGTTGGTTATGGTTTGAAAGTTTAAATGTGAGAGAAGACGGTGCCATAGCCAAGATTTTGTTGATGTTGCCTTTGAAAGTAGACGGATGGGAGATGAAGCAATCATGTCTTGCATGGAGATAGTGTAGAGACTTGAATTGCGAGTGCGGACATAAGATTGTTTCCTTGTAGATCACGAATGAAGCAAGTTTTCTCCCGAAAAGCAACTTCCAAATCTCTATCACCGAATTGACCTCTCGAGAAAAGATTGTGACCGAGGCCTTCCACATAATAAACCCCGCTAATTTCGATGTTTCCATTGATGTAATCTCCGTAGCCCATGATAGCTAAGTGATCATTCCGAATCGACGGTGCCAATGAACTTTGCAATAAAGTTTGATAATGATTTGAGATTGCATGTCATGTGTCGTGAACATCCGCTATCAACAATCCAAAGGATGATCTGTATCACTGCATTACACAGGCGACACGGATGGAATAGAAGTAGATGTGGAACCCGAAGAGTTAGAGGGTTCCAAGCGATTATAGTCGAAATACACACATCAATGATTTTAGGCATCCATTTAAATCCTAGTGTATTATGTATCCATTTCTACCATCTCCAACTAGTCTTTGCTTTAGTCTTAGTGAATGCACTTGGTGGTACTACATTCCTTGGAGGTGATCTTGGAACTACAGGACATCAATGCATTTCTTAGAATCTACAGAGGCGGTTTACCAAGCACATACTTAGAAGCATTAGTGGGCCTAGAGGTATTCCGTTTCTTAGGATTCCGTAAGCGAGACAAGATAGCTTTAGCAAGACATTTATCATGACAATCGAAATCATACTTTTCGACATATAACACAAGAAGCTTGGACTTAATATCAAAGGTACTTAAAGGTTCGAGATTTGTTACATCACTTTTTCATTACATTTGTCGACTTAATATCTAAAGTGGGTGAAACTTGGGTCTTATTCAAAGTCCTAGGGTGTTCTTCTACTTGACATTCTTTATTGTTCTTTTCTTAGGTCTCAACTTCCTATTCCTTCTTGTATTGCTCCTAGGTGTGAAGTGCGGACGTTGGGAAAAGAGGCAACTATTCTGTTTCGATGAAGGAAGCACATTAGTATCTTGTGATTTGTCAAGAGGCATTCTAGTGTCACTTTTTCTAATTGTTACCGGTGCAAGTTTCTTAATGTTGCTAAGTGAACTTGTTCATACTTTCCTAACTTCTCTTTTAACTCAATGATAGTGTGCAACAAATCTTGATTTTCAGAACGAAGGTTTCCATAAACATTTGTGACTTCTTTAGTGTGTGCAAGATAATGATCAAGTTCGTTTGATGCTTCATCACGAGTCTGTTTGAGTAAATCAAATATGACACCATATTCCTTTTTAACTTTTGCAAGCTCTTGTTCATATTTTGAGATTTGACATTTCAAAGACACGTTTTGATCATCCAGTTGCTCAATTTTAGGATCAAAAGATTTTGAGCGCAACTGAGTGATTTTGTTTTGCAGAAAAAGTTCACGATTTTGACAATCTTTTTGACACCATTGAAGACGACGTTTTGCATTTGAAAGTTCGTTTAACAATCGTTCATTTTCAACTTTTAAAGATTCGATCTGATGCACATTATCAGTATTCTCAACAATTTCAACAGAATCAACAGAATCATCAGAGATATAATCGGATGCATATGGCAAAGAATGCAATAACACAACATTATGGATATCAGAACAGATAACATCTTCCAAGAGTCGATCAACATCTTTTCGTAGCATTTTCTTTTTACGTTTTGTATTTGAAATAGATGTTTCTGTTTTCTCGAAAACTATTTTCATTAATCCAAGTTCCTTACGAAATTCCCTTTCCCAATACAATGCACAGTTTTTCAAAATTTTAACATGGGGTAAAATTCTTTTCTGAAAAATATCTCTTTGTTCTCGCGCCTGAGGCGATTGAAAATGTTCAACTTTTATTTCGTAATTAAATTCAATCTCACGTTCTAAAAGTTTGAGGTCGGAAGTAAAATGTCAAAGAATCTAAGAATTTGACGATTTTTGGGTTTTGAATTTACTTCACTAAGTGAAGGTAAAGGACCATAAATTTGTGCATAATTTGGTTGGGGAGCAACATTAGAAGACTCGAGACGTATTTGTGATAATCCTAGGTGTGTTAGAAGAATCCTTTTTGTGACGAAAGTGACGGCTTTTGAATAGTTAAATGGTTTGTTATAAACAACATTTTCTAATTTTGATTGACTCTCGTCTTACGCATCTAATTCCTCTTGACGATGATATTCAACAACACTCATAATGATTCATCAATTTTGTATTACCTTTGGAAACTTGTGGATTTGGTTTGAATGCTTTAGTTGAAAGCTTTAGTTTGTAATCGCAAGATTCGGTCCATATCCATTTGGATTGGGTTTTAAAGTAAACTTTTGAATAGTTGTGATTGACTCACCATGTTTGTAAAAAAAATTGCGAAACTCTTTGAGTTTGTTTTGTAAGCCGATTATTTCTTCAAGATGGTCATCTATTCATTTCGTTAAATGCTTTTTGTATGCAGAGAACTGTTTTTGACAAGTTAACAACTCAGCCTTGGCTTTTTGAGTTTCCAAAGTAAGAGCGTTAAGTTGTTTTTTATGTTCATGTTTCAGTTGTTCTATTTGAGACAACAAAGCATTCTTCGATGCGGCTAGATCACGAATCTGTCTTTCTAAAGATTTTTTGTTTTGGTGTGATTTAGCAAAAACGACTTCAAAACCGTTTTCACGTTTTTCTTGAGTTTTGAAAAAATTGAGTTGTCGTTTAAGCATTCAATATCCACAGTTAACGATGCATTTTTTGTGTAATTCTTGATTTAATGAACGACATTCATCCATTTGGGATTGATAATCTTTAAGTAAGATATCAACATCCGGATTAGGCAAAGGTTCGACGTGTTCAACGTGAGTCACAACATGATCACTATTCGGATCCTCAAGTATAACCACGAGTCAATTTGAGTATCATAGGTAACCATAAGGTCATCTTGATCATCAAATGTAACTACGGGTCTAGTTGAGAATCGTCCGAATGAGATGTGGACGACTCATGTTGAACATTCTGAGCCTCGTCGGATTCGGATGTTACCGAGATATAAGATCGATGATGAATATGGTTTGTTCGGTGCACGAGACAAGCCATCGATGTCATACACTGGGCCGTGTCACTCATGTGGAGAGCTTGCATTTGTGCCATCAACATCACTCTTTGTATTAGCTTGCAAGTCCTCCATATCATCATCCGAGTGCGCATCCGCCATAAAGCTCTGTTCTTTGGTTGTGAGGGTTCCACCACTTCATCCTTAAGAGCCAAAAGTAAAGCCTCCTTGTGATAAGCACTACCTCTAGTCCTCGGCTTTGGGCATGCATTAGCCGGTGAACCTTCTCATTACAGATTGTAGCAACAAGACCATTCATCCCATTCGAGCATTTCCTGTTCAACGACTTGAGCTCTGTTGTTATGGAGCACCCATGTTATTCCTTCCCATAGCATTAAACCTTTGACCACCTCCCATCTAACGACCATAACCACGATTCTGAACTTTAACACGTCCATTGTTCACAACAGCCTGATTTGTTGTGTTTGATGAGGAGCGAATGCGATTGTTGGATTTGTTTGTATATCGGCCGAAGGCTTTAGCAATCATAACAAATCCTTGTTGCAATGCATCGAAAGCATCGGAGTCCTCATTAGCTTCACTGTAAAGTGCTTGATCATTGTTGTTGTTGTATGGAACCAATTAATTTTGTTGAGATTTTTTCTGTGACGAATCATATGGTGTAATTGTTGCAGTTGGTTGAGGAGCGGATTGAGGAGGATAACTAGTTTGAGCCCACAAAGCAAGTTGTTGATTGTCCGGAAGTGATGGTGAAACAGTTTGTCAACGGATACCCTTTCTTTGTCAACTACTTTTTGATGTGGCTTCAAATAGTCGTACAACAATCCGTAAGTAGCATGATGAAGATTCTTCGCTTGACGGATGAAAATGACATATTTTTCCCACTCGGGACCAAGACTACTTAGGAATTTAGTGTTATGACAATTCTTGGCATGATGATGTTGTGTTTGTCCAAGTCATTGATGATGTCGAGAATCGATGATGATATGACTCTAATGTCTCTCGGGTTCAATCATGAAGTGTTCATAAGCCAAGTAAATTTTGGATTCCATATCTTCTTGATTAAGTTCGATTGCCTTCCATGAGAAGATGAATATGTTCCCACATCTTTTGCGATCTTTTGAGCATCAACACTTGAAGGATTGGATTGGGTAATCCTAAAAGGATATATTGCATTGCTAGCTCATCGACTTCGTAGTGTAGAAGTTCATCACCGTAAAGGTCGTGACAGTTGCAATGTTTGTGAGATCATCTCTTGGTGGAATAGCATTTGGATCTCCGGTGTAACGAGAATAGGCATCCGAAATGGACCTTCCAAGATGACCTTCTTTAAGAACTTTCCATGTGGCTTCTTTAGATCACAAAACCTAAAGAACCTAATCACCCATTGATCATAGTTTCCGGGAGTGAGCATTGGAGGTCTATCAAGTGATCCTGCCTCATGAATGGATTGTTGGCTACTTAAAGCTTCACACATCTTTGCAAACCAAGTCGGTTCCTTCATATTATTCCTGGATGGATGTTGATTGTAAACATTTGTGTAAGGTTGTACTTGAAGACTAGGTGGTGGTTGAACCATTTGAGGTGGAATTGCTCCTTGTTGTGGATAATGTTGTTGATAAATTTGTTGTTGTTGATTAAATTGTTGTTGTTGTGGACTTAGTTGTTGTTGTTGTTAAGTATACGTGTAAGGAAAGTAGTTAGAGTATGGTGGTTGAGACATGTTGAAAACTTGTGTTGTTAAATGGATCTTTGTAGTCGAATGAAACGTTGTTGATGAAGTATCCTTAGGCGTAGAAACCAAATTTAGGCAATGTAACACTTAGGCGTAAAAACACCAAACTTACGCATAAAAGTGAGATTTACGCGTAGGATTAGCTTACGCGTAAGAATTGAGAAACACTAAGATTAGGCGTAAACTGAAAGTTATGCGTAGAAAACTTATGCGTAGGATTAGCTTATGCGTAAGACAAGGCTTAGGCGTAAGAAAAATCTTAGGCGTAAAGAGTTCTACGCGTAAGTTTAAGCTTATGCGTAAAATTAGGGTTTTGCCCAAAAAAATCCTTTACACTATCACAGTGTAAATGATATCCAAAGTCGAAGTGTTTTCAGGCTTATCCAAGCAAGAAACACCGAGTAAACCAATTTCATCAAGATCGATCCAAGGAAAAGTTATGCGTAACTTCGGGTTTTGTTCGCGTAAAACTTAACCAAAGCGATTTTAGCCCAAAGTGTTTCTAAACCAGATTTTTGTGATGAAACAGCTTCAATATCACCAAAAATAACACAAAAGTGTGAAACTTGATGATCCAAAACTTGTAGACACCTTACGCGTAGAGATGAACACACGTATAAAATAAAGTTTAAAATCAATGAAATACACGTAAAGTTCGAAACGTTTTGCCAAAAACAGATATTTTAACACCTAAAAACGTTGAAAGTACAAGAATCTTGGATTGAAAAGTGTAAAAAATGAGTTTTTAAGCGTAACAAAGTTTGTGAACCGTGAGTTACGCGTAAGACCAAAAATAACTTCAAAAACAAAACCTTTTCACCCAACTATTTGGCGATTGATATCACTGTTAGGTTCCCATATTTATAACACAGGCATCAATATAAGAAATAGAGAAGAGAGTGATCGGTTGAACACTTAACACACACACGTATGATATGAGAAGAGTTATGCGTAGAGTGAAATGAGTAAAATGAATAACCAACCCTCAAGTGAGGGTTTACAAGCATTATTTATAGGAAGGAACTAGGGCAACATGCAAGTTCCCTTCCTTTCCTTTATGGGCTTGGGCCAAGGCTCATGGGCTTTCTACATAAGCCTTGGCATGATTACTAACATAAAAGCCATATTAAGCTAACTATTACATATTAATTACTAACACTTGAAATATAGTTTAGGAGTGATTCCAACAGTGTGACTGCGGCACTAGAATCTCGAGCTGCTAACATGGCTAACGCCGATAACACTAATAGAAACCCCATTCCCGTAGCGAAGAAGAGTAGCTACAAGGAATTTATGAGCTGTCAACCTTTCAATTTCAAAGGTACAGAAGGGGCCATAGGATTAATCCGCTGGTTTGAACGAAGCGAATCAGTATTCTCCCGTAGTAACTGTACTGAGGACTGTAAGGTTAAGCTTGCTACCGTTAGTCTTACCGAAGAAGCTTTATCCTGGTGGAACTTATATGCCTAGCCAATAGGAATTGAGGAGGCATACAAGATCACCTGGACTGAGTTTAAAAAGCTTATGATTAAGAAATATTGTCCCTGAACGGAAGTCAAGAAAATGGAAGATGAGTTTATAACTTGACTGTGAAGGGGAACGATATTAAGACTTACATTAGGAGATTTCAGGAATTGGAAACTTTGTGTCCCATAGGAACTTCTCTCTTGGTGGAGAACACTATACAACGTCGCTTACACTTTTTACCGATTTAAGCTAAATATCGAGTCTTAATCGAGATTGAACCAACCTTTCTCTCTATGTATTTTAAGGACTAAAATACTAGCCTATCTCATTAAGTTTGGTGTATGGTGGTGTTTATGTACTTTGAAGATAGTAGGTGAAATATGATAACACAACAATGTTCCAAGTACAAAAACTAATAACTACAATACATAAGATTTTGAAGATCTTCTTTGTGTTCTTCTTTTGCTAGAAAGATGTGTTACTTATATGGCTCACTTGAATGAATATAAAACAAGATAATGATCAAAGAGATGTGTATGAAGGTAAAAGGTAATGCTGAAAAAATGATTGCAAGGGTTGAGGAAAACACAATGAAAAAGGGTGGCTTAAATAGGTGATAACGCTACACGCGTCGTTCGGGGTCAAGGAAACTTCCTTTTCTTCGAGCAAGTTTTATAACACCCTAGGCGGTGAACCTAATCGTTGTAGTGTAGTAATTAGGGTAAGCCACGGTATTGATATCGTTCTCTGGGGAATAGGAATGCTAGTGAGAAGTTACTACGCTAAGGTTGAGGTTGAGGAAGATTATTTTTATCTTTTATATTTTTAGAAAATGGAAAAGGTACGAATCTCGGGTATTGGATTTGGGGGTTGGTATTGCTACCGATTACTCTACTATTATCTAATTATCTAAACTAAGGTTGTGATAGTCTATGTCTAATTTGATGTGTACTCGTATGATAGTTTAAAATGTGTTTACTTAGGTTTTACTACTCCTTAATTATCTCCTATTGATGGTTGATTTGTCACGTCCTTATTCCTAGTTGCGTTGTGATTCTAAGGCTATAGGCGTGCTTGTTTCCCTAACTCTTTGAAACTACCAAAGGGTCTTGTTTACAAATCCTCTAGTGATTTATAGACGCCTACTCTACGGTTGTCCTTGAATACTTTATCCTACAATTACCTAGATAATTATATTCTAAAGTTCACAAAGAAATTTCAAGCATTAAGTACACAACGAATAATCTAGCGCACTCTAGATCATTAGTCAACTAAGATAAGTATCAACCAATCAATATTCAATAATTAAGTTTCATATTCCCTAAGCAAACACACAAATAAATTAGCCGGACATGGAGAACATGCAAGCATACACACAAATAATCAAAGACATAATTAAATTAATGAAGTAAATACTTAGCTTGATGTATAATAGGGTTTAGAACCCTAAAATACGCACAAGAAAGCCTTGGTTCGGTTTTAGGTTTTACTCCAAAAGACTACCCACAAAAGCGAAAAATTCGGATTCTATATATAAGATTACATCTGCGACGGCGTCACCTTATGTTTCGTGGCGCGCCGTGTCGCCGTCATTAGGGTTTCGTCTTGGCCACGTAAACCTTGCGGCGGCCTTATATACCTGACGCCCGCCCCTTGACGGCCGACGCTGTCTTGGCGCATCTAGGCCGTCCCGAGTAATGACGGCCTACTCTTTAGAACCGACGTCGTCCCTTGAAAACATGTAATTTTTCTCTCGAGCCGTCGTAAAATTCCTTCCCGACGGCGTCGCAGATATGCAGATGACGCCGTCGCCTTATGTTTCAAAGCAGCTTTGAGTGTCTCGAATTTGACTTTGGCCATTTTCTTCAGATATTCGCCTTTTCGTTCAAATAAGCATCATTCCAACATTTTGCCTTCAAGAGACCTAAAAGTGAAAAGGAACGATATTAAGCAATAACGGATACAAAGTGATCGAATAAGGGCTTAAATGACCCTCAAAAGGTACCTTTTAAAACCTTATCAAATATCCCTACACTTGGTATTTGCTTGTCCTCAAGCAAATGTGCTTTTAGCCAATTAATTTATAAGTTAGGGTCATGAAGCATCCATTCAAAACGGTCCACAACACATATAAGCCCATAAAGTCATAACAAGCACGAATTACATACTAGCACCTCACATGGGGTGTTTGGATACTCACATCTCTCGGTGTATATACGAAATATAACAAATCGGAAATGGAAGATAAACACTCATTAACCGGTCCTAGTACATAGATTACCATAGGCTTGAGAATAGATCAAACCTCCGTCGCTTTGGCGTAAGCACCTAGGAAAGACTATCAAAGAGGTCTTTTAAAGGTTGTAATGTTAGGCTTCTGTAAGGAAATGAAGGGTTTGGTGGGATAGGCTATTTAGTGGTGGATAGTCAAAAATCTCTATGTTGCAAGTATACTGAAGAATGGCGTTGCTAAGCCAAGACTCGACACTCTAAAACTCTAGGCAACGAAAATAAACAAACACAATTTAAAAGATAGATGTAGGATGGTAGCCGTATGTTTTTTTTTTTTTTTTTTTTTTTTCACTCTTTTTTTTTTTCTTTCTTTTTTTTTTTTTTTTTTTTTCATACACTTTTACTCTACCATCCTCTACGGTACATCAAAATGATAGGATTTATAGACACATCCCTACACTTGAGTTTTTATTACTCTAACACTAATTTGACCCGAATTGAAAAGATCAAAACACTTGGAGTACATTATTATGCAAACAAGGGAATTTGAGTTTAACGTTCTCTTTCCTATGTTTCATAAACTTTAACTTTTCCCATGAATCCCAATCATCCCAAAATCAGATACAAAAGATATGACTCGACTTAGCAACTCATGCAAGCAACCGATAATTGAACTAAGGGTTTCGGTGATAACATAAATTTGCACTAAAAGTGAGTGCAATAAAGGTAGGCTAAGGCGATTTGGGTGTATATTTGGGGTGGGGTGTAAACAATGTCTTCATTGATATTCCGGAAAACCGAAACATCACGAGAACTGCGAAAAGGATAGGCTCGAGGGTTAACTAGGGGTATCGTGTACTAAAGATGAGTACAACGCAAAGGGTGTGGGGAATTACTCAACCGAGGTGGAAGAAGTAATTATATTACAGTATTAAACAAGGGTTATCCTAATGCCTCTTATCATTTAGTTAATCCTAACTACACAAGTGTAGTCTCACTAGCGATCTCGAATGCATCACAAAACAAGTTCTAGAATCTAATATACTACCGGTTCACACTCTAAGCATTAAAGATGAATGCTTTAATTCCTACTAATCTAAGGCGATCCTCACATTTTGGGTGGAATTTAGGTGGTAAGGGTTTTGTGCTAGTCATGCAACTTCCTATCCATGAGACGCTTTTGTTAAGACTAATGGCCCACTCTTATCGTCATGAAAAAATTTTAAATTTGGCTAAAATTACCCTAACCTACATTTTCTCATGGTTTATTACACAAATACTCTTGGACAAAGCAAATAGTCAAGGATAAGCATAGTTTCAAAGTTCCGCTTTATTTTCCTCCCTACACTTAAACTGAACATTGTCCCCAATGTTCCCGAAAGTATCAAAGTTATGATAATAGAAGGTAATTAAAAGCGAAAGAAACTAATACTCCCCGATTAGCTCGGTAGGATCCGTAAAAGCGGTGGTTAAATCTTTTCCAAGAAGAGTTTTTTTTTGCGTGAAAGGCTCCTTCCAAACTTGTGTAACTTCTTCTTGACAAACTAAACTGCACCACCGAAGAAAACAAACGAAACCTTCGTAAAATCGGCGGTAATAATATATATAAGACTCGATTTAAACTAGGATATAATGCTTGTGGAATGGATGTTTACGAATTTGTTTTGAAAATTAAGATCCGGAAAATTCCAAAATTTTACAAGTAGCTCGAAAACGAGAAAAAGTAAGTGATGTTTTTATTCCTTCCGACGTCAGTTTCAATCTGACGCCGTCGGTTATCCCGACAAAACCGGTCTGCGATTTTCGGAAAAATTCGGAAAATTTACATCTTTAGAACGGAAAAACTTCGCAAAAACATCCATTATGACTCGATACAAGCATTTGACTCGAACAAACAAACATATATATCTTTTAAGTAATTGTTATTCTCATGTTCACGTTTCTTATGAAAGCGTGTGTAATCCTCCTACACTTATCCTTTATGTAAAATACCTTTATATGTGATTAAGACGAGGTTAAAAACAAAATAAAGCATTTTACAAATTCAAACATGAGGACAAACAATTAATAAAAGATATATGACACTAACAAGCAAACAATTAAGCATGGGTTGCCTCCACGAAGCGCTTTTCTTTATTTAAGAGTCTTATAGCTAGACTCGTAGTCCTACCCTACGTTGCATCACCGCCTCTTGACGGTCTCTATCGGGGTTCCATGTTGTAGAAGCGTCCCATGATACTCCTTCCTAAGTGTTCACCCTCTCCCACTCGGTCCTATATTTTGGTCCTAAATTCAAACAATCTTTATAGAACCCGAAAAGCTTAGCCATAACATAATCTACTCCTTTTCCCTATCCTCATCATTCACGTAATAGACCGACAGTTTAAGTTCCTTTTCATCATTGGAGAGTGATGAAAATTTCTCAATCTTAAAGCGGCATTTGATAGGCTACGTCGTCACCTCATCCTTGAATCGCACTACTCCTAATGATGGGTCATAGGTCATCCGGTGCTTTCTACGAAAGGTTTTCCTAGAATAACGTGAGACAAGCTAGGGTCTATGGCCGTGCTAATATCTTCCACAATTATGAAGTCCGTAGGAATGTGAAACTACCTACATGAGCGGGCAATCCCTTAACTCTACCAAGAAAATTACACTTATCACTAGGATTATCGAGGTCTTGCCTAGTTGGGATAGGCTTCTTCATTATCCAATTGTAATAGGTGCTAGTCATTATGTTAATTGGGATTTACGATCAATGTAAGCCTTTGCCACAAAAAAATGTCCTATGCAACATGGTATGTTAAGATTCCAAGGGTTCCCAAACTTGATTCTAGGGCTTTTCCTAACATACATGTGACGGAAGTCACGCACTAAGTGAGGGTGGCGGGATAATTCCTCTTCCGTAGGAAATTTGTTGAAATAGTCATTGTCTACTTCATCTTCTTCCTCGGGTGTTTCATCTTCAACAAATGTTTGGTCTTCTTCGTCATCTGTTTCATCCGGTTCCACTAAGGCGATGGCATTGACGAATTGGACGTGCTTAATAAGCTTGCTTGGATCCTTAATTTCTACACCGAGGCTCGGAGTCGAGATAGCACTAACCTTCCTATCACTTATGGCTTTCAACAAGGTTGTCTATCTTCCTATCCATCTCGGCTTGTTGATGGTTAAAGTGGTCCGAGAGCTTAGCCATTTGGGTTTCTTGGGACGCAACTATGTTTTGCAACATCCCTTCAATACTACTGGTTAGGACCGTTAGGTGGGGCCACGAAATCATTGGAGGTGAATTCTTTGGTTTGTCCCAGTAAAAGTCGGGCTTGTTTTTCCATGCCTCCGGGTTTCATTGAAATTCCTAGGTCCGGGTGTTGTAGGAATCTTCCTCCGTTCCATTATTACGCGAGGATGCGTATTCAACCAAGCATGTTCGGGGATAGGGTGCTAGTCTTGCGTGTTATGAGGATCACAAAACGGCTCGCACGAAGAGGAAACTTTGTTTACATGGCGCGAGGACTTAGGATTCTCGTAGGAACTCATGAGGAATTTGACTTGATCTTCAAGTTCGATCATCCTACGGTCGGGAGGAGGCAAGGAGATTGCCTTGACGGTTTGGGAAGTTCACGGGGTCATCCCAACTTCGTTGTCATAGAGGCAAGGTCCTCTATTATTTCCCATGATTCTTCGCGGTGAGATCACTAAGTTTTCCACCGCCGCTTGGTCAATGGATCGCTTAGTGGGAAAGTTGACATGATCATAAAAGATTTGGACTTGGAGCCAAAGATCAATGCCGTGATGAGGACTTTATGAAGTAAGTCCTTGAATCGGGTCCATGCTTCAGAGAGATTCACCTTGACGTTGTTGGAACATCAAGATGTCATTCCTAAGCTTAGTGGTTCTCCGGTGGGAAAAATTGAGCAAGGAAGCGAAGTAAGATCATCCCAACTTGAGATGGAGCCGTGGAAGTCGCTCAAGCCAATTACTAGCTTGGTCCCGTGAGAGAATTGGAAGAGACGCAAGCGTGGTCTCCCGAGTAGTAGCATCAAGGTCGATGGAATCGACAATTTGAGAAATCCTCGAGATGTCGATTTGGATCTTCTGAACGAAGTCCATGGAATGCACATCCGCTTTGCACCAACCGGATGGTGTCGGATCGCAGGCCGTAGTTTGGGCTTGGTCGGGAAGCTCAATGGTGTTCCTATAACCTAGGTGGTTTGGTCTGAGTACTCACCAAGAGTACGGGCTCTTAGCGGTCATTTGGTGGTGGGTTGATGAGTGGTGGTTGGTTGTCACCTTCCATGGTGAAAAGTGATGGGTGTTACGAACAAAGGTCACGAAGAAGGGGATAGACTAAGAAAGCTAAAATGAGAAAAATTTACTTGATAGGAATCAAGCAAAGAAACCTAAGCGAGGTGGACTACTAACTAGCTATTCTATTCCCCGCAACGCGCCAAAAACTTGATAACGCTACACGCGTCGTTCGGGGTCAAGGAAACTTCCTTTTCTTGAGCAAGTTTTATAACACCCTAGGCGATGAACCTAATCGTTGTAGTGTAGTAATTAGGGTAAGCCACGGGTATTGATATCGTTCTCAGGGGAATAGGAATGCTAGTGAGAAGTTACTACGCTAAGGTTGAGGTTGAGGAAGATTATTTTTATCTTTTATATTTTTAGAAAATGGAAAAGGTACGAATCTCGGGTATTGGATTTGGGGGGTTGGTATTGCTACCGATTACTCTACTATTATCTAATTATCTAAACTAAGGTTGTGATAGTCTATGTCTAATTTGATGTGTACTCGTATGATAGTTTAAAAATGTGTTTACTTAGGTTTTACTACTCCTTAATTATCTCCTATTGATGGTTGATTTGTCACGTCCTTATTCCTAGTTGCGTTGTGATTCTAAGGCTATAGGGCGTGCTTGTTTCCTAACTCTTTGAAACTACCAAAGGGTCTTGTTTACAAATCCTCTAGTGATTTATAGGCGCCTACTCTACGGTTGTCCTTGAATACTTTATCCTACAATTACCTAGATAATTATATTCTAAAGTTCACAAAGAAATTTCAAGCATTAAGTACACAACGAATAATCTAGCGCACTCTAGATCATTAGTCAACTAAGATAAGTATCAACCAATCAATATTCAATAATTAAGTTTCATATTCCCTAAGCAAACACACAAATAAATTAGCGGGACATGGAGAACATGCAAGCATACACACAAATAATCAAAGACATAATTAAATTAATGAAGTAAATACTTAGCTTGATGTATAATAGGGTTTAGAACCTAAAATCGCACAAGAAAGCCTTGGTTCGGTTTTAGGTTTTACTCCAAAAGACTACCCACAAAACCGAAAAATTCGGATTCTATATATAAGATTACATCTGCGGCGTCACCTTATGTTTCGTGACGCCGTCGTGTCGCCGTCATTAGGGTTTCGTCTTGGCCACGTAAACCTTGCGACGGCGTCACCTTATGTGTGTGACGCCGTCCCCTTCACTCGACGCCGTCTTGGGCGCATCTAGGCCGCCCGAGTAACGACGGCCTACTCCTTTAGAACCCGACGTCGTCCCTTGAAAACATGTAATTTTTTCTCCGAGCCGTCATAAAATTCCTTCGACGGCGTCGCAGATATGCGATGACGCCGTCGCCTTATGTTTCAATGACTTTGAGTGTCTCGAATTTGACTTTGGCCATTTTCTTCGTATATTCGCCTTTTCGTCCAAATAAGCATCATTCCAAGATTTTGCCTTCAAGAGACCTAAAAGTGAAAAGGAACGATATTAAGCAATAACGGATACAAAAGTGATCGAATAAGGGCTTAAATGACCCTCAAAAGGTACCTTTTAAAACCTTATCAATAGGCAAGTTTCATTTTCAATTCGTGGGTATGGATCTCCAAGAGGTATGGATCTCTTAAGAGATCCGTCCTTGGATCCAGATTCCGTCGCCTCTTTTGAGGCTGATTTTCATAGCAGTTTCACATGGTCATTCATGTTTTGATTGACATCTTTCCTCTTTTATGATACATTGAAAAATGGCTGAAATAAAGTACTAATATTCCTACATTGATTCCAATTTATTTAAACTCCAAAGATGACTAATTATGGTTTTCGTGCAAAAACACTTTACATGTTTACCACTTTGGGCTTGGATTATTGCCAAAGTGGTTAATCCTCTTTTCAATGCAAGATTGCATTTGAATTTATTCTCAAGGGGAAAGATTTCTTTTAGATGGTCAAAAATGAATAAAACATTTTGAAATTGAAGTAATATGTTTAAATAAATGTAAGTAAACTTTTGCGATAGTTTATAAAAATATGTGAGGTTTTATAAAATGATTTAAGATCATTTGAGGACAAAAGATTATTTACATACCAAGGGATCAATCTCCACCATCCATTTTTATTTGATCTAATGGATGTGATTAATCCCAACAATTTAAAAAACCCACTTTCATCCTCTTTTTTCAAATATTAATAACTTTCAAACCGTTAATCATTAAGCGAAAAAAAAATATCATTGCGACGAGCATTTAATTATCTTTCTATAGATATGCACTTTGATATACTTTCGACAAAAAAAATCGTAGTTTTTACGTTTTTTTTTTTAATTTTTTCGTTTTTTTATGTTACTGAAATTTACATTAAAAAATCATATATGATATAACACTATTAGTGTTATATCATATATGATATTAGTGTTATATCATATATGAGATGTATATCATATGTGATTTATCATATATGATTTAACAATAGTATCACATATGATATTACATATCATATGTGATTTAACACTAATATCACATGTGATAATCAAATTAGTGTTAAATCATATATGATATTTCATGTAAATTCCAGTTTCGAAGAAAAATGATAAAAAAACGAAAAAACGTGAAAAAAAAATTTTTTTTCTTTTTTCGAAAGTATATCAAAGTGCCCGTCTATAAAAAAGATAATTAAATACTCGTCGCGATGATGTAATTATTTTTGCTTAACGATTAACGGTTTAAAAGATATTTAAATTATAAAAAATATGTGAAATAATAAAATGCTTTTAATCTCAGCCATTGATTTCTTTTTAAATGGATGGCGGAGATGAGTCCCTTGATATATAAGAAAAGTTTGGTATGTAAAATAACTCTCCTCTTATAAAATGGTGCAGAAGTTTTATACAAAAACTTTCTTTGATTATTATGCAAGTTTTAGGGATTCATATTCATACTTTAAATGATTATTGATAAATGATAACTTTAAGTCTAAAACTTTTGTACTTAAACTTTTACTTAATTCATTTATATTTGTAACCAAAGTGGAGAAAAATGGTTAAATAGAAATAACGTTTTTATTCACTTATTTGTATTAACACATATATTTCATTTTTCACTCTTGATAGATCTTTCCTTCATTTGTATGGCCAAACCTACAGTATCTTCGTAGATCATAGTTGACATTTTTATGTGTAGTCAATCCAATGAACCCTGTATAGGGAGATGGTGCAAGTCATCCATCTTTTCGGTAATGTTTTTGGTCTATCACAAGAGAACTCATGGGTATTCACTTTGGAACAATCCAAATCGATCAACACATATGATTCTAGAGTCCAATCAGATACATATCCAAATTATTGATTTCTATTAATTAGCTTAAATTTAATTAGTTACTAGATCATTTGTGGTAACTCATCTTAAAATCAGAACCAAAACCAACTTCAAACTCGTTTTATGAAGCTTAAACTACACTCCATAGTCTGTGATCGATATCTGGTTATTACCATCATTTCATGTCGGTATCGCTTGGATTTGTTAAAAAAAACTTTAAACGATTTGCAAACACTTGCATCCAAACTATTGAGATAATGATCAATTGAGAACTAATTACACGTAATCACATGTATAATTCATATGATCTTGTCAAAATTATGTTAAAAGCGTATCTCTCATCTTCACTCCTTTAAAAGTGGCAAAAGAAAAACAAGACAAAAATTATTCCCTCTTTGGTAAACGAGTACTTTCTAACTGATTTCATTTGGCGTTTACACCTAAGTCCTAACTACTACGCGTTGATGTCCTTTACCAATGTGAGAATGGGTCAAAGTCTCATCATTAACATATGTATGCAAATTGCTCAAAAATATTTTTAAAAAAAAAACATATTTATGCAAAAAAAATCAAAAATAAACAAAGCATAATGTTGACTCTCAGTTAGAAGATAAACTTAAAATGATACATAGAAAAGTCAAATTTGGCCTCACTTAAAAAAAAGACCTATTCAGGCCACCAAGATATCCACATCAACAAATTAACAAATACTACACAACTTCTACTTTGGTGTAAAGCATATACATGTATGACCTCAAACAAGTAACTTTACCTTTCTTGCCAAACTAATAACAGATCTTTGGACATAAACCAACAAAATGGTAAACTCTAACACAATGAACGATTGCCTGTGCAAAAGAAAATAAAAAATGCTTACCGGGAACTATCATTTTAACGCATTCACCATCATTAGTAATTCAATAACGAGTATTTTATGCGTAGAACAATCCTTCCTTTATCTACACCAAGTTTAGCACCCGTGACTAACCAGTGTCCTGGAACGTCTTGTGGGCCCTTTGACATTTCTGTTATGTCTACAATTTTTGCCAGTTTCCCAGATTGGCTTGAACTATCTCCTTGATAATCTCCATGTTTTTGAAAATTCGTTGGGCTATGATCCCATACAGATCGACGTATGGTACAACCGGGAACTTTAGAGAAGAGAAGTTTTAGATGTAGGACACTTCTAGCACCAAAGTCCCATACGCCAAACTGGGCCCCGGTGACAATGTGGACCCCAGAAAGATCTCCTATGTATGTCTCAGTATGTTCTATGGGTGCTGTACTTACATGTGAGAAGTTTTTCCACTTGATGGGTTCGAACCAACGGCTGTCCTGTTCTTCAGGACCTTGCCATTTTGGTGCGCCAATGGCCATATGTGCATCCCAGTGTGGTTGGAGGATCTTGGGAAGTGAAACCAAGTGCTGTAAATGGATTGCGAGTCTATTTTGCTTGCTTCCTTCTAAGTTTAGTTTGAGTCCGGTGACTGGCTTACGTCCAACTGTCACCTGTACGTTCAAGGGATCGAACAAATGAATGGAAACAAATAAGAAGTCATTTGATCTCATAAGTTGTATTCTAAAGGCCAAATTGCACGTAAATCATATTACTTTCAGTAAATTTATATTTTTATTGGGGAAGGTAGTTTATAAATCAATATGTGAGGTCCTGTGTATATCATATATGATTAAATAAGGGACCCAGTTAAGCATACTAGTGCATTGAATATAAGGTCGTTCTTATAGTGCCATTTACGCATAAAGAATGAAATGTTGAAAAACTGCACAACTTGTACCCTGAACGAATTACTCACATTCTCCTATAAAAGTTGGAATATTATATTAAACGCTAGCTCTAGTAGAATTGTAATTTATGTCTAAACTACCACCGGTGATAGAAAGAGCAATTTTAATCCACTGGTAAGAGACGGGTCAACTTAGGTTAATTTTCTTGATAATGGTTTAAAATGGAAAGACTAGCTAAAACGAAATGGGTCAAATGGTTTAATTGTCGCGTAAAATATTATAAAGAGTAAATTACATAAATGGTCACTATGGTTTGTCAATACTCAATAGTTTCAAATCGTTACAGATTGAGTCCATTTCATTACATAAATGGTCACTGAAGTTTCAAACCACAGTGACCATTTATGTAATGAAATTGAAACCTTAGTGACTGGATTTGTAACGATTTGAAACCTTAATGACTAACTTTGTCAAAAAAAACGTTCAGTGACTAAATGTGAAAAAATGGACAAACCTCAGTGACCATTTATGTAATTTACTCTATTATAAATATGAAGAAAAAAGAGACTATAAAAGCTTTGGAGGTTGATCCAACCCAATTTGACGTGTCCTAAAACTCTACCTGTTCTGACCGAACACGTTGTGACATGTTACCCAACCCGAGTGTCGTCCAATTTTTCCATATCATAACTAATAATTAAAAAAATGGATACCTTGTTCACTTTCAAAATTTGTAACAATGACAGTTGGTGCATATATAATTTTAACTTAAATACTTTTCCAAAATAAGGGATTTGCAACTTTCTTAGGACATTCCAAAATCCAAAATATTTTTGCAATTGTCAAGATAAAAGAGTAATAATAAAAGACCTACAAACAAATCTACACGCTAAAATACTCAAATAGGCCATAACAGCAAACCCTCGTTTCTCTCCCTAGCATGGCGATTTTAACGATCATCTTCCCAAACCCTAATTCGGTCTAACTTTAATCGATTCTATTCTCTAACCATTAACGATTTGATCAATCACATTTGGCTTTGTCATCTTTCGGGATTTGATCAACCTCTTGTGATTTTGTCATTTTATTGGCCAAGATTCTAGGATTTGTTAGGGTTTTATTCGATTTTTAGGGTAGCCAATGGTAAGCCTCTCAAAGCATGAAGGAAGGTGAGGTTTGAAGCAACTGTTCAACACGACGATGTTTTTAGTGTGCATGAACCATCTTCACCGTGTGACAAGAGTCACATGGGACCTAAAGTTGGGACTAATTCGACTAATAGGCAAGCCGGTTTCGTATGCTAGAGTACTCAATTCTAATCAAACATGTAAGAAAGCGAATTTTAGGTCACTTGACAACACTGAAACAGTTGAGGGAGCAGATTTGGCTATTCTAATGGCAACACTTCAAGAGGTAAATGATCGTTTCTCAAATACGTTAGTGGGTTATTTTATTGGAAAGCGTCTTGCTTTTCCAATTGTTGAAAACTATGTGAAGAATACTTGGGCTAAATGTTGAATCATGAGAGTTATGATGAGCTCTAATGGGTTTTTCTTCAAGTTTGATTTGAAAACTCGTCTTGAGCAAGTTCTTGAAAACGGCCCTTGGATGATTCGGACAATTCCTATAATTCTTAATACTTGGACCCCTAACATGAACTTGACTAAGGATGATATCACTAGTGTTCTGGTGTGGGTCAAGTTGCATGATGTACAATAACAGCTTTTTCGGAAGATGGATCGAGTATGATTGCAACTAAACTTGGGAAACCAATAATGTTGGATGCTTATACTAGTACTATGTGTTTAGAATCATGGGGCCGAGTAGTTACGCAAGAGCACTAATTGAAATTACTTTGGATCAAGATCTAAAAGAAAATCTGGTTGTAGCTATTCCGCGTCTAAACGGCATGGGGTATACTATGGAAAATATTCGGGTTGAGTATGAGTGGCAGCCACCTAGATGTGATGCTTGTAAAATCTTTGGTCATTACAATGATCAATATCCGAAGAACATTAATGTTGGTCGTTCAAATGAAGTTAAAGAGGATGGTTTTACCACGGTCACTCATAAAGGTGGAAGAGGTATAACGGGGCTCGTCCAAATCCAAAACATATTGATGGTGTTCGTCTTAACAAGCCGAAACCTATTTGATCTTAAATCAGCAAAGGTTAATCATCATGAGGCTTCAACGTCAAAAAATCAGCAAAAGTGATCACGAGGCTTCAACATCAAAAAGTGTTACCTTATTTGATCTTAAAAATTCTTTTGATGTATTGAAGAATTCTGATAATGTTTTTGAGCAGGTTGGTAATGAACCGAACTTTAGTTCTAAAGGAGGAGCTGATTCGAAAGATGGGTATGGAAGTGATAGTGATGAAGTGGAGCATGTGTTTGATGAGACGGCAAACTATATGGATCCGAAGGTATTGACTAATTCTCGTCTAGACAAGTTATGTTCTCAGGTTTTTTGGAATTGGAATTGGACTTCGAAAATGGTAATTTATGTAATAAAGGGTCACGAAACATTTTAGGATGGAATCCAAATGATGTTGACATAATGCTCATTTCTCAATCGGACCAAGTTATGCACGCTCAAGTAATGTTCAAAGCTGATCAAAAGGCTTTATTTTGTTCGTTTGTTTATGATCATAATCGTTATACACACCGTCGTGTGTTATGGCAGAATTTACTTGCTCATAAGTTGTTTATTAGAGGAAAGCCATGGTGCCTTATGGGAGACTTAAATTCCGCGCTTAATTTGGAAGATAAAGCTTGTGGTACGTCTATTATTGATACTAGCAGGGTACCCGCGCGTTGCAGCGGCGTGTACCATGCAATTAAAATATTCAACGAAACTTTTTTTTAGTTCTATGTTTTACGATACAATATAATAGATATACGGATGACGGCAATTTTTATTTTTTAATAATTTTATGCAATAACAATATTTTTCATATAAAAAATGTAGATTATCCACGTGATGTTGTGAGAATATTGAGTTGGTAGCCATATATTATAAAGGTATGTGGTTAACTTAGTTGACAATGGCACGTAGTCGCAAGTTATCATTAAATAATAACACCATATCGAATTTTAAAAATCACTTACATTATACTAAGAACATTTAGTTCTCTAAAAACAATGTTTGTTATATTTGTCCCACATAGATAAAAGATACAAGTAAAAGAGCACTTATAAAGATAAAGAAAATTAAGTATTCAAGAAGTCGTGTGAGCTACTTTAAAGAGTATAACTATTATTATACAAATATATATAATAGATTTAAAGTATATAATTAGCACTTTGCACCTTTGCATCCCTAGCTTCGAAAAAATCGTCCCATTTTTATGAAACAAAGTTTTTAGTTTTTACGGTAAGTTTTATCAAAAAATTCTAAAAGGTTTATATGTTGGTTCTCGAGGCACTCTTGCGATTTAATAATATTTTTTGAACATTGTAATTTAGTATGCATTTTGAAACTGTATTGATCTAATATTATCGTTTTTGGACGACTTTTATGGGCAGCCGAACCGGTGAATCCGGTTCCCGGTTGAACCCGTTGGTCTGGTCCGTTTTCTAAAACCAAATGTACCATCAACTTGTTTACATATAAATTGTATGAAGCTTTGTGTGTTTTATTAGTTTGTACAATATGTATCATAACAAGTATTTTTCATATTAATGGGTGTTTTTAAAATAACATTTATTAGGTAATTATTGTTAGACTTTTTTTTTTCTTATATTAAATTGCTTTGTATTTTTCTATTATTTTTTTAAAAATATGTCTATAAGAAGTGTTTTTAAGTGTTGCAATCAATGCTATTATAGATGTACTTATTAAAATTTTCCATTAAAAGCAAGTGTTGAATCTTATTTTTTAAGCCTTCCATTTTAGGAATGTCCCAAATGCTTTATAATGTAGTAAGCATAGATATCCATCAGGGAATTTAAAGAATGTGTTGAAAATATATAAGTGTCGGAAACAAGTCGGGTTTACACTTCACTTGGAATCAAAAGCCAAAAGGTGATCATGGTATTTTGAAGAAGATTGATCGCATTATGGCGAATCTTAATTTTTGTGACATATTTGTGGGTGCTAATGCTTCGTTTCCCCAACTACTTTACGAATACCTAAGACTTAGAAATTTAAACCTAAACCATATAAGTTTTTGAATCTTCTTGTGCATAATCTGACGAGTGGTGCTTGGATGTCGTGGGTTGTAACCAGTGTTGTAAAAATCGGCCATGGCGGATATCGGCGGTCCACAGCCACGATATTTCCCAAATCGGTCTAACATGGCGTTTTGGTCAAAATCGGTCAAAAATCGGTCAAAATCGGAGCTTGGCGGTCAAAATCAGCCTTGGCGGTTGTTTGGTCAACGGCGGTCAACTTCAGATCTAGGGTTTTTTTTTTTCAAATTCACGGCAATTAACTTCGATTTTATTGATTTTGTTCTAATTTAAGCTAGTTTTTATAATTAATCTTGCTAATATTCATTTCTTTAATAAATTCCTTTATAATTTAGGGTCACCGCCATGGCGCCGCTATGGCGGCTATGGCGCTTGGCGGGGGTCAACCGCCACGGTACCGCCGAGCGATTTTTACAACCTTGGTTGTAACATGATTAGGCGTGTTAAAAAACCAAAAATTCTTAAAAAAGCCGTTGAGGATAGATAAAGGTAATCCCCATGAACGAGTTAAATCTCTTCGGGTTGAATTAGATGAAGTACAAAAAGCTATAGATATTGATCCCTCCAATGATGTACTTCGTAAGGAGGAGGCTTTATATTTACATGCATTTTATGATGCATTGATTCATGAGGAAAGGTTTCTCAAACAAAGAGCCAAGATTGAATGGCTTCGGGCGGGAGACTCAAACTTGGCTTACTTTCACAAAGTCGTTAAAAGTCGGGTATCTAGAAGGTGTATTGACGCAATTGTGGACTCTTCTGGTATTAGCATTGATGGTGAGAATGTGAATTCCGCTTTTATTTCTCACTATGTTCACTTTTTGGATCAAACAGGTGCTACATCTCAATTTAATACTCGAGGGTTGTTTATGAATATTGTCTCTAAACCAAGGCGAGTAAATGATTCGTGTTGTTTTTTATGATGAGATTAATGTGGTAATGTTCTCTATGGGTGATGATAAATCCCTAGGTCCGGAGGTGCATGGGGATATTGTTGGTCGAGATGTAGTTAATGTGGTTCGGGAGTTTTTTACTAGTGGTAAACTTTTGAAAGAAGTTAACCATACTATTATTGCTCTTATCCCGAAGGTATCTTCTCCTATTCGTATTAATGATTATCAGCCTATTTCTTGTTGTAACGTGATTTTTCAATGTGTCACTAAGATTATTTCTAATCGTATCAAAGATAGTCTTACTAAGTTGGTTAGCTTTTGTGTCGGGTAGACGCATTTATGATAATATTCTTTTAACAAAAGAGCTTTCGCATAATTATCATTTGGATAGATTCAAAAAGCATACGACACGGTTGATTGGGGATTTTTTGAAGACAGTTTTAATGGGGTTTGGGTTTCATTCCACGATGATTTCATGGTCTATCGAATATGTTACTACCACTTTGTTTTCATTAAGCATTAATGCTTCGCTGCATAGATATTTTAAAGGTAAGAGAGGTCTCCGTCAAGGTATCCTTTATTTCCTTACCTTTTTACGCTTGGTATGGAGATTCTTACTCTTATCTTGCAGCAAAAGGTTCGGATTTCGGATGAGTTTATATTTCATCATCACTGCTCGAATCTTAATATTATAAACTTGTGTTTTGCGGATGATCTATTTTTATTTGCTCACGGTGATGTGAATTCAGCTCGTGTTATCATGGAAGCTGTTAGCCACAAAGACGAGGAATCAGCAAGAGTGACACATCATTCTGACCCGCCCCACAAAGACGAGGAATTTGTTCTAGAGAATTTGTCCATTGCTATCCTAATTTGGTTGGGCAAACTCCAACTTGAATTCACGATACAGATACACCACGTAAACCCAAATTAGTCTCCAAAGTTCACCTCCTAATCATGCCAGAAATTAGGATAACAATGGACAATTCTCTAGAACAGAATTCAAAGAAAAAAGAAATTTTTGGACTTGAAAATTGTCTTTCATTTATCACTTCCTAGAGCAAAAGGAGGAAGACCCAGAAACAAAGAAACTACCCACGTAGCTTACATTTAAGGAAAATTAAACAACTGCTTTGACAAAGTCAACTAAAAGAAATAAAGAACAAAAACAAGGAAACAAATAACAAAAACCTTCATTTACTAGAATCTGGGCTAAACTGATCCACTTTAATCCAATGTGGGCCGGGTCGGAATGATCTGTCACTCCTGCTGATTCCTCGTCCGTGTGGCTACTCGTGCTGATTCCTCGTCCGCGTGGCTAACAGAAGTGCTTGCCGAATTCAAGGGAGCATTTGGTCTTGTTCCTAGTCTTCCTTGTAGCCTATTTCTGTAATGTTTTGAATCACACTAAGCTTGCTATCCTAAGTGTTCTTCCTTTTGAAGAAGGTACGCTTCCTATTAAGTACATTGGAGTTCCTTTAGCTTCTACGCGTTTCGTTTATCGTGATTGTAAGGAACTTGTAGAAAAGGTCCAAAATAGGATTGGAAGAACAATTTTTTATCATTTGCGACGAGATTGCAACTTGTGCAATTGGTCCTTCATCTATGCACGTGTATTGTTCTTCGGTTTTTATATTGCCTTCACGCATTATTATGGATCTTGAACAACTTAGGAGGGGCTTTCTTTGGTGCCAAGGTGATATGCATTGTGGAAAAGCAAAGGTTTCATGGGACTCTATTTGCCTTCCTAAAAATAAAGGCAATTTAGGTATTCGAAGGCTTCAAGATTTTAACGTGGCTCTTATTACTTCTCATATTTGGAGTATTTAACCCTAAAGGAATCTTTTCGGGTTAAATGGATACGCACGCATAAATTGAGAGGCAGAAGCTTTTGGGACGTTCCCCCGAGATATCTGTACGAAGTTGCGTCAGTTCTGGATATAAACTAGGCTAAGGCGCGAACTTCATCTCTTAGATTCTCTTCACTTGCACCTTGCTCGACTACGCAAAGGTAGAACATCATAGAAACTTCGCTGACTTTCTCATAAAACTTGATTTCGCTACGCTTAAATGCTTAATAAGAAGCCGGAATAGCTGAAATTGGTTCGTGTTCCGTTTCCAAAGTCAGTCGTCTTTACCAAGTGTAAACTTCAGACGACTCTGAAGCGGTTCCATTCCTTCTTACAAGGTCAACCCAACCCCAATGGGAGGAAGGGGGTCAGCCAAATAGCGATCCACTTTGATCCGTTGGTGATACCAACTTAGACCTGTTTCAATGCCCATTATGTAAGTTGGAACCGGACTCTCAATATCATTTATTTTTTTAGACACATGCGGTTTTAACAATGTCCCCATGTCATTAGACGGTATTGTTAATTGGCTTATTCTTATTGCTAGGAAGAGATAGGTTGAAAGTGTTCTTTGTAAGCTCATCTTCGCTCCTACCTTGTAACTCATTTGGCAAGAGCGTAATGCTAGATTATTTAAAAACACGATGAGGACCAAAGATCAACTTATTGAGGTAATTATGTGTAAGACGCGTAGAGTTGATAGGTTGATTGAAGATTGGAAGCTCCCTCGCCTTATTATTCAAGCTAATGTAAGGAGTTAGTTCTTGTTAGCTGCCTAGGCGTCTTCTTTGTTATTCATATTTGTGCGTCCTCTTTGGTTATTAATATTTGTTATTTCGTCTAGGTAGTTTTTTTTAGTTTTCCACAAGTTCGGTGTGTCATTCTTATGATGTTTAGTGGTTGGAAGCACAAATGGTGCGTTTGTTTGTAAAAGTCAATGTGGTGCTTTGCCATATTGCCTGAAGCCCAATGTTTTTTGGTTAATAACATATTTACCCTTTACCCAAACAATAGTAATAATAAAATAAATGATTCCAAGGCCAAAACGATGAGCTTAAACATAGACCTAATAATAAGACTGAAACATGTGGCAAACTCAAAGGTAAATATGATTAAAGAGTACCTGTTTATGCCATGTGTGAAAGAATAGATTAGGCCTACTTTTAGGTCAATGTATCAAATTTATTAAATGTGTAATAGTCATAGATTCAAGAGTTTGATGAGTAAATAAGGTAACAGGTCATACAAAATTACAGAAATAAGATGAGCTAAGTCTTTCAAGAGTGTCTTTTGAAGCCGACACTTGTCCAATATCAAATGCATCTTCTTATAAACTAAAATATTCTATGTTAAAATTATTCTTTAAAGTTTTTATCAACTATTTGACCATTCATATAATTCACTTGATTTTATGTTTCACAAAAGCTCAATGCTTTAACATTTGAAGGGCAAGATGGACAAATACACATACTAAAACATTTTACATTAGTACATCTACACATAAAAGAAAACTCTCCGACCTAATAGCATCATTTGGTGACTTTTTCCCTAAATCGTATTATGCCTAAACCGACCTAATGCCTTTGAATCGTTCCTATTCTTAAAGATTTAATTATCCCTTTGTGTTTAATCTTTCTTTGTTTCTAGGATTACATATTGTTATGTTTTACTCGATTAGGTTTTTTCATTTTTTAGGGTTTTCATTACTAATCGTCCTAGGGTTTCTCAACGTATTACACTCATTAATTAATTAATCATCATGGAATCCGCCATTAATATGTGTTGAGTTGTTCTTTAATTCAAACCCTATTCTTTAGGGTTTCAGCCAAGTGAAGATTAGGATTTCGTTTCTTAGTTTTTTTTTTTTTTTTTTTTTTTTTTTTGTATTGCTACCGGCTTCGTTTACTTTCTTTTTCGGATGATTGATGTAACGGGAGAGTCAGACTAGTTCTTTGTTTAGTTCGCTTGCAAAAAAGGTTAAAAAATGGATGGAAGTTGTTAGGCTCAAATGGGATTAATGCCTCGTTTACTCTAGTCGATTATGTGACTACTCACTCGCAAACCCAACCACAACAGGTTGATGTTTCTACGCCAAATGTAAACGTGAATGATACGACTAGGAAGCCGGTTTCATATGTCAAGGTGGTGAATCCCGAGTCGAATAAACCCAAGGGTAAGTTTCGTACACTTCAAAGCAGAAGATACTTGTGATGGTGCTGAAATTTCTATTCCACGTGCTATTGTGGAGGAGATTAGTTAACTGGTACAAAATACATTGTATGGATATTTTCTTGGCAAATAAATTAAGTTTCCAGTGGTTCAATACTTTGTGCATAACGTGTGGTCAAAATATGGTTTAAGCAAGGTTAGGATGAACGCAAAAGGTTTTTTCTTTTTAGTATGACACAAAAAAAGGTATGGACGATGTTTTGGGTAACGGACCATGGATGATTCGAAATGTTCCCATTACTCTTAATGAATGGACGTTAAACACTAGTTTTTTAAAGGAGGATCATAATAGAGTGTGTGTGGGTGAAATTGCATGATGTCCCCATGGCGAAGGCTGATGGGCTAAGTCTTATTGCTACTAAACTAGGTACTCCGATGCTTGATTCTTTTACTAGCACTATGTGTGAAGAATCATGCGGTCGAAGCAGTTTTGTTCGTGCGTTAATTGAGATCAAATCTGAAGACGAGTTGAAAGATTTATTGTTGCTATTCTGTTACTTAATGGATCGGGGTACTCAAAAGAGACTATTCGGATTGAGTATGAGTGGAAACCACCGAGATGTGACTCGCGTAAAATTTTTGGACATTCTCTTAATCAATGCCCTAAAAACATAGTGGACCAGACTTTCGTGGTGGATAAATCAAATGATGATCTTCAAGAGGTTACTAATAAGCGTCCTAGTAAGCTGGATAAGGTCGTGCAACCGGCTAGTGACGATAGTTTTCAAACTGTGGTTTATAAGCGTCGAAATGGAAAAGGAAGTTCCCATAATGCCAAGAGTCGTAAACTCGTAATGTTAATCATGTGGGACAGGGTAAATTTCAGTTTCGACGTGTTGGGGATTCAAATGCCACGTCTAAAGGTGGTAATGCAAACACTGCTAAGGGTGGTAAAACGTCTAATGTATTGAAGGTTGCTCTATCTAACAATCCTTACGAGTTACTTTCTAAGGAATTTGATATAGCTTTTGAAGAAACGTCACAGAATGATGTGGAAAGGAAGGTACGGGAATGTCCAAAGTGGTCAATGATGATGCCGGTGATGAAGAGGATGAAATCGAACATGTTTATGACGAGACATCTACTTTTTTGGCATCATCATCCAAAAGTACTTAGTTAGCTAGTTTAGTCCTCGTGTTCTATGGCATGTCATAAACACGTAGTTGGTAGCCGTTTATCAAGCTTTGCTTGAGGTTAATGTGGCATTTCAGCTACATTCCATTTGTACTCTAAATGTTTTGGTTTTAATATATTTTAACGGGGTAACCCTTTACCTAAAAAAAACATTTTACATTAGTTTACTTATGACAAAATCTCAATGATTTCACATTAAGACTTATAATGTTGTTTCGTTTTGGCATTCATAACTGGTTTTAAGATTTCCTCTTTGAACACCAACAGAAACAATTTATGTGTGATAAGGAGTACTCAAAATATATATACTACAGAAAAGAGCACACAAAATTATAGAAAATACCTGCTCCAGACTAATGTAAAGCTTTGGACCCATTAAACTAAACTGAAGTGAAGGACAAACGGGTTCCTTTCTTTGAATTATACTTTGTTCTGGAGCCCAGACTCGAGGAATTTGGAACTCCAAAAAATATTGTAAATCCTCTATGGGTGGCTTGTCTGGAGAAAAAAGATAGAAGAGAAGCAAATATTTCAGAATGCCAAGACTAATTGTTAAGTTCTCTCTATAGGAATCTCTACTTTTTCTACTAATGAGAAAATAAATAAATATGAGGTAAGGTCTTACATTCCAAGTATAAGTCGATGGCTTTGGTCAAGTGCTTTATTCCAGGTACATCATTATCAAGTAATGAAACAATGGGAGTAAAGGTCATGTTAATGACATCTGGTGCCGTTTCTACAGTCTCTGCCCATTTTGTATGACTTTGTTCAAGATCGTCCCCTCCTCTTCTTCTAAATATAACAGTTACATCCTGCAGTTCATCAATTAGTAAACAATCCAAGGAAAATGACCTTTATGCCACCAAAGAGGAGTAAAAAAAAATCTGCAACAACACGTTAATACAATCTGAAATTTTGATCATCAAATATCACAATATTATATCATCAGCTTGAAATCACACATCCAAACACCCTTGTATAACTTAGTTTATGAGACATGTTTCTTAGTATTGGGTTAAGGAAAAAGCTAAACTTACCTTGTCTTTGTACTTCAAGGGTCCTGAACTTGATTGGGTTTTTGAATCAACAAATCTATGTTCTCCAATGTCTTTCACATAATTATCAATATCTGATAACGATAAAGGAGATGATTGATGCTGCTTTATATAGACTACGTCTCTCCCTCCAACTGTTGCAGATGTGACTATATGGGTGCCGTAATTCTCAATAAAACTGAAAAAGAAGATAGCTTTTGGTTAAATATTTCAGTGACTAGGATCATAAGTCATAAGATTGGGAGAATTATGACTATAGTCGTCTATAAAATTATTTTTCAGCTTCTAACACCTTCAAATGTTTTAAAACTTGAGACTGAAGCTGTGGTGTATGTGTATCAACTGTATAACACAAATTGTTAGGATTTAAACTATGTATTTATATATGTGTTGGACCAAATTGCTAACTGGAAAGAGGAAATAGGAACTTGAGAATTTTTTAACAGTGTTTTATACATCAATTACTATAGTTGTTTGCAATTTGTAGGATTCTTAGTAGAAGTGTCAACTTCAACTCATATATGTGATCATGAGTTATTTTGGGTTGTACTTTACTTATTAATACATTAGTTACAAAAGGTTTAGAATGTGCACTTAGGAGTTCACAACTTTCTAGATTGCTGTCTTTAGAATCTTTTTATTTTTTTTTTCTAAAAAGTGATCTATCTCAATAGTAAATAATGCAAATAACTTACAATCTATCAACATGCCATTGTTTATTAATAACGATTCAAAACACGGGATAGCCCAAACCGATTTGACCCGTTTCACCCGCCTTACAGTTTTTATATTCTTAACCCAGCCCATTTTGACCCGTTGCCCAACCTGCATGCCCTGCTCATTTTGCCACATATACTTCCCAGGCTTAAATTTTTCCGTGTCATCAAATGCTTCATTTACTGGATTTCAGTTCCCCCATTATCCCAATTTTGGCTGTAGATAATGTCCAGAATCATAACTATTGCAAAAAAAGAAAAAGAAAAAGAGACATGTTCTACTCTTGGATTAATAATACAAGTTCTCCTATATAGTGGTTGTTGTAAAGTTTACGAGAGCTACCAGTTTTTAGTATATTTTTTTTCAACTCTTCATTGGATCTGCTGTCAATAGATAACCCATTTAACTTGCATGATGTTGGTATATTATCTCTAATGCAACTGATAAATCAAAAAACATAAATGAAAAGGAAATGGTCAAAGCCACCAAAATTCGTTATTAATTCATAAAACCTCCTATATCGTTTCATTCAAAACTATTAAATTATTATTGAAATAGTATATATCATATTTACAACACTTAACATATCTTAAAGAGCTTAGGCTATGCACAATTGTGACCCAACACGACCTTGATTTTGCCTGCCACATTAGCTTTCTCTCTCCGACGAACCTAGTATCTACAGCAGCGACCTTCTTAATTTTTTAAAGTAGTTTTTTTTACTTTCAAACCAAATGGACATAAAAGAAGCACACGAACTAGGTCGAATTTTCGACCTTCTCCAAAAGGTCATCCATACCAAAAATTACCCATCACGACCTGTTACCCAACCTGCCATTCTGCTACCTCTTCTAAGTGTTTGGTGTTGGTGTGGATGTATGTGGTATAAACGAGTGTAAACAATCACATAATAAAAAATAGAACATGAGGCAGAATGAAATACCTTGCTAAAGATGCAGGATCCCAAGAATATGGAACAGCACGTTTGACTTCTTGAAGCAAAACTAAATCTGAATTTTCTAACCGAACCTCATATAAAGGAACTATGTATCCAATCATTGCAAGGGATTTTGTTGATGATGCGTCAACTTGCCTTGATCCGGTAAAATTGAACATGGCATTAAAGCTTCCAAGTGGAACATCCCCAATCAGATTTGATTTCATATTGAAGTACCTTGCCATCTGATGTTACATTTAAAACACAATTCATCATTTAAAGAAAATTGTTTTTTAAAAAGGATTGCTCTTTTACTAGAATAGACAAACCAGAAATTCGCAATATAAACACAGTACTTTAAACAATGAATAGGTCAAAAACATAGCTAGCATTATCTAATAATTCAGTGTTACATTTTCCCAATAGTGTAAGTGTTGCTAATAACCATTTTTCATTTAGAGTTACATAAAAGAAACTGTCACTTTGAGATGCACAGTTATTGTATTTTATGATAATTATGTGTGGCCTATCATATCGAGTCTTTAATATAGTCATCAATAATAACACTTAAAACTGTTCAAGCGGAACTCTCTTATGGCATGGGAGGGCAGGACACAGCACCCACAAAAATGTGGGTTGCTAGTGTAAGTTTTTCAATCTTTTAGAAGGATATAAATATTACAGTATTTACAATTCTGGACCTGCCATTGAATATATACAAGTTCCACCAAGCCAACACAATTATTAGGTATGGCATATGGCTTAAGATGTCCCATTTTTAAGTTGAGATTCTTTAATAAATGTTTTCATTAATTTGTTAGGATACCAGATTGTAATTGAAGTAAACACTAACTTATGGTTTATAATCTGGAAGATGCAATAGCATAATGACACGACATATATTGGTATGGAATTAAAATCACAATGTGTATACATTTACAGGGGAAACCCTTTACCCAAAAAAAAATCACAATATGTTCCATGCTTACAAAATCAACTTTTATGAGATTGTGAGGACAAGATAAGCATGTTACGTATAATATAAAGCACTGCAAAATCCTTTTTAATTCAGAAAAAGAAGGTCAACGCATAATATACAACAGTTACTTATGTTTCTTTTCAAAAATTTCAAATTGGCAAGAAACCACCAGGTTCTTACTGCTTACAAGTGTGTGCATACAAACTTGTATATTTAAGTTCACTCATGTAAGCACAAACTTGTGTTAATGTGATGGTATAGCTAAAACTATTTAAGTGCGTGCGTACAAACTTGTATCTCAAGTTCACTCATGTAAGCACAAAAACCATTTGCAACTATTAGAAAACGCTGATGAAGACCCCTCACACCCTTTCAAAACCATAAAAAATGTAATGAGGCCTCCTTTTTAACTCTAACAAGTCTTTTCAACCTCTGTTGTATATAACTGTCCCACGCTGTAAGGTATGTTAATGCATATGCATTTTAATAGTGGCAGGATATCTACTTTACACTCTCTACAATATGACATACTAGCTAAATTTGTGCCAGATAACTCATACAAGGCAAACGTTAATGCACAAGACCCTAATGTCAAAAAATATATATTAATACTATACATGCACGCACGTGAATGATTTAGTCGATTAATTGCCATGCATCACGTTAATCAATTCAAATGGCATAGATATAGTTGGCAGAAAAAGAATGTCTCTGTTAGCAATATAGGATGTACATGGACAATGAACGTATACTTGGTTATCATCCTAAAGTGGGAAATAATTTACGAGAAGTCAATAAAAGTCACAGCAAATGTATGTAAGCACTTGTAATTTAGCTAGTAATAAGAGTGATGCAAATCTAATGCTCATCATTATGAAAGCTTACCGAGTTAAGTGACATGAACATATAATTCAATTACAAGATCTACAAAGCGTATCAAATTCACTTATACGGACTAAAATCTAAAGTGTAAGAAAAGGGTAATGATGATAATTCTCCATTTCAGACGATTATGAATGAAAATTCCCAACTTAATACAATAAATCAAAAAGTAAGGTAATTCGAGACCTCATGAAAGGTGGAAACAGGAGTAGCTTCAGTATCCCTTTGACCTTTAGAAAAGTCAACATCAACAGAAACATTAGGAATTTGAACACCAGGATGATCTGAGAAAACAAGATTTCTGGTATGTTGATGATCCAAATGAATCAAAGGAGACCCAGATGCACCTTTGCAATACAAAAGCCTTATATCAGATGTAACATCAAATCCTCTACCAAGTGCTTGGATTGAGTTCATTAAAGTTGTTGTCAAAGCTTCATTTTTTGATGATGATGCTTCTTCCATATAATTATAATTATGATGATCTTTCATTCAAAAAAAGATCAATTTTTTATTCAACAACTGCAAATGAAGAAGAAGAATAAAAATCAGAGTGTCTGTGTTTGGACTTTGACTGTGTTTGGTTTTGTTGAATATAGATATGTTTGTCTTGTCTTTCAACGCAAACGCGTTTTCTGTATTATTCTGTTTTTTGTTATTTATAAACATTAACAAAATTGTTCCTAGTTTCTTTTGTTGACAACGATCCAATTGGTTGATATTTACCATCAAGTAAAGTTTCAGCTTTTTAGATTGTAACGAGGGTTTCGCGTGCTTTTTTTTCAAAATGCGTACGTTGTGCTAGGCGGAAATATTTTTGGGAAACAAAGATTGTTGTTAACCCGATTTAATTTTTTTAATACATTTGTATGTGTGACTTTTGTTTGACCGAACTGAACAAATCGTGCAGTTTAATATTTCTCGGGTATTTTTTTGCTTTTGTTTTTTGTATTTATTATTATTAATAAGAAATATTTTTATATGTGTGGTATATAAACTCGGATTCAATTAAATTGAGGTAAATTTTTTTAGAGCGGGTAGTTTAAGGTGTCGTGGGTTTTTTTATATTCTATTTTTGGAAGTTATTTAAGTGTAAGGTTTCGTAGTGCAACAATTTAATAGTTGAACTATTTAACCTTTCTCCCGGTTCGTTTTCGGGTATATTTGGTAATCATACTTTTGCTTCACGGTTTTATTATTTAACTAAATAGTTGGGGTAGATGTGGAACGATTTGGGATATTTATATGAGTACTATTGATCAGATCCCTAATTATAATATCATCGGTTACCTTGCTTTGTCTGCTGATTAAGTGTGTGAAAAAACTATGGCGCACTCTCCTAATATCGATGAGCTCAAGCAAGCGACTGGTTTAACTGATATTGCTACTTGTTTTAAGTTCTTGTTTGAGAGCGAAATTGTGGAAGGGCGCTCCTTATTGCTGAGGTTGGAAGAGGAGTGTAGGCAGCTTAGGGATAAGGTTCAGAAGCGTGACCGTACAGGTATGGAGCTTCATTTCTTGGGTCCGTTTGATGGGAAGGGTGTTGATGCTCTGGGATGTGTTTCGAACATGCAGATAGCGCAGCGTGACATTTTGCAAAGCTTGGAAGGGACGGTTGGTTTGATCCGTGATGCCATTGCCCAGCAAGAGGCCGATGTGACACTCATGGAAATCAATGAGGGACTCTCATATGGTTAGTGGGGCTGGGAGCTTTTATTTTGTGTTTTGGTAATCTTGTAATTAGTTGCTGTTGTTGGCACTTTTCTGGGTAGGTAGTGGTTATGGTAGTGTCTTTTGTTTAGTCATGTAAGCAGGTAGTATGTTGATAGTTTGCTTGTGCAGTGGATCATGCGTGGTAACTTTGGTTTCTGAGAAGTTCATTTTTTGGTCTGATGATATTGAACTTCGCGTCGTTGTAATGGGTCCTTCGTGTTATTAATGGAAAGTTATTTTATTTGTTCTCATCTTATGCAGTCATATTGGTTTTACATAGTGTTGTTCGCTCATTTGATGTTTAACTTTTCTTAAGAAATCTTTAAGTCGTCTAACTTAGATAAAGGTGTCATTGGTTTAACACACTGTGATTTCGTCACAACCACTAAAGTGGCCCAAAAGGCCCGCGTTAGCAGGTTCTACATATGCATACGATTATAATTGTATTTACATACTTTCAGATGGTTAGTTTGGTTTTGTATTTGTTTTGTTCATGTAGGATGTTTGGAAACTTAGGTTGATAGTAGTATGAGGTGGTTGCTGGATGGGTTGTTCTTTGTTGGTGATTAGGAATGTAGTTGTTGTGGTTAAGCGATGTATTTTGTGTGGGTAGGTATGATTTATATTGGACGTGCAAATGTGTATATGTGGAGCATTTCCGCAAGCTAAAACTGGATATGCGCGATTATGGTTTTGGCGCGTTGTGAATGTTGTAAGCGCCTTACATTTAGATGTTACTGAGGTTTAGTGCTACAATAGTTGGCGATTGTATCATAGAGCACACCTTTTTTTTCTTTCTGCATGCTGTTGTTGTACCCGTCCTTTTTTTTCTAAAGCATGAGTAGTGGTGTGTTCACTGTCAGCAACTTTTTGTGTAGTGCCATAGTTGTGTTTTGCTATTGCAGTTTGCACGCTTTCAGGCACTAACTAAAGCGCTTTTTTATTGTTGTGGCTACTGTTGGTAGTGCTACGCGCTGTGCCTTGTTTTTTTATCTATAAGTTTACGTCCCTGCAGTTGTGTATGTATCCTTTTTTTTTCCCAGAAGTTTTTCGTTGTGTACATGTCGCGTACTGATTGTTTAGCGGAGCTTGGGTTTGCATGCGATAGTGATGTTCTGCAGGACCAGATGGTGCTCTTTTTTGAAAGGGAGGTGATTGCAGCTCGCGAATGGGAGAGCATGATACGTGGTCGTTATTTTGAAATAGGGGCCCGCATAACGTACTTAGAAGACTTTATTCAAGAGGTGTTGCGAGAAGGGCGTGGCCTGGTTGCTACAGACTCTGTTAGATTTTTTAGAGAGGTTCAAGCACATGAGCGCTCTAAGCAAACGACGCTTCAGGGAATGTTACGTGAAGCGCATGTTGCACTTCGCGCTGTTGCGGGATATATCAACAGTATTCGAGCTTTGTGATTGTTGTGTGTCTGTTTCTGCTAGTTGTTTGGTTTACCATGTTTTTTGTTGAGGTTTTCGTTCTGTATGTGTACTCTAATGCTGTATGTGGGTTGTATGTTTGTAACGCTCGTGTTTAATAAAACTCTTTTTGTTAAGTTTTTTTACCCTGTGAATATTGTTTACTTGTAATGGTGGTGTTGCTGTGTATTCTATTTTTTTAACGTGCTGCCATCTTTTTTTTCAGCGTAGGTCGTGTTAGTGTATATTTGAATCCACATGTTACCCTGGGGTTAGCCATTGTAAGCCACCATGTTTGTCTCACTGTTAACCTTTTGGCTTATCGCACTAAACGATTGCCAAGAGTATAAACTGCTTTAATAAGTTTGTCCAACAGATGTATGCTCGCACGAAAAGCATATAACATCATATATTTTATTGCAATTGCATTGCAAAGAGTGGCCAAAATTTGTACATTGATACACTGCGTACATCGTCGTGTACATTCCTTTTCTTACAACATAACTGTACATAATATGTTTTCCAAGCTGGGCCTTTTTTTCGGATAGACTACGGGGTCCTAAAGCTTATATTTGATAAGTAGTTTAAACAGTGTTTTTGCACTGATGGTACTACTGCATAACAAAAGGTTAAAGCTTATTTGTAGCTGTTATTACGCTGGTGGGGTTCCACCAGTGTCGCTTTTTGGTTTCTTTGCAGTATGTGCAGTTTCATCTTCTGGTGTGCCTGTGAATAACTGCTTGCGAGCTGTTGAAGTTTTTGTGGATCTGAGGAATTCCATTTTTTCTTCGGTGTCAACAGAGAGCGGAGGGGGTGTGAGAATGTTAGTTAAAACCTCTGCGGAAGAGATTTCTTTTGGTGGTGCAGTCACTGATTTAGACGAATCACTAACGTCTGGTAATGCTAAGGTTGTGCGTTGCATCAGTTACGTTGTCTAGTATCAACCGTGGAGCACCTCTTTTGGATCAGGTACATAACTCAGCACCTCCGAGCAAACCGGAAGCAAGGAAGTTCCTCAGGGCTATACCACGTCAGCGAGGCCTCACAGTGACGTCAGCGATGGTAGATCTAAAACAGTAACTGCGATAGGTATGCATTTGAACAGATATTAGAAATTGTTATCAATTAGTAGCATACAACATTTAGCATAACAAAAGTGTCCGACCCTGTAATTTGGAACCACGGGCACCCCTGGTTGCTGACAATACCAGTGTGGCCTATCTTGCTCGATACTTATGTTGCAGCGTTTACAGCGGTTGGTGTACCAATCCGAGTCCTCGTGTATCTTGGTTATCACAGCCTCCGTGATGAAGCGTTGCCTTTGCTGCGCGCACACGTTTTCAATTTAGACATATAGGATTGCCTCGTTTTACATGTTTGTATTATCTTACCGTTAGCATTTCTGGGCTGATTTGTAACAAAGTCGCTATCTTAACCGGTTCGTCAGCCAAACCTTCTTCTTGCGTTTGTTGTTGCAACGGAGGCAGCATCAGAGGTTCGGTGGTAGCCAGCATGATTGTATAACTCGTAACGCATTTAGTTACGAATACTGTTGACAATTAGCTGTGCAATGTACTAAAAGCATTTTTGAAATACCGAAAACTTACACTTGTCGTATTTGATTTGCCTCTGGCACATCGGGGTTGAAATAGTAACGTGTTGCAGGAGTAGCCGATAACTGCATTTTACCAGCAAAAGTCTTTACCAAGCATGAGCTAACCGCTATTATGATTGGCTGTTCCAGTGGAATGCTTATTTCGGTTTCAAACTTGGTGGCCATATCGTTCCAAATGCTTAGTGTAACGGTATTCCCACTGTTTCAAAAAAGGGCCACATGTAGTTATGTACTAATATAAAACCATTTTCAAGGCTAATAATTTGGTCGTACGTACTTCAGATTTTGAATCTCAACGTTCTTCCTGAGTATGCGGTTTGTCGTTGAGCTCCCAAATGCTTTGATTTTTCCAACGGTCCGAATAGTCCCTATATAGTCTATGCAGGTATACAAACATTTGTTAAGTCTTAGACAAACGGTTGGTATGTTAATAAATGCGTTCCTATTCATGTAAGGATAATACCTGTTAAGATTGCATCGCGCACATTGGCCCTAGCTGCCAGTTGATTATACGCTATGAAATTGAAGTAGTGGTTTGGGAAGCCGGTATCCTCGATTGAGGATACATCTGTGTACTTGCCTAGCAACAGGGTGGTATTATTATTCAGAGTGCGTTGCCACGAATCTGTGTTTTTACAGCCGAACCTAGTGATTTTGTAGCATGAGCCAACTTGTAAAGCGGAATCGAACTGTTGGATGTCACGCACTTCTGCATTTGCTTGAATCGCGTTTCCCTGCGAATGGAATGTGTTGTGCATTTTTTAGTACGGTAATTTTTAAACTTAAGTAGTGTTTTTATATTGTGTGACTTACGCGTTTGTCCAACAGTATGAAACATAGGCATGTGGGATTTGGGTCTGGAACGTTTCTTGAAGTCCATTTGCGATAGACTTTCAAGCACAGTTCCTTTTGGAGGTCTTGTGGCTGAACATTGGTAATGTCTACAGCGTCAGGCTCCGGTGTTGTAAGCTTTCCCACATCTTGAGTATTGCTACCACCGCCGACTTCTATAATTCCAGTTTCTGCAATGCTTTGTTGTGGCTCAGCATCTTTGATGTTGGTACCAGCGTATTCTGCAACTGTATGCTTCCCTTTCCCTGTGGTATCAGTTAGAGTGATAACAGTCGGTACAGAAGTCCCACCTGATTCAATCATTTCGACATTTCCACTGTTCAGCTTTGGTATTATAAGTTTCTGTGCGTCTCCAGTATCAGTTGCAGTACTCATTCCTGGTATGCTAGTCTGCGTTGTAGTCGTTTTCAGTCGTTCATCCTTCCGTTCATCAGCCATAGTTCTGCAAACGATATTAATAATGATAAGTAAACATATTGCTGCGTAACACGAACGTAAAGAAAAATGCTTACGATCGGCTGTTAAACCACATATGCAAATGAGTTGTTGACCGTACAAAGCAAAATTGATGGCTAATGCGTATGCATACTTTGCACTCTTGGAACTAAGGACATGGCATACAAAATTGATAACGTAACTGCATACGTAAATACAAAGCATTGGACAATTGCTAAAACCATGAACATGCATTAGAAAGCTATTCCTAACGCTTTGATCATACTAACATAAGCCTCACAGATGCATTTGGACACAGGACTTATGATTTCTCTCAAATAATCTTTATATACTATGTACCTCAGCTTTTCCTTTATCAGCCATGGTTCTACAACCGGTGAAGACGGCTGTCAATAAACATCTGATGGTGTAACACAGTTTTATCAAAAACCTCTTGCAATTATGACAACAATGGTATGTGCACATGTAGTAGAAAAGGTACAAAAGGGAAGTCACAAATAACACAGACTATATGCACAGGTATAGCAGTTAAGAACAGTTGCTGTAACATTAGTAATGCATTTGCAACGGCAATTATAAGATGTTATATAAGTGAAAAAATTAGCCACATACGTTGCAAACCTACTTGCGCTACCCTAATAACGCTAATATAGTTACTAATTGGTACGCTGGGCTAAGGCATTTTTAATTTTTTTTCAAGAAATCCTTGTATATTATATCTTTTGTAGTATTCGGCGGCTGTTGCGGCTGTGGGTCTATCACTATCTTTAGGCCTTGTGGTGATGTAGCTCGCGACATTGCAACATACAACTGCCCATGTCCAAATATAGGCGCTGGCAAGTAGACTCCAATCCTAGATAGCGATTGCCCTTGGCTTTTATTAATCGTCATTGCATAACATAACTTTATCGGGAACTGTTTGCGCTTGAAAACAAAAGGCAGTTTCTCCTCTTTCATAGTTAATAATATACGTGGAAGAAAGACTTTTTTGCCGATTCGGGTTCCAGTGATGATCTTTGCTTCAATGACTCTGGTTAACATCTGAGTGACAATCATACGTGTACCATTACATAAGCCTCCAGTGAGGTTTAGGTTCCTGATTAGCATTACTGGAACGCATGTCTAGACCTCCAAAGAATGTGGAGGAAAGCCCGCTAAATTCATTGAATTTAGGTAGTCTGTTGGGTATAACAACTCCGCAGCACCGCCATCGTTGCCTAGGGGAATTGCATCATCCGCACTGTTGTAAAACTCAGACGGGCCAGATAGTCTCTGCAATATTTTTTTGTTTATTACATCAGCAGTTTGGTTTTTTGGGCATACTATCGCTTTATCTTGGAAGGTTGTCACCACAGGAGCTCGTAAAGATTCGCTGTCGTATATGAACTCAATAAGTTGTTCCACCCCATTAGTTCCAGGTTCAAAACAGTGAACGTCTGGTATGCGCAACCAAGAAGTGTTTTCATGATCTTCAGAGTCTTCTATACCAATGTTTCCGTCTCCAATGTTTAACAACCATTCGGAGAAGGAACGACATTCCATCTTTTCTTCATCTATCATACCCGGTCTTTGCAACCTCATGTTCTCGAGTAACAGATACACTTTGAAATGGTTCCACAGCCGGGATTCTGCTATGGAAGCAGCGATTATTGCATCTCTAGAAGCCCTTTTTTTCACCGGTAACGTTTGCCGGAAATCATCACCTAGCATTACCGACTTCCCTCCAAAAACTGTATGCGGCCTGTCAAGCACGTTCCGTAAGGTTCTGTCTAGCGCTTCAAAACACCTTTTTTCATTCATTGGTGCCTCATCCCATATCACCAACTCTGTCCGAGTTAGTAGTTCACTTAACTGTGTACGCTTCTTTATGGTACACACTGATTAGTCAGTGAGGTCTAAAGGGATTTTGAACCCTGAATGCACGGTTCTACCTGATGGCAACAACAGTGATGCAACGCCGGATGACCCAACTGCCAACACTATTTTTCCCTCTACTCTAAGCGTCGTGATAACAGCCTTCCATAGAAATGTCTTACCTGTACCTCCGTGACCATATACAAGCATTAGTTCCTGCCTGTGGTTCCGAATATAATCTATAATAGTATCAAAGACCTGATGTTGTTCTTGGTTCAGCTGTGGGATTAGCCTTCTGCTTTCAGCCGCCATTTCAGCTCTATTATAACACGTTTCTTCCATAACCGTACGGTTACTAAATAACTCTAACAAACCTGGTGGCGGGTATGGCAACCCAAAATCTGCTAGAGTCTTTCCATGAATAGCCAAAAGAGCGTGCAATTCATATAAGACGCCACCTTCTAGTTCTGGGTCGTTAACAAAAAGTGGTCGAATATGAAGTAGCTCTGCTAATATTTGAGGAACGTTGACAGACATCTGTCTCCAGAACGTTCGCCAAAGGTTTATAGGGCTCATGATATCTGTAAATAATAAAATTTGTGCAAACAACAATTTCAACTGTAATGCAGTAGCAGTTGCACTGCTTTCTTGCATCGCCGTAATCCATTCCTGATCATTCTGCAACAAACCCATTGCCTCACAGGCTTGCCTATTTGTGCTATATGTAATGCCATCTACTGTCCGAATGGATGGAAACGATGTGCACCCTTTCTGATGACACAACATCATCCACTGATAAAAAAGGTCTCCCGTGGTAGGGTGAACGTATGTCAAACGACCAATTGATGGTTTATTCAGACTTCGCCTAGGGGACCATGTTCTATCTCCCTTACACCAAACGAACTCCGACGGAAACTGCAAGTACGTCAAATGCCTACCCAAAGTCATGGATTCGTTGTATGCTAACCATTCAGTAAGAGTTGTCTTGCGCGCGTTAGGATTATCAAGAACTGACTGGACCGTTTGTCTTGCACGAAAAGAAACGTGCTGCATGTTCTCAAAGTGAACAGCGAGTATTTGAACAGCCGGCTGTCTACTATGAATATAAAAACCCAAAATCCGCCAGCAAGCCTCATGAGGCCCTATATAACGCGCGTTAACAAAGTTCTTGATTTCGTCTATTCTCGACCCCATGCTGTTGTTTAGCATAGAAGTATTGATGAACCCTGGCGGTACCTCTCCGATTTGCCTGCTCACGCGAGCTATAAACCTGTCGGTCCCTTTGAGATATACTTGAACAGGTACTTGATGAGTACCGTCCAACCACAATATTCTACATTTATGTGTGCGTAAAACGCCATGGATAGCCGACGACTGTATGGTACTACATATGCGTTATCTAGCCTAACACTGTTTCTTACTGCATCAATCTGTATATCTCTTTGTTTATAGTGAACGTATCTTGTCTTATCTATAAATGTTGCATCACAGTATTCTTTTAGGAACCGCTTTTTACACTCTGTCCTGTTTTGCATGCAAGCCGCAGTTGGAAATGCCCCGCCACAGGGACCATGGATCATAAATTCTGAAATGACTCTGAATGCCTCTGGATCATCATACTGATTCGGTAGTTCTGCACTAATATATCTATCTATGTCTTGGGGCTGCATAGTTTCTGCTCGTCGTAACGTCCACAATAGGATATGGTAGTGCGGCAAACCCCTTTTCTGGAACTCAATGGTCTACAACACTGAAAACAATTTGCACAATAAGATAAATAAATTAGAGATGATAATTGCAAACAGGTTAAGGCAACTGACAGATTCGATAAGATTAGAAACATGTGTTTAAAGTCCCAAAAGGTCGGGAATCACGGAGATACTTTATGAGAGAATGAATTTTACGCTCAAAGATCCGGTCCACCACATCAAGTCTATCAGCTACAGTGAGATGTGGATACAACATCATGTAATCTTGTATTTCTGGCCACCTTGTGTTACATGTAAACGTCACAAAAAACGTTGGGTTACCATAGACCCTGCAGATATCTAAGGCGTTAAGGTAATGACTATACATGTATCGCGGTCCTCTAGTAAACGATGATGGCAAAATTATCCGTGAACCGACGTCTGAACCATCCACATCTCCTCTTGCAACCGCATCATACAACCCAGCCAAATAATCGCCTCGTATGGTGGACTGATTTTTCTGAACATAATCCATCCTGTCATGTTCTATACTACAATAAGCTGTTACGACATATTGTTGGAAGAGTTTGCCTCCCCTACCTAGCAAATTGTAATAGCCAAACATGTCATGCAACTGATATGAGTAGAATGCTTTCATAGACATTCTCTTTCCCCTCCGCGTAGGCTTTTCAATATTACGGTACTAAAGGTCCATATGGTAGCCATGTTCTCCAAATACGAAAAGCAGAGGAAACTGAGCTGCCATATAAATGGTGTGCAACTTGTTTATCCTTTGCGCGTCGCCTGAGTGACTCTCCAGTATAACATAAAAGTCACTTTATGTTTCCTCTGTGTCATCAAACACCAAAGCGCCTATTGCATCCGCAGTAGGAAGTTCATACTGCGGTGCTTTACCTTACTGAAAAGCCTGACTTTGAACAGAGGCACATCCTGTTCTTGCAACTTATCTCTCGCGGTCCTAAAGAGTTGTATTGAAGCGTTATTTTGATCAAGGAATGCAATAAGTGTTTGCACTACTTCTGGTCTTAAATGGTTTCCACCATGTTTCGTAAAATTATCTAGCCTATTTTGCACTTCATTCTCAATATCATAAATGTATAACTGAAGAAACCTTGGACTCGTGCCAGGTACCGGACACAACCTACCTATGTGATGATATATTTGACCGGATACCTTAAATACGTAAGGACCCCTACCTCTATTCACCGATTCGTCAATCTGAGTACCCAAGGACGTCATTGCAAACATTTGATTGTAGGCGCGTATGTTTTCTAAGAAGTGACGATCGGAAAACAGTTCCACTACGACCTGTGGGTATTCTCTAATGGTGTGTAATTATACCCTTCCTTCTAGACAACAGGAATTGTAAATAGGACCGCTTGCATTAGTTGAGTATGCCAACTTTTCCTCATCCCAGAAAGTAGCTCTACAATGACGACACACGCGATTGCAAGCACCAAACTGCTTATAATCAGTAGGCGGACCTGTTAGAAAATAATGTTGTTAAAAAAAACAGGAACGAACAGATGTGCCTGCATGCTAAAGTATAAAGAGCAATGAGACACAACGGCATACCTATTCTTGCTGGATTCCCATGAGGACCAAGTACTGGTGAATTTCTAATGTTGGTTGCACGGTCCAAATTTTGAGCCCGGTTAGTAGGATTACGTCTTCTCCTAGAAGGACCAACACCGGTCGCACTAACACCAACACTGCTGCTGGGATCTACATTTTGACACCAGTTTGTAGAAGACCGCGCTCTGCTAGAAGGACTAACTTCGGATGTAGTAACATTTAGTCCAATGTTTGGTCTAGCCGTTGGTAAGGCATCTGCAAGGAAGGAGCCATATGTTGAAAGCATTAAAAAAAGGACTCATAAATCAGTATATAACGGTAATTTAACAGCTGCCGACAAAAAAATACCCGTAGGTATGAAGTTCTCAGACACTGGTTGATTAGTAGACTGCACCTGTGCTGCTGAAGATGAACATTCCGGTACGTCATACATAACATGGGGGCTAGCACCTGAGAAACCCCCATGATCCTAATCAACGGATTGCCAATCCCCATCTGCGGCTAACCGCTTCCTTTTAGACGTTTCGTTGGTAGAATGCCGCATATCCTCAGTATGACCCTCTGTAGGTATCCTCCTACGGACACGCCTAGAGCCTTCTACATCAGTAGCATAGCAATCTATATGACTGTCCACAACATATTGCACAACATCCTCACCACTTAGGGTGCCTGTTAATACAAATAAACCGTAAAAACGTTTATTTATATTTTACGATCTTCTAATGTTTTGTCGATAACAAACGTAAAATAATTTTAACGAAACAAATAAAATACGTAATTGGTTTGAGCCAATAGTTCTCTAACAGACTTATGTTTTCACATAAAAAACTAAAACAAGTATAAGTGATTTTATGATTTAGTAATACATATGTATAACAACTAGTGTTTACATATTAGGTGAATATATACATAACTAGTATATATTATAATGGGTAATACAATTGGGTAGAAACTTAAGTATTTGACCCATTGACCAAATACATTGAATGTAGTTTGGTACAACCCAAAGTCCATGACCCATACCCATGGAGCTTGACCCATAACCCATTACATGACATCATGCTTATGTCATATATAGATAATATCCATGACCCATGGTTTTAATCCATGGCCCATAGTTTTAATCCATGAACCATGGACTAGATGCATTGCATCTTATAGATACATTGTATCTACTTGGATACCCATGATCCATAACCCATGACCCATGACCCAAAACCCATAGGCAAAAGGGAGCGTCCCACGGATCCCCAGTAATACACTGGACGGATACCTCAAGTGAGGGATCCGTGGAGCAGTAGTTGTTTTTCTTCTATAAATAGTGAGCCATTTCTTCCTTTTGGGTTGCCACTCCCACACATACTTTCCCCAATTATTGTAACCTTCTAACCACAGATCCTAAGGGATCTTTCTATGTAGTTTGTCTTTTTGTTTTTGTGTGATTCTATAGATTCCTCTTAAAGGCGAGATCACCACTTCTTGAAGTCGAGCAAACTCAAGTCCATGAGTTGCCATACTTCGTCATCATCAAGACTACTGAGGTTCTCTTGTTGATACTTCTTTCTTTCTCCATAAGAGTGTTGTGCGAAGGCATTAGTGAAGGATTCTGAAAGAGTCAAGACGAAAGCATTAGTGAAGGGTGCTTAACGTCCGTGTCAAAAGCATTAGTGAAGAATGCTAAAGAAGTCAAGATGAAGGCATTAGTGAAAGGTGCCAAGCGTTCGTGTCAAGCGCATTAGTGAAAGATGCCTAGGAGTCAAATCAAGTGGCATTAGTGAATGATGCCAAGGTCGTATAATCGATGAGGTGCATCGTTATACAAATAGTAATAGTTTGTTTCCTAGGATATTGATATCCTTGATGGTGTTGTAATAAGGAGTGGGTCTCCTTTGGGGTTAGGTGTTGTGTAGTGTTGGGTAGTAGTTCCTCCATTGTAATGGAACTCGGTACTTAGCCTAGTACCGGATAAAGGGTAAGCGACGTTGTGGTAGGTGTGGTTCTCCTTGGTGAAAGAACCGGTGGTTAGCCTAGTACCGGAAAAAGCAGAGGGGACGTTGTGAAGGCTTCACGCCATAAGGAGTTGGTGTCGTGTAGTGATTATGAACTCTCGAGTAGGTGACTCGGGGAGTGGAGTAGGGCAAGGAAGGTGTCCTTGTAGCCGAACCACTATAAATACTCGTGTCGTGGTTTTGTGCTTCTTACTCCTTATCTTTGATTACACATTTATATATCTATCTATCAATGTCCAACATACACATCTAAATAGATTGACATAAGTCGATCTAAATATTTTAAAACGAAGTTTTAATTGGTAAAACTATTCAACCCCCTTCTAGTTTTTCACAATTGGCATCAGAGCTTCATTACCAAGTTTCTTAAAGTATGATGTACTTTAAAAACTTGATACGATCCGTGTATGTTTGAAAACTACAAAGAAATATTTTAAAACAATTTTTTTTCTCTCTCATGTTGGATATTGATATATTATTCTAACATTTTCTTTTTAAGAAATCTTCATGCTAGGATCTCTCCAAAACCTTGATTTCTATTCAAAGAATAATGAAGTCAACTTTCAAGGAAGAACCTAAAAGTAATCACAACCTACTTATTCTAAGTACAACGAATTACTTTAAGAGCTCATGAAGTATTTTTGGTCTTATGTCTTCACAAACCAAAATCAAGAGCATAGAGGTATGTTTACTCTTCATTAGCTAGCTTACTTCTACATGAATATATTGATACCATTTTTGCTAATAATTGCTAGCCGCTCAAAAGTGTCTTTTCACCACTTTTCCGACTTACTCATCATCGGGAATAGTATCCCTTTTGATCTCGTCAAACTAACGCCATCGTCACAAATGGATCCTCGATAATTAATTTATCAAATCCCGTTGACCGAAGATTTTTTTTAACCCCAAAACTATTTTTGTTCCATAAGCTATTTTATAACTTATTACAAAAATAATGCCAAACACTTTTTTTCTGTCTACAGTAGCCGGATCCCTCTAGTTGTACTAGCCGGATCCCTTATACAAGGGATCCGAGGGAACCGTAGAATAGAAACCAGCTATACGCTTTTCAAAACCAACCCTGCTCACTTTCCCTCTCCCCACAAAACACAAAAACGACCCAAGAGCTGTTTTCATCTTCATAGGACTCCATAGCCTCAAGCATTCTTCTCTAGAACATCATTGTAAGTAATTAAACTAACATGTTCTAATTTTCATCATCCTCATCCTAGGGTTTATGGTTTCTCAATTTTTTAATCAATTGATAAAATTTGGTTTTCCAAAATTGATCATTAGAAAGGGTTTTCACATAACTAAGATTACATTGTGTTTACAACATTGTTAATACAAATTAAAACCTTAAACCCATCTCAACAAATTTTGCCTAATTGGAATATTTGTGTTTCTAGGACCAACCATGCCTAAAGCCACCCAACAAGACCACCATGATATCGTCCATTACCTCACCCATTACTATCCGAAAGAGGAATTGTCAAAAACCGATCGCAAAGTCTTCAAAAGACTTGAAAAACGAGTTATCCACGAACGTCGTGTGGTCAAGGAATGTTTCCTTGAATATACCGAAATTCGTCAAGTCTTCTCGGCAATCAACTTTGATTGTCTTCTTGATATTGATGAACAAATTTGTCCAGTTTTCATCTTTGAATTCTACAAAAGCGTTAGGATCATTCGAAACACTGATGATAGCATTTCAATTGCCTTCATCATCAATAAACGAAACTTCACTCTACCTCTCAACACATTCGCTCAAATTCTTCTCATTCCTTGTGAAAGAATTTGTGTGTACTCTCAAGATTGGGCAATATCCACTCAATCTTTTGCTCTTGATCCCAAACCAATATACCATACTCCTCTTGATGAACCCGAAACCATTCGAGACACTATTTTCAAAATTAGAGCCGACCAATCCCCGTCTCAACCGAAACAAAAAGCTCATTCACCGTGATCCCTTTCAAATGGAACTCTTCGAAATGCACCCGATTTTTAGAAAATGGGAAGAAATTCTTAGGGAAAACGTCATTAGCTTAGTCGGTAACAAGGATCATCCAAATGCATGTCTCGTGCAAATGATTTATTGCCTTATTCAACAAAAGCCATTTAATCTCGCCTATTACATGGTGAAGAGAATGGTTGGGGTATTCAAAGTTGCCAACATGGTACTTCCGTATGGTATGCTCCTAACACGACTTTGTAAGTATGTTAGTGCATTGCAACCATCTCCTATCAACGATGATCATTTTTTTTCGATCACGTCATGGTACCTCTTACCAAACAACCCCCTAAACGGTTCATGGTCAATGGAAGAAAACCTAAGGCTCTCTAGGATTCCTCGGATGAAGAATAAGAAGAAGTAAATGTCAACCCCGAAGCTAACATCGACTTGGACCCTGGTGCAGGTTTTACTGACCAGGTCTTAATATTTATAGTGTCTCGCTATACCTATGGTCTACCCTAGTGCACTAACGGGCAGTGTACCCGGTCGTGTGTAGCGTAGTAAACGGTAAAGTCGAGGTCGTCCCAAGAGCTATGTGTGTTGGATTATTACTAAGTCTAATTGTCACAGAATAATAGTTTCGAAAGGGATTTAATTAATTAAACTACTAAAGCAGAATAAAGTAAATAAAAGCAGATAAATGGTAAAGGGAAATCAATAGAGGAGAGTGGTGCCAACCTAGTTAATCCTCCTAGCTAGTTATATCTACGTCTACCTACTTCTAATTACTTCAGGTGGGGTAAAAGTCGAGAGGACAACATTTGGTCAATCCACCCTAACCTATCAGCAAAGATGCCACCACAGGAGAAATCAGGCGCACCGTCATAAGTCCTGTTGTTCCTGGTCCCCTAAGCCAAGTCATTAAGTACCGCTACATGCTAGATTCGTAATAGTGAGTGCCCGGCCGTTAGGAACTTAGACACTACACCCCCCGATTCTTAAGTTCATCCAAACGATAGGTGATCAGTTGGTCAAATCGCACAAGTAGAAAGGGTCATCAGTTGGTCATATCTTACCCTTCCCGTCTCAGTCCGCTCACCTAGGGTCAGTTGGTCATATCTCCTAGGCAATTGGCCTCTACCACCATTCAAAACTATCGAACCAAGGGTGGCTACCAATGAACTATGCATGTATACACTTAGAAATAATTGTACGGAAGTAAAGGTAAACGCAAACAAAACAATTAAGGAATCATAACTAGGCTAGCACCAAAAGGTGCTTAGCCGCTCATATTAATCATGCAAACCAATTCAATATTCAAAGGTACGAAATACATGAATTGAAAGTAAAAGAAATATAAAACGCTAATGCTTATCGTAGTGGAGTGACTTCTTCCTTGGAAACGACTCCGTATGCTCCTCTAGACCCGCCTTGAGCTTTTTCCCACGTTCTCGAGTGTTGTGTGTGGAATGGGATGATTAGAAATTTGGAATTGGGGTATTTATAGGCGGATCCGGGTTCTGGCGTAACCAATATAGGAGTTACGCAGTAACCTTCTATTTCTTCGTAAAATGCACTAGATCTGCTGGTTACGGCGTAACCTTATTAGTTGTTACGCCGTAGTCTTCAATAAACTCGGTTACGTCGTAAGTGATGCAGAAGTTACGGCGTAAGTATCAGCGGCGTGGAACCTCATTTGACCTAATGTAGTTACGTCATAACCTTTGGGAAGAGTTACCGTAACCTTCGATAAGTTGGCATCTTGAGTCACGCAATAGTTACGGTAATGTGAGAGATGAGTTATGCCGTAACTTCTTCAAAATAGCATAATGTGATAAATCTTTAGATATGTTTCCGGTTCCGCGTCTCTTTAGCTCCAATGCTCGATTTTACCCGAAGTGGAAAACAATAGAAAACAAGCGTAAATCCATATAAATGATATAAATAACGAGCATTATCGGGAAATTGACACTTAATATTCGGGACTATTTGATGTTATCAAATATCCCCCACTTGAACTCTACTTGCCCTCAAGTAGACCTTATTTGATAGATTCCTAAAAGATATCTCCATAACCGGAAAATATGAGTTTACAAATCCCTTATGCTAGAATAAAACAAAGCCGAACACCTCACGAAAGGGAACAAACACTCAAATCTCTCAACTATTCTAAGTGTCAATTTCGGGTGATCACCAATCGCATGATCATAGCATGTATTCTATCATAAGCTTGGCGGTTACACAAATCTCCACCACTAGAGTTAAGGGCTAAACAATTCTTGAAGGCAATATGGGCGATACCGACAAAGGTTAAGGGTGACTCGTCATTACTAACATGTCACGGTGAAGTGGACAAAATCAATGATACATGACCAAATCCATGGCCAAGACACCAAAGATTGCTCGCTGCATCACCTAGACACGCTTCATGACTAAAAGGGTAGGATAAGACATGGGATATATAATTGGTGTAAAATAAAAAACAAGCAGGTAGTCTAAATCTATAACCAAGTCATCACCACTTATCGTCCGCCCAAAGTTCAAGCTTAGAAGTCAAGAAACCGGATCATGAAATGCAAGGTAGATGTGTCATTAGAGGACGTCGTGATGGGCACACTACCTTTTTCTCCAACTGTTGGCATAACTACCAACTCTGTTAGGAATTGGAAATTCCATGATAAAGAGTCGGTCACCCCAATTATGGTCTAGCATATGTTAGCTCGTAGACTTGTAGTTATTTAAGTTGTTTAGTAGTTAATTAGTTAGTTTGTAGCGTAGTTTAGTTTAGAGCAACACCGTGGAGGAAGGACGGGTCTTTACCCACTGTATGCACGATCCACATCCGATAGAGGACGTATTGTTTGTAGTATAAATACCCTTCCATCCATGGAAGGGTGTGGCTTGCAATCTAACCTTTACATTTTATTAAACCAACTCTCTACCAAGAACACCATCTCTCTACTTTCTCTCTCTAAAATGTCAAACATGTATTTTGATCATCCAAGACCACCCGAATCATCAAACACAATAAATATAACGATCCTACAAATGGTATCAGAGCCTAGGTTGTATTGTTTTTTGATGATTCGTATGGTTTTTTACGGTTTGTTGTATGTGGTTTATATGGTTTATTGGATGGGTTGGCTGTTTTGATGTGTTTTGATTCGTGGTTTGATGCAAGTTATGTTGGGGTTATGAATCTGTTGACTGTTTTATGGTTGTCATAAACTGTTTTTGTCATGAATCTGCTGGTACAACATGGTTATCTGTTTTAAGGTTAAACTGTTTTGTTAAACCTTTTTGAATTTATATCTAACTTAAGCAGGTTTTTAAGCTGAAACTGTTTTTTAACATACCTTTTCTTGATAGTGACTTGGGGTCATTGTTCTTAATAGCGACTTGTTATCACTGTCCAGATTCAGTGTATGGTCAAAAAAGGTTTAAATGGGTCATCTGGTCAGTCTATGCTGTCATACTGGGTCAAAACTGTTTATCTGGGTTAAATATGAATATGGTCATAATTTGGCCGGAAAACTCATCGGAAATTAGTCAAAAATCTTCATAGCGACTTGTCACTATTTGTCCAGATTCATTGAACCTAAGTAGCGACTTGTGCTCTTAATTTTGGGTAGCGACTTGTTCTTTAACAAGTGGCGACTTGTACATTTACTGCTGTAGCGACTTGGAGATTTGCTGATTTTTTTGAAAATCAGTAGCGATTTGCTTTTAAAGAAAATGTTTAGCGATTTGTCTCCAAAATTAGGCTTAGCGACTTGACAACAAAAGGCTAGCAACTTGTTCTCTAAAATGGAAGCGACTTGCTCATAAGATATAGCGACTTGAACAGAAAAGTTTAAAGAAGAAATTACTCATTCATGACTCTAACATAAACTGAACCTATTCAAGACTCAACATACATCAAGTATCAACTCATCTTTTAACCTACATCATACTCACACCATCAAGATCTCAGTTTGTGCTCAACATCTTCTAAATCTTTTACAAGATTTTGTTTGAACAACACCATCATCGATCCATATTTCTATGCAAATGTCCGAATCTAATTGAAATAATTCAAAAACCATTTGGGGTTTCAAATATCTTTCATGATTCGTGTATTATGAAAGACAAGTCAAATGAGCTAAGACAAAAAGTAAATACAAACACATCTCAGCTTTTATCCTTTTGTGTGTGGTTTCTTCAAACACATAGACCATTAAAGATCTATACACAAAAAGATCTAGTGCCTCATTGATCAACTCAGTTTCGGACATCAAGCAAAAGGTTTTTTAATTTTCAAATATTAATGATAAATTGATCTCAGATTTGTTCATAACTCACCTCAAGTCATCAAGACTCTCCTTGGTTGAACTTACACATCATAGATCTAATATTTTTCTGTTTTTGTTACTATACGAGGTTAAAGAAATGATGTTAACAAGCGTGTTACAACATTTCTTTGATTCGTTTTTTTATACTCAAATCGAATACATTAAAGTAACAAATACCAACCTTGAGCCCTGAGTCTGATTTGGTAGGCCTATGTTGATATTCATGCCATCCCTGTGGCGTATGCCATTAAGGCTAATCCGTTTCTAGGATTAATGAGCTCGGTCTTGATGATGTTCTTTGATGTGTGCACTCCTTGATGTCGTTAGTATGTGATGGAGGCGTAAGTTTTTGATATTATGATTAGGGTTTGAAGGTGTGAGAATGGTTAAGAGGGGCGGATCATTGTGTGTAGACTTTTTATGGTTTGGTAACTGTGATTATTAGGGTATGACATGTGTGTTTAGTGAGTTTTTTATACCCAGAAATTAGGTTATGTTAGCACTGTTCGGTTGATACTACCTTTGGGCTTAACATATTGGGATGGGCCTCGTTGGTTATAACCTGTTGAATGGGCTTGGAAGTGTTGAAGCGTGCCGCTGTTACCTTGCAATGAATCTGTTAGAATCTTGGCTGACACTTATCTTGCATACACAGTTTGTTATACGATTTTCTTTTACAATGGATATTTGATACAAAATTTAATATATTGAAGGCATCTTGGTCTTGAAAGATGTCAATATTGTTGGTATTTTAATATCAAGCTGCAAATGACTTTATAACTGTTTTGGCCGTGTATTGATATCTCGTTTGTGGGCCAACCGTGGATCGAACTTAATTGGAATAGGCTTGACGGATTTGGGCTTGACTTGGAATCAGACTTGGATGGTTATTGGATTGGACTTTGTATGCAAGTGTATGTGGGCTTGAGTTATTTGTTCCGAATGATTATGGTCTAAATGTAATATTTTAACTTGGGGCTATGACTTGAGATATTTAATTAACCTTCTGGATCAAATATGCTCTGTCTGCGCGCTGTAACATGATGATGCAATTAGACAATGTTGCGAATTATTATCACATGGGTTGTGTGTTGTTGATGAGAGATTCGATGATGAGATTGGGTATGATGATGAGATTTGTTGAGTTATGGGGTATGATAATTTGGTCTATGCATTCTCACGGAGTATATTTTGTCACTACTTGAAGTGGTTGTTGGAAAATGTTGACTACGGGGTTGCTTGTGCAGTATTTCCTATTTTAATTTGAAGTGAGGATTTCCGGGCACGTTTACTTATTTCGTCTTCTTTCTTTCTACCCTTCCGCGAAGATGACTTGTTTGGGCGTTTATAGAGGGTGATAAAGACTTGGCTATTTAATTACGGTTGTGATTCTTTCTCGTTTAACCCACAACGTAACTATCACTTCGGTGTCTCACTTTGAGAATGTCAAGAGGTTTTGTACATTGGGTACACCGTTTCTTGTTCACAAGGATTAGTACAAGTTTAAGTAACAAATCTGGGGAATTATACTTCATGATCAAGTTTGGTATATTGGGTTTACTACTCCATGTGGTCAATACATTAGCCGACAGAATGCGTGTATGATGTGTTTACCAAAGTGAATGATGGATGGTTGATGATGATGTTGATGTTGGATGATGAACCGCTGATGAACCTCTGCATGTTCCCCTAAAACAGATATTCACTGAAACCAAAATTGTCATAACACATTCAAGCTGACATTGTTTACGGTTTTGTCTTGGTTTTGTAAAATCCCGCGAAAGAACCTATTTCTCGGTTTAAATCATAGACTTGTAAAATCCCGTGACAATGGAAACATCCTAGTAATTGTAAAGTGCATTTCCGGATCTATCTTACGGTTTATTCTTAGTCTTGTAAAATCCAATGAAAGAAACTATTTCTCGGTTTAGACCATAGAATTGTAAAATCCGTGATGATGGAACCATCACGGAGAGAGGAAAGTGTATTTCGGATCGATCGATCTTGGTGCTACAGTTTCTGCTTCGAAGAAGGGATAAAAGGGTGTATTTCATGAATTGGATGTGTGTTTGGATTATCGTCATGGCAGTTTGGTTATTACATGGTTTTACGGGGTGATGTGCTTTTAACCATGGTCGGGATGAAAACCATTATCATAGTTCACTTAAAACATCAAAGGAGGCTAGAGTTGAGCTTTTAACAAGATGTGACAACGGAGTTAATTCACTATTATTTATTTGAGGTTGAAGTGAAATATCTCGGGCGAGTGTACTTAGTATCTGAAGGTATCGGGGATGGTTGGATAAAGATTCTTCATGATCCTTGTTCAAGATTATTTTCAAAAACGAAGTCTTGGAAATCTAGTTATTGTTGGGTGACTTTTACCTTTTCTTTTTACCACTTGGGGGAATTGGGCTCTTATCATCGCAAAATAACTATCACTTTAAGGAGTTACGTTGTAGTGCTCAGTGTCACATTCAATTGTGGATTTTCAAGAGGTAAAGTACGTCTATTACTTGATGGTTGGTTGGATGAAGAGTATAGAGTACTTAGAGAGTACTTAGAGATGCTAATGGAAATCGGCACCGCTCTTTGTTACATATGTGCAAGTATAAGTCACGAGTTCGGGTTAGTTTACTTCAAGGTCAAATTCATCATATTGGGTTATCTCCATCACCGTCCTTTGCAAAGAGCCTCTTGAATGATAATGGTGATGATTACATGTTTTGCTAAGAGAGTTGAAAGAGAGAGATAATGACGTATGAACACAACAGTTCATGCCTCGTACTCTAAAGAAAAGAAAAGTGTACGTTTCAGTGCGCTTTATCTTCAAGAAGAAGAAAAATCTTCTTATGACGTCTGTTCACATCAGTTCAGGCCTCGTACTTCAACATTATGACGTTTGAACACTACAGTTCAAACCTCGTTCCTCAAGGAAAAGAAAAGTGTACGCTTTCGTGCGCTTTATCTTCTGAAGAAGAGAAATCTTCTCAATTATGACCATTCTCATCAACATGCTTCATACTTTTTCCATGCGCTTTCAGTCATCAAGTGAACTGGGCTACCATTGATTGTTTTCTTATTCCACTTTCTCAACTATAATGACGATGGCGACATCATATGCTAATTTTGCGGGGGAGAAGTGTGAATAGAATACTTTTGGATGATTTCACTTATTTAGTCAAGAATGGAAACTTCGTCTGCAATTCTTGAGGGGGAGAAGAAGTGTGATAATACTGCATGGTTGATTGATATATGAGAATAAATGGTCAAACGGCTCCAAAATCATGTAAGAACCGAGCTTCTTCTTATCGGGTCATCTTTACATGGAGTTTCTTCTTAAGAGCCGTTGGTTGACATCTTCACTCAGATTGATGAGTTTATCGACAAAGTGCTTCCGGTTAATGCTTTACGTATACATCAACATGATGATTCCGAACAATCTCTCTGTTCTTGTTTGATGTGATTGGTAGTTTGGTGTTACCATATTGTGTGTTCGTTGCGGCACGATTCTTCGATTTCCTTGATGAACATCTTTACATTCTTGTTTGATTGGGAGGATTTTAGTTAAGGGATTTGCAAGATGTAAGTTGATTGGGATGCTTTTTGGTGATGTTCTTGTTTTTGGTTAGTTGAAGATGTTAACTATCTATTCCCCAACTGGATAGTCTTGAAGAAGGTCGAGTCTACAGTCGGTTCTACATCCTCTACTACATGATTAGAAGACTAAAGACGAGTTGCATTTAATTATCTAAAGACTTCTTCTTAATCTGAGCATTCATCAAACAGATTGTCGGTTTACGGGAGAGCACTAATTGGGGGAGAGTGAAATGTCGAATTTAATCCCCAATTAGACTTGCTCATATTCTTCAGCAAGTTGATTCCCACAAGAGTTCAAGTGTTCTTCTCAACAAATTTCTAGTATACGGGCTTACAATGAGTTGCTGATTCTGAAGTGTCAAAACCAGAAAGGGGGAAGGAGACATACATCTAAAACACAAAGCGAGTAAACTTGATGAGCTTAATACTTCTAAGTGATTGAAGATATCCCGGGAAAACAAATGTCATGACCGCAGAGAAACTCAAGGTTTTACTCATCAAGGCGTTTAGTGTTCTTATTCCAACTACGTGGGGAAGAGATGTAAGAGGCAGTTTACGAAGATAAAGAGGCACACAAGTGAGGAGGCATTTGTGTACCGGGTTCTTGAGCTTAATACACAATCATCATGAAAGATAAATGTGCATTGGGTGGTTGTATCATTTATTCTTTGGAAATATATTTGTGTACTCGGGCTCTTGAGCTCTATTCTAAGAGGCAGGCCGCATCAATTCAACTACTCGGGAAGTGGTCTCTTGACACCTTTTGGAATGGATTGCATCGAGACTTGATGGTTATGAAATTTGAGAAGAATTTTAAAGAGTGGGATGATACGTTGTTGTTCTTGTTGATGATATAACCCGAACGAAGACTTACAATGATCCTTCTTATATGGAGCGACAAGATCGATGATATGGTGTGCGTTCTTGTGCATCCGCTAAGGCAAGCTTGAAAGAAAGCTTAGAATCGCTCAATAAGAAGATTTACGGTTTGGGGAAGCTACCAAAGTCTCACTTTCAAGTGGCTCAATTTCTCTCTTGATTCAAGAGTCTTGGAAGCTTTGGTGGTGAATGTTTAAGAGATGATGACTTCTTTCTTCACGACGTCATCGCTCGATATCCTTATCTCGGTACTCGTATCATCATCTTCTTAAATTATATCATCTATTCTATCTTTCTATATATTTATTAAAACAAAATACAAAATTAGAAAACCTCAAAAGAAAATAGAAAATATAAAACCAACAAAACCCATAAAAATCGGAAAATTTGAAAAATACCAAAATATGTTTTCTAGACATGTCTTTCGGTATCGATAACATCTGCGGACTTAGAAATGTCATTCAATAATGGCACGGGTCCATAGATGAAGTTCAAGCAGGAGGTGTAAATATTCTTTTCCAAAACATGTCTAAAAATATGGCTTGCAGTTACTTCAGACTGTAACCCGTGCTTAAACCATGGCTTACTATTATTTCCGATAGCAACCCGCTCTTTTAAAGAAAGAAAAGTGCTGCGCTAAACCAATTTTCAAAATATTTCGTGCAATTATCCTAAAACTAAATGAGGAAAGTATGTCGAAGGACTGCTGTTCCTACTCAAATATTTTTCCTTCAAAAATTCTTTAGAAAAATATTTGTTTTAACAAAATGGTGGTAAATGAGTTGCTTTAACAACAATCAGTTTCAGAATTTTTATTAATATGCAAAACTCAATCAATGACTTCAGCGCTTTTAATCTTTTCATAAAATGAGTCATTGATTGAGGGGGAGAATGTTTTCAAATTTATATCATCTAACGGACTTTCTTAATTATCCTACGTGATTAATTAAAAATGATATTTGCTTATGTCGAAGGACTAGGAATTTAGGATATGATTGTTAGGATTAGATGATTATAGTTTGATAAACACATTATTCCCATGCCATATATGAATTGATTGACATGTTGGATGGAATTTCATTAGTCGATTGCTGTTTGGTGATGTCGACCACCATATATCTCAGATGTGTGTTCACTAACGATGCGGTATATCGGTATATAAGAATGTTCGATCCGGATCCCACAATTGAAGATGATTGGATGCGAAAGGAAAGGGTAACTATATCCTGGGTTGACAAATGAAGAAACGGAGCTTAATTGGACTTCAATGGAGAGTTGGCATATATGCAACGTAAGAGGTCTCACTGCATCAGCAGATGGTTTTCTTCTAAGTGATTGAAGAAACGGAGCTTAATTTGACCTTAGTTGGCATTAAAATGCAACGTAAGAAGTCTCACTGCATCAGCAGATGGTTTTCTTTCTGCCCTACAGCAACAACAGATGCTTCTCAACCACCTAACGTATCTTTGTGCAGGATACCACTTTTTAAAAAATTTGAAAAATTTGATTCAAATTGTTTTGAAAATGGAAAAATATTGTTTTTGAAAATAAATTGGACTAAATTTTGAAAAATCACCGGACTTCATTTTTATCAAAATCTAAGTCACTCAATCAAGGACTACGGTCATCGATTGAGGGGGAGAGTGATTTAAAATAATTTTTTTTCATACAATATTTCTTCATAAAAGTCCGTTTTGTACAATAAAAAGTGGTGATCTAAAGATTTAATGTTATGTCATGGTATGATTTTCTATAAAACTCAAAGATCTTGCAAAATGAAATTGTTTCATTCTTGTTTGGTGTGAAATTGTTTTATTTTACTTAATGATCTCTTAAAACTTTCATACCGATACTAACAATCTTTAATGTCTTAAAATGGTCATTATCATCATTTTCAAAATTAAATCTTGCCACGTCTTTCCCCAAACTTTTCTAAATGATTTAAATCAGTTGGGATCACAAATCTCAAATGTTTTGATATTTTTGATCGGGGGAGAGATCGTGATTTAAATCTCAATTCTGTTTTAATGAAATCGGTTTTAGTCCTTTATAGGCACTCCTGCCTCCATGTGCCAAACAATTTCAAATACACAATGCACATGTTGAGGAGGAGGATTTATCCAAAAACATGTTGAGTATTTAAACCTGGCCACAAGTTCTCCAATGTTTTATAAACCTTATTAAATCACTTGGGATCCAAAATCTCAAAGGTTTGATATTTTGATCGGGGAGAATTTGTGATTTAATAATGAAATCTGATAAATGATGATCGATTTGATTAAAATGTGCAGGCTGCTCTCTCATATGTGCTAAACGCTTTCGAATCTCGAAGCACATATGGAGGGGGAGCAAATGGTTTCTTAATGCCTTTTGTGATCGTGAATGTGCTTCAAAAGAACTCTTTCCTTTATGTGATAAAATGTTCTCATATATCCTATGCACATATTGAGGGGGAGATTTTACCAAAGAAAATCAAATGGCTTTTTCTATGAAAATTGTGATCAAAGAAAATATTTCAAAGTCCTCTTGCCTCCATGTGCTAAACAATTTCTAAATCATATGCACATGTTGAGGGGGAGGTTTTCTAAATGATCAAAACTATTAAGGTACAAAATGCTTTGATCTCGTATCACAAGTACCTTGATTGTTTTTCCAAATGATTTTTCAATTGGTTTCAATGAAGAATGAACTGTACCAAAAGACCGACCATTTTACTTTATGTATTGAGTTATAAGGATGGTTAGGTTAGGTATTTGTTCCCATGATCCGCTAGAACCGGAGGGATCTACCCAGGGACAATCCACTAGATAGTGTAGAAGTCCTTAGGTATATTGAAAAAAGGAGAAAAATGAGAAATGGGAAGAGTGCCGGTCGAGTGCGAGCTAGTCTTGGATTAAACCCAACAAGGTTCTAGTTATGAAGTCTCGGTAAGCATTGAAGGGGTTGAAGAATGAAAAAGAAATGAAATGAGAAAGGGTGAAAAGAAATAGCCCTCGATAATTCAACCTTAGGGCGATAACCGGGTTCAATACATATGCTCTTGGTAGTTACTAAGGTAACACTGGTATTGAAGACAAGGCGTCATGGACCCGATGACGCACCGCACTAACCTTCCCAAGCTACTCAAGTTCCTCTTAAAAGGGCTTGTTTCATTCTCACGGGGAACCGACATAATCTATCGACTTTCTCTTAGAGATTGTTGATATTGAAGAAGGAGACCCTCTCCCTAGTCTCCGGTATAGGAACCAAATGTGCACGATTGAGTCTAGAGCCAAGAGATCATCCACAATATCTCATTAGGACACTAAATTAATGAAGACTTGTTGTTTCACATAATGTGGAAAGTAAGTATATATATTAAGAGTCCTACGCATTATCCTTGTGATATTGCCAGAACATCCGAGTGATATGTAAAAGTATTCACGATGAAGATGGAAATCCTTCTAGAGCCAACATCTAACAAGCTCTTGGTGGGTGACATGTGAGATCTTCTCGTAAGATCAAGCTTGTGACAAATGGATAGAAACGATGGGGAGATTTAATCTTGAATCAACCTTGGTCCAGGAATGGAATTGACGAATACTTTTGGAAAAACCGTTCGATGTGCAAATCTTCTTTTCTCTAGCACATCGAATGTGTATTCATTTTCAAACATAAAAAGTATCTCTGATTGTAAAAATACTTTTGGAAAAACCGTTCGATGTGCGAATCTTTCTTTTCTCTAGCACGTCGAATTTGTACTATTTTCAAATACAAAAAGTATTTTTGATTGAAAATTGATCATTCTTATAAAACCTTCGTCGTATTGGAAAACTCTTTCTCTTAAGCAATACGCGATTGTTTTTCAAATCATTTTTCATCAATCAGTGAATCTCAATTATTGGTTCACTCACTCCGTGTTGTCTTCTTTGAGACGTTCCGATTTGAGAACAACTAGAGCAAATTGCGAAACCTGTCAAGGAGATTCTTAGGAATCCTACCGATCACAGCGATGCTTGTCTCGATCAGCGGGAACCGTGGGCGTGTACCTCAATTCAACGAAGTGACCAAAGACACTTTCGTGTGTTTTATTGCTAACTGTTGTTTGCGGTACATTTAGACGGTTGCGGTGATCGTAATTGAGGAGTCAATCCAAAGTCGCATGCTCACAAAGATCCACACTTAATTTGAAGAAATCATGGTGGTGCATATCTACATAACACGGTTCGATATTTTATACTATGCTACGCTCTGTTCACGCAAATATCATGAACCGAGAAGGCTTCCGCTACTACGATGGAAAATGTCATGATTCAAAAGTGTGAGCATGTCGGTCCGAAAGTCACAACTTCACATGATGGCAACACAATAAAAGGTGATCCAGAGATTTACTGTGGCTGATGATCTCAAAGAAAGCTCGAAGATCATCAAAGATGTGGATCAGTTAAAGGTCTCCACTAAAAGTACAAATCAATCCGGACTTTGAAGAATCGCTACAAAAGCACAAAGATGCAGATATTGAAGAATTCAAGTCTACGAGCTCAAGACTGAAGATTTAATAGAATGCTAGGATTCAAAATGTAAATCATGAGGTGACCTCCCTTAGGGGGAGATTGTTAGGAATTGGAAATTCCATGATAAAGAGTCGGTCACCCCAATTATGGTCTAGCATATGTTAGCTCGTAGACTTGTAGTTATTTACGTTGTTTAGTAGTTAATTAGTTAGTTTGTAGCGTAGTTTAGTTTAGAGCAACACCGTGGAGGAAGGACGGGTCTTTACCCATCAGTATGCTCGATCCACGATCCGATAGGAGGACGTATTGTTTGTAAGTATAAATACCCCTTCCATCCATGGAAGGGGTGTGGCTTGGCAATCTAACCTTTTACATTTTATTGAACCAACTCTCTACCAAGAACACCATCTCTCTACTTTCTCTCTCTAAAATGTCAAACATGTATTTTGATCATCCAAGACCACCCGAATCATCAAACACAATAAATATAACGATCCTACAAACTCCAATCTTCAAATGTGACCGAGGTGGCCTCTTGGATACTAAATCAATAAAGCTCACACTACACTACTTATAACATCGCACTTTACAATAACATAATCATAACAACTTTTTTTTTTCTTTTTTTCGAGTCACCTTTTTTTTTTCAACATAACAATAAATAATATCCCCCCCACTTGAGATGAACAATGGGAATTAGGGGGGTCTTCAATGATCTTCAAAAATGTTGTCGGTGAAAGTGTGATTTCCGAACCTTTCCACTCGAACCTTGAACTTAGGCAAATGATGACTTTCCAATTACAAATAAAGACTACATGGTAGGCTAAGGTATATAGGTGTATCGAAACAATATATTGGGTGAACAAAATGAAAGGAATGACTCAGAAGGGTGTATCTAGGGGTATCTTGCACTAAAGATGAGTGCAACAAAAAAGGTTTCACATGGGGGTCGAAAAGTCGAGGTGACTAATCGATAGACTCACAATGGTAGGCTGTTTGGGTGATAATCCTATAATATTGCCTTCTAAAACTGAAAAGTCCAAATACATCGAGCTAACTCAACATACCTCGTTTATGGTCTTGAAATGATGCAAAGGCCAAGTTCTAAAGTTTACAAGCTACCCAAGACACTCATAATTTGGTGGATTTGGGGTAAAATATTAGAAACGGATAAGGCTAATCTCACCATATAATATCAAGGGTTGTATGTGCTCGGCTAAGGTCTAATCTAGTTAGGTTAAGAAAAACATGTCAAAATTTTAAAATGGCATAATTTTTCAAAATAAACTAGAAAAATGAGGGCGAAATAAAGCTCAAGAGATAATTCTACGCCCGTCCCCCCACTTAAATTGTACAAAGTCCCTTTTGTACTAGGCATTAAATAAAGGTGAAGAGAAAGGTAGAATTAGAGCGAGAACTTCCCTGAAATTTTCTCCATAAAGAAGGAAGGCCTACGAACAAGAGACATGCCTTCGTATAAGCATCATGAACAAACTTCAATCCCTGAAATCACAATACCGACAAGTATAATTCTAAAAAGAAAATATGAAAAATGAAAAACAAACCTAACTCACTTTCGTAGGAATCACGGTTGCATTTAGCGAATGTAACAAGCCTTTTAAACCACTTGGTGTCCCAAGTGGATGAGTGAAGTCTCGTGAGGGTTTACAGGGAACACACCCACAAAGATCATTTAAAAACTAATACAAGGTTACTGTGTTTTAAAATGAAAGAATTAAAGCAAAGGAAAGTTACGTCGTAACTCTTTTGAGGAGTTCTGCCAGAATCGGCAAAACTGGAATGAGTCAAAGCGAGTAGTTCTGACATAACCACCGAGATGGTATTATGCCAGTAATTGGTAATCGTCAAGAATTTGCCGCTAAAATGTTGGTTCGGCGTTATCACCAAAATGAGTTACGCCAGTAACTCTGTCTTGAGATCAACAAACCGCAGCTGACAATTACTTCCTCGTTTCCTGCAAAAATAGTTAGAAAACACAAAACCCAACAAAAAAGGAAATAAAATAAAAGAAAGGGATAATTCGGGTTGTCTCCCGAAAGAGCACTTTTCTATATTTATGAGTCTTTAAGTTAGACTTAGAGCCGCGGGGCTACCAGTGCTTGTTGGTCATTTCGTAGACATGGCAATCTCCACGCTGGATCCAACTTACCAAATTATCATCCCTCTTGTAGTCATTTCCCAATTCTAAACAGCCTGAGTAGAAACTTTTGATTTTCTGGTTAGGGTGATCAATGCCTTTTTCTTTGTCTTCCTCACTGATATTGAGTAAAGGTTGAGCTTGGCTCAACTGCCTCTTGGTCCAATTTCTAAAGTTCTTGATCATTCTCGGCATTTTTAAAATAGTCTTGTCATCGTTAATCTTCAACCATACTAACCCTTCTTTTTCATTTTTATCTAAACCCGACATTTCCTGAAAGGGCTTCCCTAAAATTATTCCCGTAAGACCATCCTCCACAAATTCACTTACGTCGTCTAGAACCATAAAGTCTACCAAAAATGAATGAGTTCCCACGAAGACATGGATGTTAGTTGCAAATCCAAGAAAATTATTCCCCTTATATTCTAACTCTTTCTTCATAACTTGGTTGTAGCATTCTTTTGACTGGGGAAGTAGTGTCAATAAATGGGTGGAAGTCGATGAACCCGATTTTGCATGAGATCTTAAGATAATATGGGTTTCTATGATGTATGCGTGTTCCTACCTCATGAAATTTAGGTTGGTCTAGTTGCGAAAACGTCTTACCAGAGTTATCTTGCCAATGGGCCATCTCGATGTCACTAGAGAGGTCTTCAGCACTCAATCCTAAGTTATCCTCTTCCTCAAAATTGACGAAAACATCAAAATCTCTCCCCGAGTCAACCTCTCCAGGATCCGGGGGGTCGCTAAGAAATTTTTCTAAAGCTTCACCAAAATTGCCTACGGGGTCAATTGCACATACCTTCTCCGGGGTAGACAAATGTTCATTAGGTCCGAAAGTAGCAATTTCTCCATTAGCTTCAAGAGTCAACTTTCCAAAGAAAGACATCCACCTTAGTATGAGCGTTAGCAAGCATAGGTCTTCCTAAAATGACCGGTATTCTCATTGTCTTCCTAATGTCAAGAATCACAAAATCTCGGGAAAAGGAATTTCTTAATTTTCACCAACACATTTTCAACAATTCCCAATGGCGATTGCATAGATCGATCGACCATTTCAATTTTCATCTTGGCGACTTTAAGTTACCAATCCCCATACGCAAAAACATCGAGCGAGGCATTATGCTAATACTTGCTCCAAGATCGGCTAGGGCATTACACATGTTTAGACTCCCGATATAGCAAGGAGAGTGAAACATCCCGGATCTTTTCCTTTGCAGTAGCTCGTTCCTCAAAACCGCTGAGCATCTTTCGTTGAGGTGAATTGTCTCATCAATACTTAATTCCTGCGCAATATCATGATGATTAGTATTAACAGAATTATTGATAGGAGGGTTTACGGGCAAAGTTTGCTCCATAAGTGACTGTCTCTCCATGCTGATTCGTCGCTTAACTTTTTCCGAAAAGGTTAAAGGTTCTTCGAGGATAGTTTCTACAGTGTGGACAACTTCCTCCTCCCTAGCTGCTAAATAACCAGAGATAGCTTCTGAACATGAACTAACACTCTTCTCCAATCTTTTAATCCTATCATCGTGCATTTTGAGAGAAGAGATTGTATTATCCACGAATGTCCTCATCAATTTTTCAATCCTATCATCTCGTTCTCTTGATTCCTTGATGTGGTCAAGAATTTTTCTTTCAAGATCGCTCCCGGTTTTGGTCCTAAACACGCTCTTAACCTTTTCAACCCTGCATGCTTCAGCTTCTCTTTCTAACCTTCGTTTTTTGAAAATTTCCCCGTAATTGTATTCTTGCTTTGTTATCGTCTTTATTACCTTATGATCGAAATTGTCTCTCGGTCCGTACCCTGTATCCATGTGTGTTAGGAATTGGAAATTCCATAGTGAAGTGTCGGTCACCCCAAATATAATTTAGCATAAGTTAGCACGTAGACATATCGTTATTTACTGTTTATTAGCTTAGTTATTAGCTTAGTGCAATACCGTGGAGGAAGGACGGGGCCTGATCCACAGTCCGAAGGAGGACGTTAGTATGTAACTATATATACCCTCTACCTCCTAAGGTAGAGGGTTGGACCTTTCATTCTTAATCTAACCTTCTAAGCTTTCTTTCACTTTCTCTCTCTAGAAAGGCTCCCATCCCACTTTCTCTCTCTAAACCCTTAAACCATACGCCCCATTTATAATGATATGATGTGTTTGTGAAATCCAATATGTTATAAATGATATCAGAGCCAGGTTTGATTATCTCTCTTACATATCCTTGGATTTCTGGTGTTTTTAGATGGTTTTTGAGTTTGAAAAAGTTTAGTGGTTTTTGCATCATTTGGATCATTTCTAGTGTTACAGTTTGAATTTTTGGTGTACCTTTGTGTTAAGAATCATTGTAGGTGCTTGGGTTTTGATTTGGAAAGCTTGAATCACTGTGGTTGGGCTTGTTTTGGATTGAAAAGTGTGTTTTTGAAGTTTTTCTTGCTAGCGACTTGGCTCTCGTAGTGTTTTTCATCGTAGCGACTTGCTTCAGTAAAAGTTAGCGAGTTACAGTGTTAGTTGTTAGCGACTTGAGCCTAGCGACTTGTCTATTGAGACAAGCTGGCAAATAGTACAAGTTAGTAGATTCTCCACTACGGCTAGCGACTTGATGAGGTTAGCGACTTGCTTCAGAAATTGTTAGCGAGTTGTAGTGTAAATTGTTAGCGACTTGGATACTTAGCGAGTTGCTCTTTAGCGACTTGTTGCTCTAGCGACTTGTGTTTAGCGACTTGGTTCATAGCGACTTGGTCACTCTAGCGACTTGTCTTACTAGCGACTTGTTGACTTTTCCCGACAAAACTTCAAACGGCCATAACTTTTGAACCGTAACTCCGTTTTCAGCGTTCTACCCATCAAAACGACCGTGAGAACAAGAAGAATGGCACGCCGAAACAACTAAAGTTCATTCAGGTTAACCTTCGAGGCCTAAATCCGCTCCGAACAGAAGTTATTGATGTTTTTATGTTTTTAGACCTAAATTTCTCCGTAAAATCGTGCAACAACCAACCCAAATCACAACCAAACAACATCTCTGCTAATCCTACAAACAATCATAAGACCCAACACACAATTGTCTATCATTGTGTCGATCCATCAGTTATCTTAACACGTTCTATTGGTCACTATATCACGGTTTCTTCTTGATTTTGTAAAATCCCGCGAAAGAATCAATTTCTCGGTTTTAATCTTAGACTTGTAAAATCCCGTGTATACTACAACATCATGTCTTACTCTCTTGACCGGTGATTTGGAGGTACTTAAATTGTATGATGCTATGGACAACTATGATAATGTATGCTACATCGAGCGGTTAAAGATGTTTGAATTAATCAATGAGGACGTGAGATCTTCATGTTCGAGTACAATGAGAATGATTTGCACCGCTAATGCTACGTAATGCCATGAAAAGGAATCTTTGCATTATACCCTATCAACAACTTCACTCACACCTCATGTTACTTCTACCTTTTGGTATGGAGCGAGCGTGCAATGCTCTTTTCCATCAAGATTTATCCACATTAACGGGAACATTACTATTGAACTTAGAACAATTGGAACAACAACTTGTCAAAGAAAAGGTTCAAAGGATAGTTCCGGTCGCACTACAAGTGATCCACAACCAATTTCATCATTCATCGGTGGGGAATTTACATCGATTATGATCAAGGCATGGTGAAATGTCTTTCAAGAAATACTTTGGAATGGAAATTGGCGTGTTCATAGAGACACTTATCCATCTCATGGACAAAGTGGAGAAGTATATTGAGGAAGTTACTCGGAAAGATGAAATAATAGATGAGAGTGCAGTACATTGTTGATGAAAGTTGTGATGAGTTGGGTAATGTATCGGTTGAAGAATCGGGTGTTCTTGAATGCGAATAACGAGAGAAAACAAAGAATGATGCAACAAATTGTTCAAGAACTCATGTTACACATGATGTGGATGCGAGATATCAAACAGATAAATGAGCAGTGTCATGTGATGAGGTAACCTTAAGCTGTTTAACATAATGCATTTGCTAATGTACATAAACATCTTGATCTTAATCTTGAACATGATTCGATATATGTTCCTTGGTTGAGGTCGAGTCTAATAATTTCAAAACATATGATATGGTTGATAAAAAGGCTTTTGATGAACTTTCAAACAAATTCTCAAAACTTGAAAAACATTGCATTTCACTTGAAATTGCAATCTGAGTAAAGAAGAAAGTTTTCAACTTAACAAACCATGTAAAATCCGAACTTCACGAATTCCGTAAACTTTTGAAATTACCACTTTGAAAGCTCGACCAAGACAAAACTCAACTATCAACAATTTGAAGAAACATATTTCTAATATGCATGTGAAAAGTAATTTGGTTACAAGTAATTCGATGTTAATACTATTGATGATATTCAAATGAGAAATGATGAATTAGCGGTTTGTGTGGCCAAATTACTAAAGGAAAATGATTCTTTGAGAAAGCATCACATAGAACTAAGTGACTCATCAAAGAAGCTAGAACTAAGTCAATAGAACAAACAAACTCTTTGATAGAAAAATTGATGATCTCAAAGCTCAACTTGGGAAAAGTGTTTCGCTATTGTTGCTTTAAAAATGAGCTCGAGAAAAACAACAGGAATAGTGTGAACACTAAGTTTGCAAAACCATCAATCTTGAGGAAACCGGTTATTAGACAACCGAATGCGTTTAGATCCGAGCGACCAAAATTTTCAAAACGCGGTTTGCCTCCCAAGTTGATGCGAAACAAGTTTTGACAAAACCAGTCACTTCACCTTACTTGCCTAGGAAAAATGCTATGAATGACTTGTATAAGAACTCTTATCTAGAAATGGCTAGAAAGAAGGCACAGATTCGAAAAGACGGAATTTTAGGTGCAAGACCTAGGGTGATGAATTCTTCGAGATTTCAAGGCACTACTAGTAGTTCTAGACCATTACCTAGGAACACTATACTAAAGACTAGGGATTGGCTTGGATCTAAGATTAGTTGTGTTTCGATTAAAGCTATTCCCATAGCAGATCACTCTAAGAAATCTAGATCTATTTCTGAATCCAAACATGCTGTTTGCTCGAAGTGTCTGAAATGTATTTTTAATGCAAATCATGATAATTGTTTCACAAAATCCCTGAATAAAGTAAATGCTCATGCAAAGGTTCAACATGTTAAGTCTAGGATTTAAACTAAGTCATCTTCAGTGCATATGAAGCAAAACAAACCGAAAACTTTGCCTAGGTGGTTACCAACTGCTAAATATTTGGAAACTAGGAATAGCGATAAGTCTTCCACTATGCACAAGAAGCCTAACAATCCTAGATCTTGCCATAAGTGGTTACCATCTGGTAGAATTCTTAAGAATACTGGACTTAAGTGGATACCTACCGGAAATCTGTTTACCGATGACATAATTAAGGTTGACCGTGAAACCCCAAAGGGTTTGGATACTAATGTCACTAACCAAAATATATGCAATCAAGTTTGTAATATTAGTGCAGGTAGTCCTTACTCTGTTGCAGATACTTCGATCCTTCACTACATGGACTGGCTTAAAGTATGGATTACAAATGGATTGATATATCATAACTCACGGGTTCAAGTAATTCAATCTTGATATTCATTCGGCTATGAAGTCTGTTCACATCAGTTCAGGCCTCGTACTTCATCATTATGGCGTCTGCAGATAATACTTCAGGCCCCGTTCCTCAAAGAAAAGAAAGGTGTACGCGCTTGGCGCTTTATCTTCAAAAGAAAAGAAATCTTCATGTGTATGACCATTCTCATCGACATTCTTCATCAACAAGCATCATCTTTTTCCACGCTCTTTCAACCCTCAAGTGGATCTACGTTCATTGGTGTATATTCTTATTCACTTGTTCAAATCAAAAATGGCAACTTCGGATGCAATTTTTGAGGGGGAGAAGAGTGCATATACTACATGTTGATGGATGCTTGAATTATGGTCATATGACTCTCCTTCAACGCCTAATGCTTCACTTTCTAAGGATAACTGGGGAAGCTCATGCTCCGGTTCCTACTGACTCAATTGGTTCACCATATAAGAAGTACTTCTCAGAATTCTCAAGAAACCTTATCTCCAGTTATTTCACAAGGCGTTGATAATGTCTATCATGATATTGTAGTTGCACTATTGAATAATGATCTGCTCTTTGGTATTTCTTTACCAAATCTTCATGGATTATTGTTCCTCTCATTGTGCACACTATAAATCAACCTCATGAACATTAAGGAAAATGACTACCTCATCCGCTCGAAGACATTATTGGTGAATCTTCCATATCAGTCTCTACATGTATACCTTTAGGAAGAATGCGTTGATGTTGAGGAATCATTTGTTCCGGTTCATTCAGTGGGTCAATGTACATCCGGTTGTATGTTTATTCACGTAGTGGGCATTTTACACAAGTTGATTACTTCAGAGTTAATCATTTATCACTTATTTGAGATTGAAGTTGACTTTCACAAAGGCGTGTTCTTATTAGATAACTTGCTCGAGCTTAACAATTTGAGTTGAAGACTTGGCTTATCTAGTTTCCAGCAGTAGGTTTGGATGGTTGAAGACTTGGTTAACTATCAGGAGTTACATTGTTTTACTCAGTGTCACACGATAATGTCGTTGTGGATAATCGCAAGAGGTGTTAATGTCTCATACTTTGGTTGAGTATTGAGTACTTAGAGATTTGCTTGGTGCATAAATTCTCAACACCGTTCTTCCATCATTAAGTGCAAGCTTAAGATACAAATGTGGGGAATTCGACTTCAGTTTCAAGTTTGGTATATCGGTTTTTCTTCTTTCGTAGTCACTTCAAGTTGTCTACGTATGGGTTGATAAAGATAGTCAAGGAGAGTTTTTGTAACAGTTGATTCTCACAGGATTCATTTGAGCTAATTATGGTTCTTCTCTATTTCAAGAATATTCGGTATGTATAATGTGTTGCTGATTCTGAGGTATCAAAACTAGCAAGGGGGAAGGAGACATACATCTAAATACACAACGAGTACACATGATGAACCTAATACTTCTTCGCTATTGAAGTAATCCAGGGAAAGACAAATGTCATAACCGTAGAGATACTCAGTGTTTACTCATAGCTTCTGGTGTATTATTCCAACTATTTGGGGGGAGGATATATTATTCCAACTATTTGGGGAAAGGATGTATTATTCCAATCATTTGGGGGGAAGTGGTCTCTGGATACTTTTGGTATGTGTTAAATCAGCCTTCAGTAGGAAGAAATATGAGAAGAATATTTGGATCGTGAGATGATATTGTTGATCGACATCTTCTACATGATTTATGATAAAGTGCTTCCGGTTAGTGCTTCATGTACACAATGTAATGATGATTCCGATGAGATCGCAACCATCAAGGGAGACATATGTGTACATCAGGGTCGCACAACATATTCACATGATCGAGCTTAATCGGTTATTCGGAGTTGACATCATGCAGAGAAGATCGATGATTCACCCCGATTCTTGTGATGTCGTTGTCTCTACTTTGGTTGGGTACTTGTGTACATTATGGGTGTATGGTTATATGGAAGATAAGCGGAATGCACTTGGTAAAATGAAGATGTTGATATATTGTTCCCTAAATAGACAAGCGGTCAATCTCAAAGAGTAATGTGTACATCGGGACGACATGAGTTCATGTGATCGGACCTAATCAAGTTATTCTGGATTTGATAACCACGGAGACGATCAATGTTTCAACTTGTTACTTTGGTGTTCTCGAATTCTTCAGGGTGCTGAGCTTCATTCAATGAGACCGTTTTATTCATTTCTACTTCTTGGGAGAATGGTCTTTATTCTTAGTTTGTCGGTTTGGGGGAAAGCTGCCAAAAATTCACCTTTGAAGGCTTAAGTTCTTGCGACGATTCTAGAGCCTCGGAAGCTTTGGTGGTGAATGTTTAAGAGATGATGATTCCTATCTTCTACAACGGGGCTGCTCGATATCCTTATCTCGGTACTCGTATCATCATCTTCTTAAACTATATCATCTTATCTATGTTTGTATATATTTATCAAAAACCAAATATAAAAATATAAAATCAACAAAAAAGAAAATAGAAAAATATAAAACCAACAAAAACACATAAAAATCAGAAAATTTTAAAAATACAAAAAATATTGTTTTCTCAAGACATGTCTTCTGGTATCGATGACATCTACGGTCTTAGAAATGTCATTCAATAATGGCACAGGACTTTAGATGAAGTTTGAGAAGGAGGTGTAAATATTTCTTTCTAAAAATGTCTCAAAATATGGCTTGCAGTTATTTCAGACTGTAACCCGTGCTTAACACTATGGCTTGCTATTATTTCAGATAGCAACCCGATCTTCAAGGAAGGAAAGTGCTGTGCTAAACAAATTTTCAAAATACTTCGTGCACTTATCCTAAAACAAAATGGGGAAAGTATGTCGAAGGACTGCTGTTCCTACTCAAATATTTTTCCGTCTATAATTCTTCAGAAAAATATTTGTTGTATTCAAAAATGGTGGAAATTGAGTTGTTTGTAAATCAATCAGATTCAGAGTTTTCGTTAAAATTGAAAACTCAATCAATGACTTCAGCGCTTTTAAACTTTTCAGAAAATAAGTCATTGATTGAGGGGGAGAATGTTTTCAAACCTATATCATCTAACGGGCTTTCTTAATTATCCTAAATGCTTAACTGAAAAATGTTGTTAACCTACGTTGAAGGACTAGGTGCCTAGGATATGATTGTTAGGATTAGATGATTAGAGTTTGATAAACACATTATTCCCATGCCATATATGAATTGATTGATATGTTGAATTGACTTTTATTAGTCGATTGCTGTTTGGGTGTTGTCGACCACCATATATTTGTTTGTGTCCACTAACATATGTAGATATTTTGGAATAAGAATGTTCCCGATCCGGATCCCACAATTGAAGATGATTGGATGCCGAAAGGAAAGGGTAACTATATCTTGTGTTGACAAATGAAGAAACGGAGCTTAATTGGACTTCTATGGAGAGTTGGCATGGAAAAATGCAGCGTAAGAGATCTCACCGCATCGTGAGATGGTTTTCTTCATCAAGAAATGAAGAAACGGAACTTAATTTGACCTCGGTTGGCATTAAATGCAACGTAAGAAGTCTCACTACATCGTGACGATTTTTCTTCCAAACCCTACAAAGAACAACAACAATAAGCAGCTCAACCACCTAACGTATCTTTGTGCAGGACAAGTAGTGGATGATAACATTTTTTAAACAATCTTTTAAATAATATTGTTTTGAAAAATGGAAAAATATTGGTTTTGAAAATTAATTGGTCTTAATCTTAAAAATCACCGGACTTCAATTTATCAAAACTTAAGTCACTCAATCATCGACTACGATAATCGATTGAGGGGGAGAGTGATTTAAAACAAAATATTTTCAAACGATATTTCTTCATAAAAAGTCCGGTCTGTACAACATAAAGTGGTGATCTAAATATTTAATGTTATATCATGGTATGATTTTCTTTAAAACTCAAAGATCTTACAAAATGAAATTTTTTCTGTTCTTGTTTGATTGTGAAATTGTTTTATTTTACTAAAGATCTCTTAAAAACAATCATACCTGACACTAACAATCTTTAATGTCTTAAAATGGTCCTTATCTGTCATTTTTTCATAATCAAATCTTGCCACGTCTTTCCCCAAAATTCTCTAAATGATTTAAATCTTTTGGGATCACAAATCTCAAATGGTTTGAAATTTTGATCGGGGGAGAGATCGTGATTTAAATCTCTTATCTGTTTAAATGGAATTGGTTTTAGTCCTTTAAAGGCACTCCTGCCTCCATGTGCCAAACGATTTCAATATACATAATGCACATGTTGAGGGGGAGCATTTATCCAAAAACATGATGAGTTTTTAAATCAGGCACATTTTCTCCCATGTTTTCTAAATCTTATTAAATCACTTGGGATCCAAAATCTCAAAGGGTTTGATATTTTTGATCGGGGGAGAATTTGTGATTTAATATGAAATTTGATAAAAGGTGATCATTTGATTCGATGTGCAAGCTCTTTCTAATATGTGCCAAACTCTTTCGTATATCGATGCACATATTGAGGGGGAGCGAATGGTTTCTTAATGGCTTGTATGATCGTAATTGTGCTTCATAAGAACTCTTTCCTCTATGTGACAAAATGATTTCAAATATCCTATGCACATATTGAGGGGGAGAATTTACCAAAAGAAATTCAAATGGATCTTTCTACTGAAATTGTGATCAAGAAATTATTTCAAAGAACTCTTGCCTCCATGTGCTAAACAATTTCAAAATCATATGCACATGTTGAGGGGGAGCATTTCTAAATGATCAAAAACAATTAAGGTACAAAATGTTATGATTTTATATCACAAGTGCCTTGATTGGATTTTTCAAATGATTTTTCAATTGGTTTCGAGAAGGAATGAACTGTACCAAAAGACCGACCATTTTACTTTATGTATGGAGTTATAAGGTTGGTGAGGTTAGGTATTAGTTCCCACGATCCCGCCAGAGCCGGAGGGATCTACCCAGGGACAATCCACTAGATAGTGTAGAGTCCTTAGATATGATTTAAAAAAAGGAGAAAAATGAGAAATGGGAAGAGTGCGGATGAGGCGAGCTAGTCTTGGAATAAACACAACAAGGTTCTAGTAATGAAGTCTCGGTAAGCCTTTGAAGGGTTGAAGAATGAAAAAGAATTGAATGTGAAAGGGTGAAAAGAAATAGCCTCAATAATTCAACCTTAGGCGTAAACCGGGTTCAATACATATGCTCTTGGTGTTTACTAAGGTAACATTGGTATTGAAGACAAGGCGTCATGGACCCGGTGGACTTTGCACTAAACTTCCCAAACTACTCAAGTTCCTCTTAAAAGGGCTTGTTTCATTCTTACGGGGAACCGCCATTATCTATCGACTTTCTCTTAGAGATTGTTGATATTGAAGAAGGAGACGCTCTCCCTAGTCTCCGGCATAGGGAACCAAATGTGCACAATTGAGGCTAGAGCCAAGAGATCATCCACAATATCTCATTAGGACACAAAATTAATGAAGACTTGCTGTTTCACACTATGTGGAAAGTAAGTATATATTGAGAGTCCTACGCATTATCCTTGTGGTATTGCCAGAACATCCGAGTGATATGTAAAGTATTCACTATGAATATGGAAATCCTTCTAGAGCCAAAATCAAACAAGCTCTTGGTGGGTGACATGTGAAATCTTGCAAAAGATCAAGCTTGTGACAACTGGATAGAAAGCGATGGGGCGATTCACTCGTGAATCAACCTTGGTCCAGAAATGAAATAGCGAATACTTTTGGAAAAAGCATTCGATGTGCAAACCTTCTTTCTCTAGCACGTCAAATGTGTACTCATGTTTTCAAACACAAAAGTATCTACGATTGAAAAATACTTTTGGAAAAACCGTTCGATGTGTAAATCTCTTCTTTCTCTAGCACATCGAATGTGTATTCTCATTCAAATACAAAAGGTATTTTTGATTGAAAGTTGATCTTTCTCATAAAACCTTCGTGTTGCAAAACTCTTTCTTCTAAGCAATCCGCGATTGTTTTCAAATCAATTTTTCATCAATCGGTGAATCTCGATTATTTGGTTCACTCACTCCGTGTTGTCTTCTTTGAGGCGTTCGGTTTGATAACGGCTAGAATAGTTGCGAAACCCATCAAGGAGATTCTTAGGAATCCTACGATCACAGGCGATACTTGTCTCGATCAACGGGAAGCGTGGGCGTGTACCTCAATTCAAAGAAAGTGATCAAAGACACTTTCATGTGTTTTATTGCTAGCTGTTGTTTGCGGTACATTTGACGGTTGTGGCGATCGAATTGAGAGTCAATCCAAAGCCGCATGCTCACAAGCATCCACACTTAATTGAAGAAATCATGGTGGTGCATATCTACATAACACGGCTCGATATTTTTATACTATGCTTCGCTACTGCTCGCAAATATCATGAACCAATAAAGCTTCCGCTACTCGATGGAAAGATGTCATGATTCAAAGTGTGAGCATGTCGGTCCAAAAGTCACAACATCCATGATGGCAACACAATAAAGGGTGATCCGAGATTTACTATGGTGATGATCTCAATGAAAGCTCGAAGATCATCAAAGATGTGGATCGATTAAAGGCCTCCACCGAAAGTACAAAATAATCGGACTATGAAGAGTCACTACAAAGCGCAAAGAATCTTGATCCGGCGCCAAGCGAGTCAAGTCTAAAAGACTTAAAGCGCTCGCACACGGATGCAATTAAGATAAGAGAATCTGAGGGATTCCGGTCGTTATGTCCCACGGAGACTCAATGGTGTGTTAAACCGATTCGAGACGGTAGAATGACCACTAATGATAGCGATCGAGAAAGGATTTGAATAGGATAATTACACTCTTGAAAAAGGTAATAAATTAAAGCGACTTAAATGCAAATTAAGAAAATTAAAAGATAAAGATATTAAATAAACGCTATCACTATATTTAAAGTGATGAGCGTTTAAAACCTAAAACGTAAAACTTACGTTTAAATAAAAATAACGTAAGCGTATAAATAAAAGCGTGAAACTTATATAATATAAATCCTAAAAATATGAAAATACATTTTTACAATCCTAATGATAAAAGAAAATTTATAGAAAAAGAAAATTATTTTTACAACTATTTAATTAATTATTATTAATTAAAAACTATTTATAACTAATTAATAATACTCTAAAATAAAAGAAAATATGAAATAAGACTAGAAAAATAAACTTAAGACTTTGAAAAATCTAAAATACTATAAAACTAATTTTAAAACAGAAAATATATTTTTCACACTTTTTATATATATATTATTAATTTAAAACTATTTAAAACTAATTTAAATTATTAAAAATACCAAATAAAAGGAGAAAAATATGGAAAAATACTTTTTAAGCTTTTTATATTTATCTAAACTTAAGAAAAATGAAAAATTATTTTTTGGAACCTTTTCTTAATTTTTTGTATTAAAAGCTATTTAAAAATACTTAAAAACTAACTAAAATCAAGAAAAATACTAAACAAGCTAGGAAAAATCTGAAAAATTCAGGAAAAGTCTAAAATAAAATATAGAAGCTAGGAAAAATAGAAAAACAAGGAGTTGTTAGGAGGAATAAGGACCTGATGAGCAAGAGCTTATTGAAATAAGCTCTAGATTAAGCAAATGGAGTCCAAAGACTACCCAACTTAGACAGAAGTACCAATAAGCTAAAAATGACCAAAATCAACAAGAATCAACAAGCTAAACCTTCTGATAAGCTAGTTGCAATGATTTGGCTAAGCGAGATTATAAGCTAGAAACGTTGTGAAGTACTTACTTTTGAGCTTATGCATAAGCCGCACAATAAGCTAAAAGGAAAAGCAAAGAAAGGACTTGAAGGAGACACGGTTGAGAGCATGCAAACCAAAGATCAGACCCTATTGAGCTAAGATGAGCTTTATACAAGCTCATCAAAGTCTAGACAAGTCCTGTGAGACTTGTTCCCCCGCAGGACACTTAAGTCCACTTTAACAAGCTCTTTTGGTGATAGAAAAAATTGCAAAAATAAACTAAAATGCACATGAGAAAATAGACCAGGAAATATTTTAAATCAACAAGAATCACTGAAATTGGCTAAGAAATAAGCCCATGAAAATTCCTACTAGATGGGCCAAAACTTGGATTTTCAAATTGACTTTTTATCAAAACTTAAAGATTGACTTTTCCAAGTTTAATCTTGATTTAAGAACTGAAAGTGATATATATTGATGAAATAAGACTAGAATAAGCTATCCTAATAATATTTAAACATGAAACAAAAGTTTGATAATGCAAAAAGCTCAACAGTGAGCTGCTGAGATAAGTTAAGTGGGATTTGACTTTCTTAAAGTTGAAACTGGTTTTTTCTAGTATCTATGAGTTACTATGAGCTAATGAAACATGAGACTAACATAAGCAACATCACAAGTAGCCTATAACATAACTAAACTAATAAATCCAAACACCCCTTTAAACACAAATCTGCAAAGAAAAACTAATCCAAAGACTGAGCAGGCATAAATCATGATCAAACTAACTTGTATGAGCTAAATACAATTACTTAAACATATTAAAACCAAATGTAATCACGATACATGCACAACAAAAGATTGCAATATTGGCTAAAATGAAAAGTGAGATAAATGACTCACAACCTGTGTTTAGCTTATGCAGCCAACACCAAACCCAGGACTACTGTTCTTATTCCAAAACCAACCTAATATCACTCTGCTTCACCCAAATTTCCAACTCAAACTGTTTGACCCATTTTCCCATTACTGTTGACTTTCATTGACCATCCTTCAAAGTTACTTGAAAATGAAATGTGGCTTATAAAAAGCTATGTGAAGCTTGCATAAGCTTAGTTAAGCTGAGGAATGAGCTTTATGAAGCTTTTGAATAAGACTTGGAAATGGAAAATTTCAACAGTGGGGTTTGAACAAGAAACTTTAACATAACTTGAAATTATAAGCGGAAAGAGTTAATAATGATACAACATACTTAATTTAATACAAAGAAACAAGAAATTACAGGATTTTCACTTAACTAAAACTTTTAATATAAAAAGCGACATTAAATTAAAACTAAAAACTACAAGACACTCTCTTGCTTCATTCTTCATTCTTTTATACCCATCTTCATCTCTCTCTACGAAGCGGTTCCACCATTATTTTTGGCCATTGGATCACTAAAAGCCATCTTGGCCATTCAATGTGTTTTGGCGGAAAAGCGAGTTTATGATGGGGTTGATATTGAGGAGGGTAGGTGCATTAATGCCTTGGAAGGGTTGTTGAGAGGGGAACAAGTTGAGAGATAGGGTGGTGGGTTGTTGGAATGGTTGGAGGCAGGGGAGGAAATGGGGGAAAGGAGAAGGCGGGTAGGCTGGTTTGACCGATGTTTGTTGAGTGGCTATTAATAGGAGAAGGGTCAAAATAAGCGAGGGGTCCAAATGGTGGCGAGGTCCAAAAAGTGCAAAGGTCCAAGGTGCATGGATTAATACAAGGACTAATTTGTAAATTCGAAAATTGCAAGGACCAATCATGTCAATTCATCAAAGTTGATCAAAGGGCTAAAATGACAAAGTTTAATAATGCAAGGACCAAAGTTGCCATTTTCGATTTTCGAGGACCAGTGCGCAATTTTCAAACTTGGAGGACCATTTTGTAATTTTCTCAAACTTTTATATTTTCACCAAAGGACTAAATTTGACAAGTTTTGATTTTAAAAGGACCTTTGATGACTTTTCTTTTGAAATTTTGGCTCGGGGACTATTTTTGACAATTTTTGAAACTTGGGGACTAAAGCGCAATTTTGCACATTTGATAAGTTTTCATCGATTTTGATATTTTGCATTTAAAACACATAAAACAACGATTTGTGATATTTTGATCATTTGATGCGTTTTGAGTGTTTTCAGATGATTTTGCAGTTTATATTGTATAAAAATGATGAGTATTTAGACACTCATCAATCCCCACATTGAGATATTGCTAGTCCCTAGCAATGATTTGAAAAACATAATGGATTTTAATCTCTTTACCAAAAGCCATTACTTACGGGTAGCCAAATGTTTGAGTTCAAATAAGAACCATGGTACATCGATAACCATGTGATTTTGAGCAAACCATGTTGGTAAGCGGATTTGATGTGTCTTTACCGAAGCCGTACCCATACGGACTAGCCAACTCTTAGATAAATTATCAACATTATCTTTGGTGGTGATTACCAATTATGGCTTTTCCATTGCCTTTACCACAAGCCATAAACTTGCGGCTAGCCAACTCTTCACTTTTTAGGATATGGTGAGTTGAGAACCATACAATTTTGGGCAAATTGCAAGCCATATAAGCGGTTTGATATATCTTTACCAAGAGCCGTTTGCTCTGGATTAGCCAATCCTTTTGTCTTCTGAGACAAAGGCGGATGATAACGAATGAGTAAGTGTAGAACACTTACTCCAAAAAAATTTTGGCCAAAAGCGGGAATTGGGTAAATAATATATGAAATTGAGAATTCCCCACACTTAGAAATGAATATTGCCCTCAATATTCAAAGTACCGCGGTTATGCGAAACAAAAAACGAAAAGGAAATACTACGGCCATTATTTAGAAGATTTTTTTTTTTTTTTTTTTTTTTTTTAGAAGATATATATATATATATATAATGTGGGCATCACCCCCCTTAGGTGGTAGAAAGGGTGAGAAGACGAAATATGGGTGAAAACCCATATAGTGTAGCTCTTGTTTTTGGTTTCCGAGTCGCTAGCTTGACTCGACCCGCATTCATTGGTTCATGGGAAGCAAAGTGGAAAAACAATCTCCATCGGACTTTCATTTAAAATGTTTGGACAAACATTTGAAGCATGTGAAAGTTCCACACCGATGAGATATCTGAGAGAAAAAGCAGACCCGGCTCACGGATGGTAAATGAAAATGCCGGGGTCAAAGATAGTGTCCTCGCTCCAGAAGGAGTGAAGAGAGAGGAAGTCACCGAGTAGGTGAAGAAAGAAGGAGAATCATGATAACAATCATGAATAGATCTTCTTCCTCGGGATCAAGTCTTGATTGCACTTATTTGGATTTTCTTGGTTGAGCTCTTTGGTTTGGAAGGCATCTCGGGAGGGAGGGTTGGAAAATTTGTCATAAAAATACAAACTCTCATGATTGAGAACTTTTCCCCGATCATGATTTTGCCATCCGAACAATCATACTCCGGTGGAGATATGATATGAGAGAGTTCACGGAGAACTCCTCATGAAGAATCAATCACATAATGTGAATTTGTGAACTCTTGTTCCATTGTGGGCTCATCACTATCCTCACCGAGTATCAAAGAGTGGATTCTCGAGAAATTGAAGTGAATTCGAGTTGAATTCAAATAGAGGATTAGTGAAAGTAGCTTTGAATGTTTCGGGAACTAAGTGATCAACATTCTCATTTGGATTGTTGGGATAAGAAGTGAGTGAGCGATCATTATCAATGAGATTTTCGGTCTCTCCCGGATCGACCGAGATCAAAGAGTGGATTGAAGTGAGTGAGTTCACGGAGAACTCCTCAAGAAGTGGATCGACATCGGTTTGAGGAAGTGATGCCTCAGCGTACTCGATGTCTCCATAGAAGCGCAATCGTCGCTAAGATCGAGATAAAGTTTCAAAATGATCTTGAGAACACTCGAGAGGAAAGAGATATCACACATATGGCCAATAGCTCCTGTGACTCTCTCGGGATTGGGATAAGGTCCTCGACACTAGATGATTCCATTTCGGAATAGTGCTAAAGCTCATCCCCGTGTTTAGAGTGAGTGGGAGTATTGGGTGTGATAACTTGAGGCGAGGAGTTTAGACGGACTAGCATACATATGTTTAATACTTAACATTTGTTCTTACGCTAGTAATTCCATCATAGTCTTTTCTCACGATGGATCATGGAAGGAGTCTCAGCGATGAACTTGATGACTGTTATAAAATTGTAGGATATCAAGGATATCTTCATCATCATCGTCATCGAGGAATGAAAGCGGAATCGAGAGCTGGATTTGGCGCTTTTCTATTGCAATTGATTCCCTAATGATTTTTCAAACGCAACTGGGAATCTAATTTAGCGACCCGCTCTTCGCTAACAAAACTTCCATTGATTTTCATTTGGATTATGGGATGACATAGCCGACTCCTCCTTAAGTTCTTTTAACAACTCCGAGTCTTGATGAAGGTCATCGTAGTTTCAAGAGGTCGCTTGAATCATTTGGTATTGTGGAGTTTGGTCATTATCTGAAGAGTCGTAATTGTTACAAGGAAATGGATTCCTTGTTTGACAATCCGAGCTAAAGTGAGGACCTCCACAATACTCACAGTAAGAAACTGATGTGGTACGTGAGTGGTATGTGTTGTAGTCATAATCGTTATCGGGAACACCGCTCATGACAAGCGTGTTTCCTAATTGACAATCGAGGCTGGAATGTGAACCACCACAGTACTCACAACAAGAAAGCTGTTGAGTATCATGATGTGGTGGCGATGGAATAAATCGGTTGTGTTATGGTAGGAATAGGGATCTTGGTTATAGGCAGACCCGTTTCACGATTCCACCATGCAACAAGCGGGGCAATTACCACCATTATAAGGACCACCACACCATTGACAACCAAGAGGGTGAGGATAAGACATAGAAAGAATCAAAGGTTAACGAGAGGTAAGAAATGAAGAATCAAAAAGGTAAGAGGGTAAAGAAGAATATTTTTGGTGTTTTGAAAAACATGATGATAAAAACAAAGAATGAAAATATTTTTGGCGTTAAAACACTTTAGGAAAAGTGTTAATGAACTTTTGGATTTTTGAAAACTTTACAAAAGAACTTTTACAAGCGATGGGGTATGTGCAAGAATGGATCGAAAAGGCTAAAACACGCGAAAGCCTCCCGTGTGCTTAAAATTTTGATCCGTCGAACGGTCAAGTCTAAAAGACTTAAAGCGCTCGAACACGGATGCAATTAAGATCGAGAATACGAGGGATTCGGTCGTTATGTCCCACGGAGACTCAATGGTGTGTTAAACAACGATTCGAGACGGTAGAATGACCACTAATGATAGCGATCGAAAGGATTTGAATAGGATAATTACACTCTTGAAAAGGTAATAAATTAAAGCGACTTAAATGCAAATTAAGAAAATTAAAAGATAAAAGATATTAAATAAACGCTATCACTATATTTAAAGTGATGAGCGTTTAAAACCTAAAACGTAAAACTTACGTTTAAATAAAAATAACGTAAGCGTATAAATAAAGCGTGAAACTTATATAATATAAATCCTAAAAATATGAAAATACATTTTACAATCCTAATGATAAAGAAAATTTATAGAAAAAGAAAATTATTTTTACAACTATTTAATTAATTATTATTAATTAAAAACTATTTATAACTAATTAATAATACTCTAAAATAAAAGAAAATATGAAATAAGACTAGAAAAATAAACTTAAGACTTTGAAAAATCTAAAATACTATAAAACTAATTTTAAAACAGAAAATATATTTTCACACTTTTATATATATATTATTAATTTAAAACTATTTAAAACTAATTTAAATTATTAAAATACCAAATAAAAGGAGAAAAATATGGAAAAATACTTTTAAGCTTTTATATTTATCTAAACTTAAGAAAATGAAAATTATTTTTGGAACCTTTTCTTAATTTTTGTATTAAAAGCTATTTAAAAATACTTAAAACTAACTAAAATCAAGAAAAATACTAAACAAGCTAGGAAAAATCTGAAAAATTAGGAAAAGTCTAAAATAAAATATAGAAGCTAGGAAAATAGAAAAACAAGGAGTTGTTAGGAGGAATAAGGACACGATGAGCAAGAGCTTATTGAAATAAGCTACAGATTAAGCAAATGGAGTCCAAAGACTACCCAACTTAGATGAAGTACCAATAAGCTAAAAATGACCAAAATCAACAAGAATCAACAAGCTAAACCTTCGATAAGCTAGTTGCAATGATTTAGCTAGCGAGATTATAAGCTAGAAACAATGTGAAGTCTACTTTTGAGCTTATGCATAAGCCACACAATAAGCTAAAAGGAAAAGCAAAAGAAAGGACTTGAAGGAGACACGGTTGAGAGCATGCAAACCAAAGATCAGACCCTATTGAGCTAAGATGAGCTTTATACAAGCTCATCAAAGTCTGACAAGTCTGTCTTGGACTTGTTCCCCGCACAGACACTTAAGTCCACTTTAACAAGCTCTTTTGGTGATAGAAAAAATTGCAAAATAAACTAAAATGCACATGAGAAAATAGACCAGGAAATATTTTAAATCAACAAGAATCACTGAAATTGGCTAAGAAATAAGCCCATGAAAATTCCTACTAGATGGGCCAAAACTTGGATTTTCAAATTGACTTTTATCAAAACTTAAAGATTGACTTTTCCAAGTTTAATCTTGATTTAAGAGCGAAAGTGATATATATTGATGAAATAAGACTAGAATAAGCTATCCTAATAATATTTAAACATGAAACAAAAGTTTGATAATGCAAAAGCTCAACGGTGATTTCTTTGAGATAAGTTAAGTGGGATTTGACTTTCTTAAAGTTGGCGGTTTTTCTAGTATCTATGAGTTACTATGAGCTAATGAAACATGAGACTAACATAAGCAACATCACAAGTAGCCTATAACATAACTAAACTAATAAATCCAAACACCCCTTTAAACACAAATCTGCAAAGAAAAACTAATCCAAAGACTGGGCAGGCATAAATCATGATCAAACTAACTTGTATGAGCTAAATACAATTACTTAAACATATTAAAACCAAATGTAATCACAGATACATGCACAACAAAAGATTGCAATATTGGCTAAAAATGAAAAGTGAGATAAATGACTCACAACTGTGTTTAGCTTATGCAGGCCAACACCAAACCCAGGACTACTGTTCTTATTCCAAAACCAACCTAATATCACTCTGCTTCACCCAAATTTCCAACTCGAACTGTTTGACCCATTTTCCCATTCTTGTTGACTTTCATTGACCATCCTTCAAAGTTACTTGAAAATGAAATGTGGCTTATAAAAGCTATGTGAAGCTTGCATAAGCTTAGTTAAGGTGAGGAATGAGCTTTATGAAGCTTTTGAATAAGACTTGAAATGGAAAATTTCAACGATGGGGTTTGAACAAGAAACTTTAACATAACTTGAAATTATAACTGGAAAGAGTTAATAATGATACAACATACTTAATTTAATACAAAGAAACAAGAAATTACAGGATTTTCACTTAACTAAAACTTTTAATATAAAAAACGACATTAAATTAAAACTAAAAAACTACAAGACACTCTCTCTTGCTTCATTCTTCATTCTTTTATACCCATCTTCATCTCTCTCTCTTCCTGAGCAGTTCCCACCATTATTTTGGCCATTGGATCACTAAAAGCCATCTTGGCCATTCAATGTGTTTTGGCGGGAAAAGCGAGTTTAATGATGGGGTTGATATTGAGGAGGGTAGGTGCATTAATGCCTTGGAAGGGTTGTTGAGGAGGGGAACAAGTTGAGGAGATAGGGTGAGATGGGTTGTTGGAATGGTTGGAGAGCAGGGGAGGAAATGGGGGAAAGGAGAAGGCGGGTAAGGCTGGTTTGACCGATGTTTGTTGGTGGCTATTAATAGGAGAAGGGTCAAAATAGGCGGGGGTCCAAATGGCTGGCAGGGTCCAAAAAGGTGCAAAGGTCCAAAGGTGCATGGATTAATACAAGGACTAATTTGTAAATTCTGAAAATTGCAAGGACCAATCATGTCAATTCATCAAAGTTGATCAAAGGGCTAAAAATGACAAAGTTTAATAATGCAAGGACCAAAGTTGCCATTTTGATTTTCGAGGACCAATTCGCCAATTTTCAAACTTGGAGGACCATTTTGTAATTTTCTCAAACTTTTTATATTTTTCACCAAAGGACTAAATTTGACAAGTTTTGATTTTAAAAGGACCTTTGATGACTTTTCTTTTGAAATTTTGGCTCGGGGACTATTTTGACAATTTTTGAAACTTGGGGACTAAAGCGCAATTTTGCACATTTGATAAGTTTTCATCGATTTTGATATTTTGCATTTAAAACACATAAAACAACGATTTGTGATATTTTGATCATTTTGATGCGTTTTGAGTGTTTTCAGATTTATATTGTATAAAATGATGAGTATTTAGACACTCATCAAATCACGAGACATTGAAGAATTGAAGTCTCGAGCTCATATGAGAAGACAAAATAGAATGTTAAGATTGAAATGTAAAACATGGGGTGACCTCGCTTAAGGGGAGATTGTTAGGGTGGAAATTCCATAGTGAAGTGTTAGTGCACCCAAATATAATTTAGCATAAGTTATCTCGTAGACATATCGTTATTCTTGTTTATTAGCTTAGTGCACACCGTGAGGAAGGACGGGTCTTTACCCTTGTATGCACGATCCAGCGGTCCGAAGGAGGACGTTAGTATGTAACTATATATACCCTTTACATCCCAAGGTAGAGGGTTGGACCTTTCATTCTTAATCTAACCTTCTAAGTTTTTTTTTCAATTTCTCTCTCTAGAAAGGCTCGCATCCCACTTTCTCTCTCTAAACTCTTAAACTATACGCCCCATTTATAATGATATGATGTGTTTATAAAATCCAATATGTTACAATGTGCCACTTGTAGCAATGTTTAGAAATACGCTGAATACATTCCAGGGCCTGATCAGGAGTCAAGCTAGGAATAGGTCTTGGTGAATCAAGAAGTTCTCGTGTTCGCGCATTAATCCCACGATAGAAGGCGTATCACGATCGATGTTTATTTAAATCATGGGTAGGGCATCGATAGAAGCTCATTAAATCTTTCCCATGCTTGGTAAGCGTTTCTTCTCGACTGAGCAATTGATAGATTTTCCCGAAGCTTGGCCATTTTAAGGAGGGAAAAATTGCGGGGCAATTCTTTTCTAAGTTTATCCACGCTCCTTTACAATCATTAGGAGTTTGTTATACCATCTTTTATTTGTCCCGAAAGAGTCGTAGGAAAAATCCTTGCGTTGTTGAATAGCCGGAGTACCTCGGCGTTGAAAAGAGAGGACAAGTGGAGAACATCTTCTATGTGATCTGGCGTCTTCATCTTCGTTTCGAAAACTCAAGTTCATCTAACTCTCGAATAATATGATGCGGAATGAGTATTTTTCGATGTGAGAATCTTGAGTGAAGCTTAGATTAGCGATTCTCATTTGGTCGCTCTAAATACTTCTCCATAGTTAGGTCATCGATATTATTTTTATTGATGACCTCAGGTTCTAACGTCCATCAGTGCGATTAGTAAAATGAGAAGATGTTGTGAATAGGAGCAGGAGAGTAGACTTTCCTTCTTGAAATTGCTTCTCCGGGTCATCGAATGGGGTGGCAGGAAAAGGCCTCGAGTGCGAGTCTTGTATCGACATTATAAGAAAGAAAATTAAAAGCAGACTTAATATGAAATCCTAAAATAACTCCCGGCGTAGCGCAAAAACTTGATCACGAGTTTCTTGACGGTCTTAATATTTATAGTGTCTCGCTATACCTATGGTCTACCCTAGTGCACTTAGCAGGCGGTGTACCCGGTCGTGTGTGGTGTAGTAAGCAGTGAAAGCCGAGGTCGTCCCAAGAGCTATGTGTGTTGGATTATTACTAAGTCTAATTGTCACAGAATAATAGTTTCGAAAGGGATTTAATTAATTAAACTACTAAAGCAGAATAAAGTAAATAAAAGCAGATAAATGGTAAAGGGAAATCAATAGAGGAGAGTGGTGCCAACCTAGTTAATCCTCCTAGCTAGTTATGTCTCGTCTACCTACTTCCAATTACTTGGTGGGGTCAAACTCGAGAGGACAACATTTGGTCAATTAATTCTAACCTATCGGCAAAGATGCCACCACAGGAGAATCGGTAGCACCGTCGTAAGTCTGTTGTTCACGGTCCCTAAGCCAGTCATTAAGTACCGCTACATGCTAGATTCGTAATAGTGAGTGCTCGGCCGTTAGGAACTTAGACACTACACCCCAATTCTTAAGTTCATCCAAACAACGGTGATCGGTTGGTCAAATCGCACAAGTAGAAAGGGTGGTCGTCGGTTGGTCATATCTTACCACTTCCCGTCTCGGTCCGCTCACCTAAGGTCGGTTGGTCGTATCTCTGAGCAATTGGCCTCTCGCCATTCAAAACTACCGAACCAAGGGTGGCTACCAATGAACTATGCATGCATACACTTAGAAATAATTGTGCGGAGTAAAGTGATGAGTGTGTAAATACTCATCATTTTTCTAAAATAAGCGCAAAATCATCGAAAACACTCGAAACACATCAAAATGATCAAAATATCACAAATCGGTGTTTATGTGTTTCAAATGCAAAATATCAAAATCGGATGAAAAACATATCAAATTTGCAAAATTGCGGTTTAGGTCCCCAGTTTACAAAATTGTCAAAAATAGTCCACGAGCCAAAATTTCAAAGAAAAAGTCACCAAAGGTCTTTTAAAATCATAAATTGTCATTTTAGTCCTTTGGTGGGAAATCTAAAAATTTTGAGAAGTTGCAATTTTGGTCCCTATGTTAACATATCTACAAATCCAATCAGGACCCTTGTTTAACTACCCGAGCCCAAGCAGTTACCCTTGGCCCAAATACTTTACGGCCTTTTCCCACAACCCGACCAACCCAACCATTTAAATAACCAAGACCGCCCACTCTTTGTCTCCCAAGCCTGACCTTATCCTTTCACTTCCCCTCCTCGACCTTCACTAGCCACCTCTACACAACCCATTGTCCCCACCTCACCTACCCTTCCCAACGCATTAAATGCTAAGCCTTTCCATGTCACGATACCCAAACCAATTTTCCGCCAAAACAAGATTAATGGCTAGGATGGATTCTAGCCGTCCTAAGGTGGAGATTGCGGTGGGATTTGATCGAAGGTGAGAGAAAGATTTTGAGCATAAAAGGAGACCAAGTGGAAGCATGAAGAGTGTGTAGTCTTAGTTTTTAAAAGTTGTATGTCGTTTTAATATCAATAGGTCCTAATTAGTTTACGATTTGTAATTTTAAGTTATTTTGTATTCAAGTTAATCATTTAAGTGTATTGCAACTCAATTTTCGATATCAATTTAAGTTTAAGTTCAAATTCCAAATTTTATGTCACTGTTGAAATTTTCATTCTCAATATCTCTGTCAAATCTGTTAGCAGTCCATTTCTGAGCTCAAACAAGCTCTAATAAGCTTGTTGAAGCTTTAGATTAACTTACATTTACATTTCACTGAATCTTAAACACTGGTCAACAAAAGTCAAAGTTGGAGCTTAAATGGGTGCAGAACTGGAATGGGGTGATTCAAAGGTGGAAATGGGTTGAATTGGAAGCCAGTGGGTTGGATTAGTTTAGTGGTTCCTTGGTCTCACAGTTGGCAGGCCATAGTGGCCATTGGATAATTTGTAAGCAGTTTTCAAGTTTATGCATATTCAGTTCTTGTAGTATTAGTCTATTGAAATCTGTCTTAATAGTAGTGTTTAGGGTATTTAAACTTAATTTGATCATAATTATCAGTTGGTTCTAAGTTTGGATTTGTTTTGTTACAAAATCAGTTTATTAAGGGGTGTTTGTTTTGCTGTCCTAACTGTCCTAGAAGTGAATTCAGTGGTAGCTTGTTATTGGTTCAAGTTAGTTTGGCTTAAGTAAACTCAATTGAGTCATAAAAATTGTGCCTGAACCCTCTAAAGTCAAAATTTCTGTAATCTGTCTCATAAGGTTTATCTGTTAGAAATTTTAATAAGCAAATTCTTGTTTTGTGCTAAAAAATCATAAAGTTAGCTTGTGGTAGTCTCATAACATCATAACACTTCAACATCAGTCATTTAATTGGATCTAAACCTTAAGAAAGTCAACTGGTAACTGTTTTCAAAAAAGTCAAAATGTCAAAAATATTGGTTTTCCATAGAAATTGCAGATGATGCACAGGGTGCATTAAAGGTTTTTAGAGTCTGAGTTTTTGGTTACAAGTAGTCCTCTAGGTGGTTTATAAGACCTAGTATCTGTTTTTGGTTCTAGCCTTTTGGATAAGCTTCTGTATAAGCCCAAAGTTGACCCTAGGTGCCCTGCACCAAACTCAGTCAATACTGAGTGGTTTCTCAGTTTTTGTGCAGCTTGCACAGGATTCATTTTGGCTTGTTAGAAGCTGGTATTTTGGTTAACAGTAGTCACTCAGGTCTATTTGAGATTTCAATAATTGCTTTTTCATTGGTAGCTTATTTGTATGCTTATTTTTGGTCTGTAAGTAGGCACATAGAAACTGTTCTTAGCTTAATTCATAATCTCCAAATCTGTGGTATTCTGTTAATCAGTAGTTGTAGCTTGTTTGTTTTAGTTTAATTTGGTCACATTTAGTATATTATAGCTTACATTAATGATGAGATAGCTTGTTTGGTTCATTTGCTTAACAAGTGCTTATTTCAATAAGCACTTGATTGACGATTACTCATTCTCCACATAAGTGCTGTTTTCCATTTTCATAGCTTCTTAATATCATTTTAGAATTTTCCGAAATTTTGATTTTTCCTAAGTTGTTTTACTATTTTTCTTAATTTAATCTAGTTTTAATCATTTTAATTAGCAATTAATACAAAAATTAGAAAAAGGTTCCAAAAAATAATTTTTCAATTTTCTCAGACTTAGATAAATATAAAAAGTAGAAAAAGTAATTTTCTAGATTTTTCATAGCTTATTTGGTAATTTTTAGTGATTTAATTAGTTTTTAATAGTTTAAAATCCATAGAAAATAGATAAATAGTCACAAAAATACAAAAATAGTTTTGAAAAGTCTATTTTGATATTTTAGACTTTTTCAAGTGTTAATCTTATTTTTCTAGCTTAATTTCATATTTTCTTATATTTTAGGTAATTAATTATTAGTTAAAAATAGTTTTTAATTAGATAATTAGTTTTAAAAATAATTTTCTTTTTCTAAAAATTTTCTTTTATCGTTAGGATTGTAAAAACATCATTTTCATATTTTTAGGGTTAATATTGAATTAGTTTCACGTTTTTAGTTGTACGTCGCGTAGATTTTAAATTCGAGTTCAGTAAAATCATAAAACAAAAACATCATTTTAATTTTAGTGATAGCGTTTATTTAATAGATTTTATCTTTTAATTTCCTCTCATTTGCATGTTAGCCTTTGTATTTGTTTGATATTTACGTAGTCATAATAATCAATCATAATCCTTTATCGTTCAAACTTCTCGATCACTAGGCGTTGATTGATCCATTGCATAGCTCATTTGGGACATAACGACCGGGAGACTCTATCCTCCTCGATCTTCATTGATTCCGTCTTTGAAGCTGTTTTAGGTTTTCTTACGCTTGCGTGAGAGAACTTAGCCAGTTTCTTGGCGTCATAAAATGTAAACAAAACAATTAAGGAATCATAACTAGGCTAGCACCAAAGGTGCTTAGCAGCTCATATTAATCATGCAAACCAATTCAATATTCAAAGTGCGAAATACATGAATTGAAAGTAAAAGAAATATAAAACGCTAATGCTTATCGTGGTGGGTGACTTCTCCTTGGAAACGACTCAGTATGCTCCTCTAGACCCGCCTTGAGCTTTTTCCCACGTTCTCAGTGTTGTGTGTGGAATGGGATGATTAGAAATGCTAGAATTTGTGGGGTACTTATAGGCGGATCTGGGTTATGGCGTAACCAATATAGGAGTTCTGCCAGTAACCTTCATTTCTTTGTAAAATGCACTAGATCTGCTGGTTACGGGTAACCTTATTAGTGGTTCTGTTGTAGTCTTCAAAAACTTCGGTTACGTCGTAAGTGATGCGATGAATTCTGGCGTAAGTATCGGCGTGGAACCTCATTTGACCTAATGTAGTTACGTCGTAACCTTTGGGAAGAGTTCTGCCGTAACCTTCCGTAAGTTGGCATCTTGAGTCGCATGATAGTTCTGACGTAATGTAAGAGATGAGTTACGCCGTAACTTCTTCAAAAGAGCATCTTGTGATAAATCTTTAGATATGTTTCAGTTCAGCGTCTCTTTAGCTCCAATGCTCGTAATTTACCTGAAAGTGGAAAACAATGGAAAACAAGCGTAAATCCATATAAATGATATAAATAACGAGCATTATCGGGGGAAATTGACACTTAATATTCAAGACTTTTTGATGTTATCAGACCCCTTTGACTACTATCAACAACTTCCAACTCTTCCAAACGAGACTGCGGAATTCAAACAATTAAGGGGAATGATTCAAAACCTAGCTAACTACGTCATGAAGTCGGGAAAGAGGAAAAGAAAGTATTGACGAAAGAGACTTTAGTACTATGCTTGTTTTTAGACATTTGGTTTGTGTATGAATGATTATGTTTTAGCACGCTTGTTTGCGTTATCTTGGATATTATCATTACTGCTATTATCTATGATATAATTTATGTGATAACATGTTTATGTTGTTGTTAAGTTTAATGGTTACTAGTGCATATAGTTTGGTGCAAATACTGCATTACCTTCTGTGATGTTTCTGATCTACAGATGCCGGATCCCTAGGATTAGCCTAGACGGATCCCTCCTCTGAGGGAACCGTGGGATCCGTGACAACAGATGAGCAATACAGATTACAAACATCAAAACAGCTCACTAGATCACTTCACACTAGCTAAACATAAGACCTTAGAACCAACTAAGTCTTCTGTTGGAATCACTCCTAAACAGTATTTCAAGTATTTATATTTCATATGTAATAGGTAGCTTTGTTATGGCCTTTATGTTTGTTTAAGGTCAAGCTTATGTAGAAGGCCCATAAGCTTGATCCAAGCCCAATAAGGAATAGGGAAGGAGAGGAGTGTTGCCTAGCTCCTTGCCTATATAACTATTGTAAACCCTCATTTGAGGGTTGGTTGTTCAAGTTATTCTTTCACTCATACATTACGCCTAACCGTTTCATACTATTGTGTGTGTGTGCTTGTTTACTTGTTCAATCGCCTTATCTCTTCTCTTATAAAGTTGTGTTGTAAAACTAGTGACCTAACGATGGTATCAATCGCCAAATAGTTGGGTGAATCGTTGTGTTTGAAGTAGGTTTTGGTCCTACGCGTAACATCGGTTCCTAAACTTGGTCACACTTAAAAGCGATTTTTACACTTTTGAATCCAAGATTCTTGTACTTTCAACGTTATTAGGTGTTAAACTATTGGTTTTGGCAAAAGTTTGGAACTTTACGTGTATTTCCTTGTTTTTAAGCTTGTTTTGTATGAAAGTGTTATCCTACGCGTAGCTGTTTTAGGTGCTTTGGATCATCAAGTTTCACACTTTTGTGTTACTTTGGTGTTATTGAAGCCATTTCATCACACTGGCGGTTTAGAAACATCTTTGGACAAAATCATTCTTACGAGTAGGATTACTGTATCAAAACCCTAGTTATACGAGTAGTTCTACGCGTAACTTTGTTCTTGGCTTGATCTTCATCTTCCGGTTTATTCCGTGTTTTCTTACTTGGATAAGTCCGAAAATCGTCGACTTTGGATATCTTTTGCCTTTGTGAAGTGTAAAGATCACTGGGATAAAACCCAATCTTACGCTTAAGCATAAAGCTTACGCGTGAAAATCTTACGCTTAAGATTCATCTACGTGAGACCTAGTCCCACGCATAAGGTAATCCTCGCCTAACTTTCTACGCCTAAATTCTTTGTTTACGCATAATTTTAGTCTTTTTTCCCTACGCGTAAGCTAAATCCTACGCGTAACTATTCTTGTTACGCGTAACTTTTGGTGTTTTACGCATAAGTGCTACTTGGTTCTTGTCTTTTCTCGCCTAAGGACACTTCATCAACAAAGGTTCATTCGACTACAAAGATCCATTTTACCACACAAGTTTATCATCATGTCTCAACCACCATACTCTAACTATTTCCTCACACTTATAATCATCAACAACAACAACAATTAACTCCACAACATCAACAATGGAATCAACAACAAGCCATTTATCAACAACAATTTAATCGACAACATACTCCACAACTTGGTGCAATTCCACAACCACAAATGGTTCAACCACCACCAAACCTTCAAGCTCTACCCTACACAAACGATTTCAATCAACATCCATCACGAAGCACTATGAAGGAACCCACTTGGTTTGCAAAGATGTGTGAAGCTTTAAGCGACCAACAATCAATTCATGAAATTTGGATCACTTGATAGACCTCCAATGCTCACTCCGAAACTACGATCAATGGGTGATAAGGTTCTTTAGGTTTTGTGATCTAAAGAAACCACATGGAAAGTTCTTAAAGAAGGTTATCTTGGAAGGTCCATTTGAGATGCCTACCGTAATTGTGCCGGAGATCCAGCTCATTGTTCCACGAGATGAACAAACCAACATTGCTATCATTGCAGATTTAAATCCTCGAACTTCTACACTATGAAGTCGATGAACTTGCAATGGAATACATCCTTTTAGGATTACCAAACCCAATTCTTCGTAGTGTTGATGCTCAAAAGACCGCACAAAAGATGTGGGATCATATTAGTCTTCTTATGGAAGGATCAGACTCAATCGGGAGGATTTGGAATCCAAAATTTACTTGGCTTATGAACACTTCATGATTGAACACGGAGAGACACTCGAGTCATATCATCATCGATTTTCGACATCATCAATGATTTGGATAAACACAACATCATCATGCCAAGAATTGCGGTGAATACTAAGTTCTGAGTAGTCTTGGTTGAGTGGAGAAGTATGTCATTTTCTCCGTCAGCGAAGAATATGCATCATTCTACTTATGGATTGTTGTACGATTACTTGAAGCCTCATGAGAAGGAAGTTGATCGGAAAGGATTCTCCGTGCTCAAATTGCTAAGCAATACAACCCGGACAATCAACAACTTGCCTTGTATGCTCAGCGAATTATCCTCTCGACCAAAGAACTCAACCAACTCGCTTCCAACACACCTTCACAAAGAACAACCTCAACCTCAACAAAATCAATTGGTTCCATACGGCAACAATGCTCAAGCATATGTCGGTGAAGCTCGAGGAAGCAGATCCGTTCAAGCATTGCAACAAGGATTTGTGATGATTGCTAATGCTTTTGGCCGTTACACCAACAAATCCAACAATCGTATTCGTTCCTCATCTAACACACGGACTCGTTGTTGTAAACAATGGACGTGTTGAAGTTCGTAATCGTGATTATGGTCGTCGGATGGGCGGTGGTCAAGGGTTTAATCTTGTGGGTAGGAATAACAATGAGCTCAAGTGGTGGAACAGAAATGCTCAAAATCGGTTAAATGGTCTTCGATGCTACAACCGCAATGAGAAGGACACTGGCTAATGCATGCCCAAAGCCAAGGACTAGGCGGTGCTTATTTCAAAGAGGCCTTACTTTTGGCTCTTAAGGATGAAGTGGTAGATCTCTCACAAACAAAGAACGAGCTTTATGGCGATATGAGACTCGAGATGATGATATGGAGGACTTGCGAGGCTAATGCAATTTGTTATGTTGATGGCCAATATGCATGAGTGCACATGAGTGATCTGAGGCCAGTGTATGACATCGATGGCTTGTCTCAGTGCACCCGAACAAACCATCATCATATCGAACTAATATCTCCGCCAATATTCGAATCCGCGCGGATCGGATATTCAAAATGAGTCTCTACATCTTCCTCGATGATTTTCAAGTTAACCACAGTAGTTACATTTGACGATCAAGATGACCTTATGGTCTCCTTTGATAATCAAATTGACTCCGTGGTCGTGCCGAGGATCTAAAGAATGATCATGTTGAGACCCACGTTGAACAAGATGATCATTGCCTCATCCGATTTTGCACGGTTAATTCATGACCATAAAATCAAAATGGAGGAATGTTATGCATTAAATCGGTCCTTAAAAAGTAAAATGCACTATTAACCAAGGATTTTGAATGTTTACAAATGCAACTCAACTTTTCAAAACTCAAGAAAACCGTGAAACGAGGTTTTGAAGCCGCTTTGCAAAATCTCATCAAAGCGAAAAACATTTAGAGACAGATCGTGATCTAGCGCTTGAAGAATGCTTTGTTGTCCGAATTAGAACAAGCTGAAACATGAACATAAAAAGCAAATTAACGCTCTCACCTTGGAAAATCAAAAGCTAAGGTGAGTTGTTAAATTGTCAAAAACAGTTCTCCGCATACAAAAAGCATTCAACGAATCGGGTAGATGACCTTCTTGCAGAAATTCTCGGTTTGCAAAACAAACTTAAAGAGTTTAAAGCGGTTGTTTACAAACATGGTGAATCGATGCTGACTATTGAAAAGTTTACCTTAAAACCTAATCCAAATGGATATGGAAAAATCTAGTGATTACAAACCAAAGCTTTCACTAAAAACATTCAAACCAACTCATGAAGTTTCCGGTCACGTAATACAAAATTGATAATCTTGTCATGAGTGTTGTTGAATACCATCGTCAAGAGGAATTAGATGCGTAAGACGAGAGTCGATCAAAATTAAAAATGTTGTTTACAACAAACCTTTTAATTATAAAAGCGGTCACTTCGTCACACCAACGGATTCTTCAAACACACCTGTGGTTATCATCAAAACACCCGAGTCTCTATCGTTAATCACAAGCAGTCTTTGCACAAACTTATGGTCCTTTACCTTCCATTAGTGAAGTAAACTCAAAACCGAAAATCGAAAAATCCTTCGATATTTTGACATTTTCATGGCGGACCTCAAAATTTTACAACATGAGATAGAATATCGATCCGAAATCAAAGTTGAACATTTTCAATCGCCTCTGGCGAGAGAACAAAGAGACATCTTTCGGAAAAATCTTTTACCTAATGTTAAAAACTTGAAAAGTTGTGCAATTGCTCGGGAAAAGGATTTTCATAAGGAACTTAGGGTAATGAAAAACGTTTCGAGAAAAGCGAAACATCTATTACTAACACAAAACGCAAAAAGAAATCATTGAGAAAAGATGTTGATCGACTCTTGGAAGATGTTATCGTGCCGATATCCATAATGTTGTGCTATTCTATTCGTTGCCATATGCATCTCGATCATATCTCTGCCGATATTGTTGAACTGTTGTAATTGCGAAAACCGATAATGTGCTTGGATCGAGTCTTTAAAAGCTTAAAATAAACGATTACACGGAAATTAACAATGCAAAACGTCGTCTTCATTGGTGTGAAAAGATATTCACAACCATCAACTTAGTTTTCAAAAGAAAATTGCTCGGTGAGTGAAAAATCTTCCGATCCTAAAATTGAGCACTGGATGATCAAAGCGTGTCTTTAAAAGTCAAATCTCAAAATATGAACAAGAACTCTTAAAAGTTAAGCAGAATATGGTGTCATATTTGATTTACTCAAAAGACTCGAGATGAAGCATCAAACGAACTTGATCACTATCTTGCTCACACTAGAGAAGTCATGAATTTTCTTGGTAATCTTAGTTCGAAAATCAAAATCGATTCACACCATCTCTAAGTTACGGAAATGTTAGGAAAGTATGAACAACTTCCGCCTCGTGATTAAGAGATTAGCACCAGTCACACTTAGTAATCGTGAACCTAGAATTCCACCGCCAAATCACAAGTTGCTAATGTGTTTCCCTCATTGAAACAGAATAGTTGCATCTTTTCCAAACGTCCGCACTTCACGCCTAGGAGCACTCAATCGAAGAATAGGAAGTTGCGACCTAAGAAAAGATCAATAAGGAATGCTAAAGTGAAGAACACCCTAGGAATCTGAATAAAACTCATGTTACTTCCACTATAGATGTTGCGTCGGCAAATGGAATAGAAATAGTGATGTAACGAATGCTAAACCGTTAAGTACCTTTGATATTGATCGATGCACCTTGTGATATTTGTCAAAAGAGTATGAATTCGATTGTCATGACAAATGTGTTGCTAAAGCTATAATCTCTAGATTACGGAATCCTAAGAATCGGAATACCTCTAGGCCCACTAATCATTCTAAGTTTGTGCTTGGTAAACCACCTTCTTTAGATTCTAAGGCAACCATTGCTATCACAGTAGCTCCCGCTACACCTCCTAAGAATACAGTACCACCTAGTGTTTTCACTAAGACTAAAGCAAAGAGTAGTTATAGATGGCGAAATGGATATATAACACACTTGGATTTAAATGGATGCCTAAACTTGTCAATGTGTGTATGTCTAACGTACACCTTGAACCCTCTAACATTTCGGGTTCCACATCTACTTCTATTCCATCCGTGTCGCAAATGCGTGTGTAATGCGGTGATACGAGATCATTCTACATTGTTGATAGCGGATGTTCCCGACACATGATGTGCAACCTTAAGCTGTTATCAAAGCGTATTGCAAAGTTCATTGGCACCGCCAGATTCGAACGATCACTCGCACCATCATGGGCTACGGAGATTATGTTAATGGGAACATCGAAATCGCCAGGGTTTACTATGTGGAAGGCCTCGGTCACAATCTGTTTTTAGTAGGTCAATTTTGTGATGGAGATTTGGAGGTTGCTTTCGTGGAGAAAACTTGTTTCATTCGTGATCTACATGGAAATGACCTTATGTCCGCTCGCGTAATTCTAGTCTCTACACTATCTCTATGCAAGACATGGTTGCTTCATCTCCCATCCGCTTACTTTCTAAGGCAACATCTACAAAATCGGCTATGGCACCGTCGTCTCTCACACCTAAACTTTCAAACCATCACCAACCTTGCTCGACACAAACTAGTTGAAGGACTCCCACGATTCCGGTATTCAAAAGATCACCTTTGCTCACCGTGAACAAGGGAAAAGCACTCGTGCTCATTTTCCTTCAAAGGTGGAACACGACTCTCAACATGTGCTACATCTTCTTCACATGGATTTGTGTGGCCCGATGCATGTGCAAGCGATCAACGACAAGCGTTACATCTTAGTAATTGTTGATGACTACTCACGATGGACTTGGGTCTATTTTCTTCGTAGCAAAGACCAAGCTCCACAAATGATCATCACCTTTCTCACAAAGATACGAGGTTCACTCCGCAACACCGTCGAGATTATTCGGATGCACAAAGGAACTGAATTTGTTAACAAAACCCTTCGTGAATTTTATGAGAAAGTGGAATTGACATCAAACATCTATTGCACGTACACCGAACAAAACGGAGTTGTTGAAAGACGAAACCGAACGTTAGTGGAAGGCGCAAGAACAATGTTAATCAATGCTAAACTTCCAGATTACTTATGGGCGTAGTCGATTCATCGTGCATGCTATACTCAAACCGTTCTATGATCACAAAGCCACAACAAAACACCTTCGAGCTTGTCCACAACTATAAACCGAATCTCAAACACTTTCATGTATTTGGATCCCTTTGCTATCCAAATAATGATCGTGATGATTTTGGAAAGCTCAAAGCCAAAGTCGATATTGAGTCTTTATTGGATATCGTGACAATTCTAAAGGTTTCAACTGGAATCGTCGAACTAAGGAGGTAATGGAAACGATTCATGCTCATTTTGATGAACTCACGGAAATGGCTTCGAGTATAATGACTTAGAACCCGACACAACCGTTTAAACTTCCTCAACCCCATCATCACCAAGATAGCCCTCACTAACTCATCAACAAATGGAAAGGTTATTTGCTCCTACGTTCGTGACGATATTGATGAACGTGCTCACGGTGTATCCATTTGTTTCACCGCACAACCCGATAATATTCCTATACATGATACACTGCTACAACAACCATCATTGACGATGCACCTACACCCGATTGACTCCAACACAACAGTTGAACACACCGCTTCCAACAATGACGAACCGCCGATGATATTACGAATGAAGTACCCCACCGCAGATTTTGATCCAAATGCGTTCTTCAACCCGCTTGCTAATGAGATCTGCTTTGCACCGATGTCGCAGAATCTTCAACAAACCATTTGAATCCTCGAGAATCGCACAATGTATACCAACATCAACCTCTACACATAGATGGACAAAAGACCATCCTCGCTAACATTATTGGCAACCTGAATCAACCGATCGTTACGAGACAACGTCTTCACTCGAGACGGTGAACATTGCATTTATGCACTCACCGTGTCGCTAATCTGAACCTAAAACATTAAGGATGCAATGAAAAAGACAACTGGATTGAATCCATGCGGAAGAACTCAACCAATTCAAACGCCTTGAAGTATGGGAACTGGTTGAAAGACCAACAGGGTCTACGTCATTGGTTTAAAATGGATTTGGAAAACAAATTGATCTTTGAAGGGAATGTTATCCGAAACAAGTCACGGCTAGTTGCTAAGGGTTATCGTCGGGAAGAGGAATAGACTTTGAAGAATCTTTTGCTCCGGTTGCTCGCCTTGAGGTCGTTCGGATATTCCTCGCGTTCATGACTCATATGAACATGACGGTCTATCGATGGATGTCAAAGCGGCGTTTCTCAATGGGCAACTTAAAGAAACGGTCTATGTCACCAACCGGATGGATTCGTTGATCCCGAGTTTCCGAACCATGTCTACAAACCGAACAAAGCTCTTTATGGTCTCAAACAAGCCCGGGCATGGTGCGATAAGCTATCATCTTTCCTCATTGCCAATAATTTCACCAAAGGCTCGGTTGACCCAACTCTTTTATACAATATTACGGGCACACATCTTAATTGTTCAAATTTACGTGGATGACATCATTTTGGGTCAACACATAAAAGTTTTCAATCGCTTTTGCAAAACTAATGATGAAAAATTTGAAATGTCCATGATGGGTGAACTTACGTTCTTTCTAGGACCGCAAGTTCATCAATCACCCCGTGGTATTTTCTTGAGTCATCCAAATATGCCCTTGAATTGTTAAACAAATTTGGAATGACAACTGTGATACTTATGCCACACCAATGGCTCATACCAAGAAATTAGATGTCGATTTACATGGGAAAGTGGTTGACCCTACCAAATACCAAGTATTATAGGGTCTCTCATGTATCTAATGACTAGCAGACATGATATTGTCTTTGTTGTTTATCTATGCTCCCGCTATCGATCGCGACTAACCGAAACCCACCTCTCGAGGCTAAAGAATCCTCCGATATATCAAGGGAACCATTAACTTGGGGATCCGTATCAGAAGGATTCGGTTTTGAACTAATCGCTTTTGACGCCGATCACGCAGGATGCTTAGACTCGAGGAAAAGTACTTGAGAGCTCTACAATTTCGGTGATAAACGGTGTCTTGGCAATCAAAGAAGCAGATTGTACATCATTGTCATCAATCAAGCGGAATATGTAGCCATGTCCGCGTGTTGTGCTCAAGTCATTTGGATGAGAACACAACTCAAAGACTATGGTTACGTATTTGATGAATCCCGATGTATCGCGACAATCGGAGTGCCATTGCAATCTCGTGCAACTCGATTCAAAGACTCGAAATCAAAGCACATCGACGACGCTATCATTTCATCAAGGACCACGTGGAGCAGTACCGTTGAATTATACTTTGTGGTCTCGAATACCAATTGGCGGATCGCTCACCAAAGCCTTGCCTCCCGCTAGGTTTAATGAGTTGGTCCACCGAATTGGTATGAGGTGTTTGACTCAAGAGGAAATGGATGACCTCTTAAACAGTCTTAAAAACACGTCAAACACCAAAACATCTTTTGTAAATAAATTTTTCAAAACAAAATACAAAAATATAAAATCGGATAAAACAACAAAATATTCTTCCAATCTATATTTCTTTCAACATGGCAAGTACATTTCTTCCGTCAACACTTTTATCTTTCAAAATTCAGTATTTTTCCGATCAAGTGTTGAGGGGGAGAAAATAATCTATTTAACTGTTTCAAAACATCTGTGTACTTGCATGTTATCACATCTCGGTTGATTCTTTTACAAATGGTGGTACATTTCCTGGTTCAAAGACACTCCTCGGACTTTAATTAATAACCTTTCATTATTTTCTCAAGTCAAGGGGGAGTGTCGTCAAGTTTCTTTCCCAAAAATCTTCGTTTGGTAACCAAAATGGAAGTTAAAAAGCTTTGGATGAAAAAGGAAAAGGTGGAGGGACCAAAACTGTCAAAACCTTAAAAATATTTTGAATAAAAATATCCTCCACCTAACTTTCACTTCACATTTATTACAAAACACCTATTATCATCCTACGCATAATATTCACTCAAGAAATCCGTGTTTCAGATCATCATTTTGTAAGTGATTCTGCGTTTACAACATGTTTTTAAGCAATGGTTTTGAATTTTCAAAATCCAACGGTTAAAACTATGTATAATCTCGTTTTGTGGTCTACGATAAGTGTATGATCACATGATCAAGATTGTGTGTTTGTGGTTAAATAATTTGTGTCAAAACGCTCATATTACATCAATGATACCGCTTAACCATCAAATTCCACCCGTAACCACTAATTGAAGATTTTTGAAAATTAGGGTTTATAAGTCGATTTGGGTATTTTCGAATGATAAGTGATTTGGTCAAAAGATTGTTGTGTTATGCTTTACGTTGTTGAATTGATGATTTCCATAGTCTATAGCCACCCGTAAACACGAATTGGTCATCAATTGAAACTAGGGTTTAAAGCTCATAAACTTTGGGTATTTTGATTCCTTTGCATAATAAGTGTTAAAACTTGGTCTACATGCTCTCACAACATCTATAATATACCATAAAAACTTTGGTGCATAATCCATGGCTAGAAATCATACGCCGTAGATCTAGGGTTTAGTCTACGCGTATGCGCTTCTACGCAGAATCTTGTTAAAATGTGCAAATGTGTTTTGATTTGTCATAAAACGAATGCTATGTGTTTAACTTTGTTGAAATGATGCTTTATTTCGTGCTTGCAACACGTAAATTTCGTAATCAAGGTTGTTGTTAATCACGATAAGGATCACCTTACGCGTAGCTTGTTACGCGTAAGAATAGTCTTACGCGTGGCGTCACGCATAAGGTTCTACAATGGACTACGCGTATCCCGTGAAGGATATGCGAACAATGACCCCACGCTTAAGGACAACTCTTACGAGTAGCCTTACGCGTAAGGATAATATATGCCTACGCATAAGCTCTCACGCATAATGTCTCTTTTTCCTACGCTGTAACATTTCTTACGCTGTAAGTTAGATTCTACGCGAAGTTTACGCCTAAGCATATATCATTCCTCGTCACGCATAACTTTGCCAAAACTACGCTTATCCACGGATTTACCTTCATGATGAATTGTTACGTGTACAAACCCGTAAATAAACTAATCATATCATCACGAATCCAAAAATTGTCACTAATAAACTTAAATCGTCTCGATATGTTGTGAACAATAAGTGATAAAATAAACTTTAAAACTTAAAGTTAACTAACTCACGAAACATTTCACGACATCATTGAACTATTGAACATACAAGTGACTTAGGACTCAGAACAATCATTGACACTGTACATTCAATAACTAGACAATAAGACCTTCGTTGACTAACATTATGTCTTCGATATGTTGGTTCTTTTGGCTAATGTTATTTCGGATCACGACATGGTCGAACAAATGAATGTGGATGCACCAAGTTCTCTCCATTGCGATATCTATCCTCATGGCTATCCAATGAAGATAGGAAAGAATAACCTCCGTGTTGACTTTGACACCTCACTTGCTCGAATCTTCATGTCTTATTGCTATTGATATTCGAGGACTCATCCATATCGAACATGCTTACTCACTCTGCAACTATTCCGGAGATCTACATCCAGCAGCTTCGGAACACTATGGAAAGGGTCAAAGGAAGGATCTGTGATGGTGACTCGAACCACAAACAAGTCACCATTACACGCAGACTTAAGGGTCGCTCTCCTTATTCCTCAAGTCAATCCAACCAAACTTTATGCCACACTGCTTTCAAGAGCTAACTCTCCAATTCTTAATCGATATCGGTTATGACGAGGCTACGGAGTAATCACCAAGCACTCTCACGTAGAGCTTAAGAGTATTCCTCAACCATGGAGAACGCCTACATGATCATCACCAAATCTGTTTTCGGTCGACAATGCTGCATGAGCATCCTAAGCTCATAGAACGCAAATATTTTGGGCATTGGTCAACATGAAACACATCGCTATTGAAGCTCGATTTGGGATGACATGATGTCATTTCTCAACAAACTTGGCTCAAAGATTCCTACATCGGATATACTAAACTGTTGATCAGAGAGCACTTGGACTTCATCCCGATATTCCCAAGAGGCTCAATGACCCCGACAATCACGACATGTTGACGGAGCCTATTCTATCTGTAAGAATCAAGGAAACGTCCACAAAGAAACAAGGTGCTGTGATGAGTGTCTAAATACTCATCATTTTTATACCATTTAGACTGCAAAATCATCTGAAAACACTCAAAAACACATCAAAATGATCAAATTATCACAAATCAGTGTTTTATGTGTTTTAAAATCAAAAATATCAAAATCAGATGAAAAACATATCAAATTTGCAAAAATTGCAGTTTTAGTCCCCCAAGTTTCATAAATTGTCAAAAATAGTCCCTGAGCACAAAATTTCAAAAGAAAAGTCACCAAAGGTCCTTTTAAAATCAAAAGTTGTCAAATTTAGTCCTTTGGTGAAAAATATGAAAAGTTTGAGAAAATTACAAAAATGGTCCTCCAAGTTTGAAAATTGGCAGAAATGGCCCCTGGAAAATTGCAAAATGGCAATTTTAGTCCTTATACTTTTAGAACTTGTCACTTTTAACCCTTGGAGCATCTTTGTGAAAATGACAACTTAGGTCCTTTTGTTATTAAAACCATTTAACACCCTTTGGCCTTGTCAATTCATTGTGACCCCGACCAACAAACCATTTGGACCCCTGTTTTGACCCCCATATTATTAATATCTCGTCAACCCAAGCAACCAAATGACACCTTGGCGCCCATTTTCTTCCTCACCACCACCGCTCGCTCGAAAATCCTCTCCACACACCATCCCTCACCACCTTCATCTCACCTTGTCCCCCACCTCCACACAACTCCAAATCACATTTAATGCTACCTCTACCCAATCACTCAACCAAAAGCGCAAAGTCCATTTTGGCGCCAAATATGACAAATGGCAATTTTGATGACTTCAAGGGTGAGATCAAGTGGGAACTATTGAGTACAAGTGGAAGGCTCTTGGATATAAAAAAAAAAGAGGAGAAGCGATAAAGTAAGAGATTTTAGTTTTAATTTTTCTCAATGTCGTTTTTTTAGTTAAAAGTCTTAGTTTCAGTTTAAATGATGTAATTCAAGTTTCTTTGTATAACATTTGAGTTAAATCAACATTATGGTTGCTTTTGAGCATCAATCTCAAGTTTTATACAAGTTCTAAGTTTTATGTTCCTTTGTTGTAATTTGTTTCGCTTTTAAATTCTATTGCCAAGTTTATTAGTGATTTGTTTTAAGCTTGAATAAGCTTGTATAAGCTCATTATAAGTTTTTACAAGCTACATTTCATTTTCAAAGTAAATGGGAATGATGGTCAACGAAAGTCAACTTTTGGCTCAAATTGGAATAAAAGTCGATTTGGGTAATGCAGATGATGGTTATGGGTTTAAATAGATTAGTATAGTGGTTCCTTGGGTTTGGTATTGGTGCGTGCATCACCGGAGTTCATGTGAGTGGTTTCTCTTTTCAAAATTTCAAGTTATTTGCATTTTATGGTCATTTATGTATCTGTGGTTATATACTGTTAAAACTAGTTTAGATAGTTGCAATTAGGTTATATAAACTCAGTTTGATCATTTAAACAAGTATGCTCAGTTGTTATCTTGTTTTAAGTTTACATAGAAGTTTTAAAAGTAGTGTTTGGATTTTGCTTTTAAACTGTGTTTAGGCTTGTTCAGTGTTTAAAGGTTGTTGAGTCATGCTTGTTAAGCCTAGATAGACTCATTTGAGTCGAGTTATTTGGACCTCAAGTCGTTGAAAGTCAAAATTCCATCCCTATTGATCTAACGACTTATCGTCAAGAGTTTTACATATCAAAAGCTTAATTTGTGTTAGAATAACATATGTGTAGCTTGCAGAGGTTTCATTAATCTAGTAACATCATTTTCGTTGATAAATCTAGATTAAAACTCAAGAAAGTCAAACTTTAGTTTTTGTTAAAAAGTCAAAATTGAAAACTCGATTTTGGCCAACTGCAAGGATTTATCATGGTCTCATCTCTGAGCCAATTCCATTGAGATTTGGCATTTTAGAAACCTCTCCTGGTCTAGTTTCTTATGAGCATTTTTCCAGATTTTTGCAAATTTTTTAAAAGCCTCAAATGAGCTTGTCAAAACAAGCTCATCTGCCCTGCTCCACTGTCAGTGAATGCTGAGTTTTTTCTCAGCAAGTGCAGCTTAAGCACAGAGCTCATGTGAGCTCATCTAAGTCTCAGCTTGGGGTTTTGCATAGCCACCCAGGTCTTGTCCATGTCCCAAGTAATTGTTTCCAGTTTATAGCTTATTCATGTGCTTATTTTTAAGCTCAAAGTAGCCCTTTTTGCTTTTTAAGCATAACACTCATATCATCAAATCTTGGTATTTGGCAATTCATAGGTTTAGGACAGCTGATTTAAGTTTCATTTTGGTTAATATAGCTTATTAGAACTTGCCTAAGTTGGGTAGTCTTTGGATTCCATTTGCTTAACAAAGTGCTTATTCCAATAAGCACTTACTCATCAGATCCTTATTCCTCCTAACAACCCCCTGTTTTTCTAATTTTCCTAGCTTCCTCATATTATTTTAGACTTTTCCTGAAATTTTCAGATTTTTCTTAGTTGTTTTGCTATTTTTCTTAATTTAAATTAGTTTTTAATCCTTTTTAAATAGCTTTTAATACAAATAATTAAGAAAAGGTTCTAAAAAATAATTTTTCATTTTTCTTAAGTTTAGATAAATGTAAAAAGCTTAAAAAGTATTTTTCTATAATTTTCTTAGTTTAAAAAGTATTTTTTAGCATTTTAATTAGTTTTAAATAGTTTTAAATTAATAATAAATACATAAAAAGTCTAAAAAATATATTTTCAGTTTTAAAATTAGTTTTATCATATTTTAGATTTTTCTAAGTCTTAATCTTATTTTTCTAGTCTTATTTCATATTTTCTTTTATTTTAGAGTATTATTAAATAGTTTAAATTAGTTTTTAATTAATAATAATTACATAAATAGTTATAAAAATAATTTTCTTTTTCTAATAATTTTCTTTTATCATTAGGATTGTAAAAATGTATTTTTCATATTTTTAGGATTTATATTGAGTAAATCTCACGTTTTATTTTGTACGTTTACGTAATTTTTATTTAAACGTACGTTTTAGGTTTTAAACGTTCATCACTTTAAAAATAGTGATAGCGTTTATTTAATATCTTTTATCTTTTTAATTTTCTTAATTTGCATTTAAGTCGCTTTTAGTTATAATCTTTTTCTTTAGTGTAATTATCCTATCCAAATCCTTTCTGATCGCTATCATTAGTGGTCATTCTATCGTCTCGATCATGTGTTTAACACACCATTGAGTCTCCGTGGACTTAACGACCCGGAATCCTTGTATTCTCCAGACTTCATTGCATTTGTGTTCGAGCGGTTTTAAGTCTGTTTAGACTTGACTGCTTAAGGCAGATCAAATTTTGGCGCCATTGCGGGAGGCTTTAGCGTGTGTTTAGCCATTTTCGAGACCCATTCTTGTGCATACCCATCTTTTGTAAAAGTTTTTGTAAAGTTTTCAAAAATCTCAAAGTTCATTAACACTTTTCCTAAAGTGTTAAAACGCCAAAATATTTTCATTCTTTGTTTTATCATCATGATTTTCAAAAACACCAAAAATATTCCTCTTTATCCTCTTACCTTTTGATTCTTCATTTCTTACCCTCCGAAACCATTTGATTCTTTCTATGTCTTATCCTCACCCTCTTGGTTGTCAATGGTGTGGTGGTCCTTATAATGGTGGCAATTGCCCCGGTTGTGGCATGGTGGAATCGGGAAACGGTCTGTTTATAACCAAGATCCCTATTCCTACCATAACACGATCGATTTATTCCATCGCCTACCACATCGTGATACTCAGCAGCTTTTATGTTGTGAGTACCGTGGTGGTTCACACTCCAGCTCGATTGTCAATCGAAACACGCTTGTCTATGAGCGGGTTCTAATAACAATTATTACTACAACACATACCACTCACGTACCACATCGGTTTTTTGTTGTGAGTATTGTGAGGTCTTCACTCTAGCTCGGATTGTCAAACAAGGAATCCATTTCCTTGTTACGATTACGACTCTTCGTATCAAGACCAACCTCCACAATACCAAATGATTCAAGCGACTCCTCATGAAACTACGACGGATCTTCATCAAGACTCGGAGTTATTAAGAACTTAAGGAGAGTCGGCTATGTCCTCCCATGATAATCCAAATGAGAAATCAATGGAAGTTTTGTTAGTCAAGAGCGGTTGCTAAATTAGATTCCCAGTTGCGTTTGAAAAATCTGTTAGGGAATCAATTGCAATAGAAAAAGCGGCCAAATCTAGCTCTCGATTCCGTTTCATTCCCGATGACGATGATGATGAAGATATCCTTGATATCCTACAATTTTATAACGGTTCATCAAGTTCATCGGTTGAAACTCCTTCCATGAAGAATCGGGAGAAAAGACTATGATGGAATTACTAGCGAAGAACAAATGGAAAGTATAAAACATATGTATGCTAGTCCATCTAATCTCCCTCATCTGTTGTTATCACACCGATATTCCCACTCACTCTCTAAACATGGGGATGAGCTTTTAGCACTATTCCGAAATGGAATCGTCTAGTGTTGAGGACCTTATCCCAATCCCGAGAGTCATGGAATTTCGATCATCCGTGTGATATCCCTTTCCTCTTGAGTGTTCTCAAGATCATTTTGAAACTTTCTCGATCTTAGCGACGATTGTGCTTCATATGGAGACATCGAGTACGTTGAGGCATCACTTCCGCAATCGATGTCGATCCTTCTTGAGGAGTTCTCCGTGAACTCACTCACATCAATCCACTCTTTGATCTCGAAGTCGATCCGGGAGAGACCGAAAGTCTCATTGATAATGATCGCTCACTCACTTCTTATCCCAACAGTCCAATCGAGAATGTTGATCACTTCATTCCCGAAACATTCAAAGCTACTTTCACCAATCCTCTATTTGAATTCGACTCTGAATTCACTTTAATTTATGAGAATCCACTCTTTGATACTCAGACTGAGGATAGTGATGAGCCCACAATGGAACAAGAGTTCACAAATTCACATTATGTGATTGATTTTCTTCATGAGGAGTTTTCCGGTGAACTCACTCATATCATATCTCCGCTGGAGTATGATTGCTCGGATGGCAAAAATCATGATCGGGGGGAGAGAATCTCAATTTGCATAGTTATGACAAATCTTCCCACCCTCCCTCCCGAGATGCTTTCCAAACCAAAGAGCTCAACCAATAAAATCCAAATAAGTGCAACTGCACTTAATCCCGAGGAAGAAGATCTAGTTATGATTGTTATCATGATCTTCCTTCTTTTCTTCACCTACTTGGTGACTTCCTCTCTTCTTCACTCCTTTGGGAGTGAGGACACTATCTTTGACCCCGGCATTTTCATTTATCATCCGTGAGCCGGTCTATCTCTCTCTTTATCTCATCGGTGTGGAACTTTCACGTGCTTCAAATGTTTGTCCAAACATCTTGAATGAAAGTCCGATGGAGATTGTTTCTTCCACTTTGCTTCCCATGAACCAATGAATGCGGGTCGAGTCAAGCTAGCGACTGAAATCAAAACGATGAGTGAACATGGGTTTTCACCGTGTGTACCACCTAAGTGTGGGGAGTTACCCCACATGTTATATATCTATATATTATCAAAAAAAAAAAAAAAAAAAAAAAAATCATCTTTCTAAATAATGGCGTAGTATTTCCCTTTTCGTTCTTTGTTTCGGCATAACATGCGGTACTTTGAATATTGAGGGCAATATTCATTTCTAAGTGTGGGGAATTCTCACGAATTTCATATATTATCTACCCAATTCCCGTTTTGGCCAAAATGTTTTTGGAGTAAGTGTTCTACACTTACTCGTATTGATTATCGATCCGCCATGTTTGATAAACTAAAGGATTGGCTAATCCAGAGCAAACGGCTCTTGGTAAAGATATATCAAACCGTTTATATGGCTTGCAATTTGCCCAAAATTGTATGGTATTCATTTCACCATATCCTAAAAAGTGAAGAGTTGGCTAGCCCGCAAGTTTATGGCTTGTGGTAAAGGCAATGGAAAATCCATAATTGGTAATCGACTCACCAAAGATAATATTGATAATTTATCTAAGAGTTGGCTAGTCCGTAAGGGTACGACACGGTAAAGACTAATCAAATCCGTTGTGACTTATGATTTGCTCAAAATCATTTGGTTATCATTGTACCAAGGTTCTTACTTGAGCTCGAAACAATTGGCTACTCCAAGTAATGGCTTTTGGTAAAGAGTTTAAAATCCATTATGTTTTCTCAAATCATTGCTAGGGACTAGCAATATCTCGATCAAGGGGATTGATGAGTGTCTAAATACTCATCATTTTATACCATTTAGATCGCAAAATCATCTCGAAAACACTCAAAACACATCAAAATGATCAAATTATCACAAATCGGTGTTTTATGTGTTTTAAAATCAAAAATATCAAAATCGATGAAAAACATATCAAATTTGCAAAAATTGCAGTTTTAGTCCCCCAAGTTTCATAAATTGTCAAAAATAGTCCCTGAGCACAAAATTTCAAAAGAAAAGTCACCAAAGGTCCTTTTAAAATCAAAATTTGTCAAATTTAGTCCTTTGGTGAAAAATATGAAAAGTTTGAGAAAATTACAAAAATGGTCCTCCAAGTTTGAAAATTGGCAGAAATGGCCCCTGGAAAATTGCAAAATGGCAATTTTAGTCCTTATACTTTTAGAACTTGTCACTTTTAACCCTTGGAGCATCTTTGTGAAAATGACAACTTAGGTCCTTTTGTTATTAAAACCATTTAACACCCTTTGGCCTTGTCAATTCATTGTGACCCCAGCCAACAAACCATTTGGACCCCCTGTTTTGACCCCCCCATATTATTAATATCTGGTCAACCCAAGCCAGTCAAACAGACACCTTGGCGCCCATTTTCTTCCTCACCACCTGCTTCTGCCTGAAAATCCTCTCCACACACCATCCCCTCAGCTCACCTTCATCTCACCTTTGTCCCCCCACCTCCACACAACTCCAAATCACATTTAATGCTACCTCTACCCAATCACTCAACCAAAAACTGCAAAAGTCCATTTTGGCGCCAAATATGACAAATGGCAATTTTGATGACTTCAAGGGCTGAGATCAAGTGGGAACTATTCAGAGTACAAGTGGAAGGCTCTTGGATATAAAGAAGAGAGAGAAGCGATAAAGGCGGTAGATTTTAGTTTTAATTTTTCTCAATGTCGCTTTTTTAGTTAAAAGTCTTAGTTTCAGTTTAAATGATGTAATTCAAGTTTCTTTGTATAACATTTGAGTTAAATCAACATTATGGTTGCTTTTGAGCATCAATCTCAAGTTTTATACAAGTTCTAAGTTTTATGTTCCTTTGTTGCGTTTCGCTTTTAAATTCTATTGCCAAGTTTATTAGTGATTTGTTTTAAGCTTGAATAAGCTTGTATAAGCTCATTATAAGTTTTTTACAAGCTACATTTCATTTTCAAAGTAAATGGGAATGATGGTCAACGAAAGTCAACTTTTGGCTCAAATTGGAATAAAAGCTGATTTGGGTAATGCAGATGATGGTTATGGGTTTAAATAGATTAGTATAGTGGTTCCTTGGGTTTGGTATTGGTCTGTGCATCAGCTGGAGTTCATGTGAGTGGTTTCTCTTTTTCAAAATTTCAAGTTATTTGCATTTTATGGTCATTTATGTATCTGTGGTTATATACTGTTAAAACTAGTTTAGATAGTTGCAATTAGGTTATATAAACTCAGTTTGATCATTTAAACAAGTATGCTCAGTTGTTATCTTGTTTTAAGTTTACATAGAAGTTTTAAAAGTAGTGTTTGGATTTTGCTTTTAAACTGTGTTTAGGCTTGTTCAGTGTTTAAAGGTTGTTGAGTCATGCTTGTTAAGCCTAGATAGACTCATTTGAGTCAGTTATTTGGACCTCAAGTCAGTGAAAGTCAAAATTCCATCCCTATTGATCTAACAGCTTATCTGTCAAGAGTTTTACATATCAAAAGCTTAATTTGTGTTAGAATAACATATGTGTAGCTTGCAGTAGGTTTCATTAATCTAGTAACATCATTTTCAGTTGATAAATCTAGATTAAAACTCAAGAAAGTCAAACTTTTAGTTTTTGTTAAAAAGTCAAAATTGAAAATCGATGACGCCAACCGCAAGGATTTATCATGGTCTCATCTACGAGCCAATTCCATTGAGATTTGGCATTTTAGAAACCTATCCTGGTCTAGTTTCTTATGAGCATTTTTCCGATTTTTGCAAATTTTTAAAGCCTCAAATGAGCTTGTCAAAACAAGCTCATCTCGCCTGCCTCCATCTGCCGGTTGAATCTTTGAGTTTTTTCTCGGCAAGTGCGCTTTAAGCACGAGCTCATGTGAGCTCATCTAAGTCTCACTTGGGGTTTGCATAGCCACCCAGGTCTTGTCCATGTCCCAAGTAATTGTTTCAGTTTATAGCTTATTCATGTGCTTATTTTTAAGCTCAAGTAGCCCCTTCTTCTGCTTTTAAGCATAACACTCATATCATCAAATCTTGGTATTTGGCAATTCATAGGTTTAGGACAGCTGATTTAAGTTTCATTTTGGTTAATATAGCTTATTAGAACTTCTGTCTAAGTTGGGTAGTCTTTGGATTCCATTTGCTTAACAAAGTGCTTATTCCAATAAGCACTTACTCATCAGATCCTTATTCCTCCTAACAACCCCCTGTTTTTCTAATTTTCCTAGCTTCCTCATATTATTTTAGACTTTTCCTGAAATTTTCAGATTTTTCTTAGTTGTTTTGCTATTTTTCTTAATTTAAATTAGTTTTTAATCTTTTTAAATAGCTTTTAATACAAATAATTAAGAAAAGGTTCTAAAAATAATTTTCATTTTCTTAAGTTTAGATAAATGTAAAAAGCTTAAAAGTATTTTCTATAATTTTCTTAGTTTAAAAAGTATTTTTAGCATTTTAATTAGTTTTAAATAGTTTTAAATTAATAATAAATACATAAAAGTCAAAAAAATATATTTTCAGTTTTAAAATTAGTTTTATCATATTTTAGATTTTTCTAAGTCTTAATCTTATTTTTCTAGTCTTATTTCATATTTTCTTTTATTTTAGAGTATTATTAAATAGTTTAAATTAGTTTTAATTAATAATAATTACATAAATAGTTATAAAATAATTTTCTTTTTCTAATAATTTTCTTTTATCATTAGGATTGTAAAATGTATTTTTCATATTTTTAGGATTTATATTGAGTAAATCTCGTTTTTATTTTATGACGTTTACGTAATTTTTATTTAAACGTGCGTTTTAGGTTTTAAACGCTCATCACTTTAAAAATAGTGATAGCGTTTATTTAATATCTTTATCTTTTAATTTTCTTAATTTGCATTTAAGTCGCTTTTAGTTATAATCTTTTCTTTAGTGTAATTATCCTATCCAAATCCTTTCTCGATCGCTATCATTAGTGGTCATTCTATCGTCGATCATGTGTTTAACACACCATTGAGTCTCAAGTGGGACTTAACGACTGGGAATTCACTCTATTCTCCCGGACTAAATTGCATTTGTGTTCGAGCGGTTTCAAGTCTGTTTGACTTGACTGCTTTTACGAATCATGTCAGACATGCGATTTTCTTCTAATCAAGATGTCGAAAGCTCAAACGCATACGAGATATCGGAAGCGGTTAGACAAGGCAAAGTTGGTCATCTTGATGAAAATCTTGGAACACCTGTCGGAGAACCGAAGAGGAAGTACAGAAGCACAACAAGTCTTGTGAGTCAAAGGAAGGTTCCTAAAAGAAAGCTCCTCCTAAAAGGATTGTTCCCGAAGGAAGCCGAACCTATTCCCACACTTGAACCACAAAGACAACTTAGGGATGAGAGCTCAAGATACCGAGGCATGATGAAGAGGTTCATTACTCTGAATCGCAACCAAAACACCGCCTCGGTGACAAAACCTCCAAGTCCTCCAAATTGTCCAAGAAAAAGGGAAGACTCAGCTATTGTACCTTATGATGAGAGCTCGAACAAGAAGAAGAAGAGCAATTGGATAAATCATACGGAAAAAGTTTCACAACGTCCGACACATTCAAAAGGTCACTGAATTTGCTAAAGATCAAATGGGTGGCCCCGGAGGATCAAGTGGTGCTTTCCACTCCTCTCCGGATCCCGATGCGGTTAATCAACCCGATAAGGGATCCGGTGCCACCACTCTTCTACAACAACAACCGCCTATTGAAGACACCATTGTGTATGATTTTGAGAAACAGAACCGAGAAAGAAAAGTCTAAAGATGACGAGGATGATTATACAAAGTTTCTTCTAGACATCCAACACACTCAAAGGAGAAAACCTCGAAACTCCTAAGGACATGAAGTCTCCTCATGTCTCCTCATCATCGGATTCTTCGCCTCACTCATCACAACCACCATCAACAAAATCAACCGATCATCATCCAAATCGTTGAAGAAACCACCTAAATCTTGGATTTCTCAAACACATGCAAGAATTGTGAAAGTGTCAAACAAGTTAGAAAGAAGGACATGCTCCACGAAAACTTAATTGGTATGTCGAACAAATGCAAGACTTACATGATGAGAATGACAAGATGCGGAAAGATAGGAAAGCTATTCAGATTTCATGAGAAGTCATCGTCGAGGAACTGAATGAAATGATTGAAGGTTACACTCAAAAGTACCTTCGGATATCGTTCCTAAAGTCCAAAAGGAACCTGGAGAAGTCGCAAGAGATCAAACTCACAAGTTTCTTCTCGACACTATCCCCGGTGTGACAAAAGAAGTATTCTCGCACAACTCACCCTAACATCGCCGCATTGGTTAAACATACAATGGCCAAAGAAGTCGATCTCTCGAATAAAGTAAATAGCTAAACTTGTGATGCAAATGTCAAAGAGATCCGAACGTTTACTCGGATGAAGCTAAATTTTCAAATCCTACTTGACTATCAACTCGATCATCATGCAAGGAGTCACCATTCAATCCAAACGACCAAGAGATGACGATGATAAGGATAAGGACTCGCACCTAAACGTCGAAGCGATGCGGTCAATCTACATCTATGCCACCTCCTCCACATCGGACTTCTTCTCAACATAAGTCTCCATCACCTCGGTCTTCTATTGATAAACCTCGGGACGATTCCGAGTTACCACCCCGACTCATAAAACGGTGACTACTTTGAGTACACGGGTGGTGACGATGAAGAGGTCCTTGAGCCCCGACAACAACCCACCTCACCAAAACAAGTGCGAAACCAAAATCATCATCAAGGCCTTCAAAGCGAGAAGAAGAAAACGACTCGAATGACGCCGTATCATGGCTTGATGACGATAAACTGCAGAATTTGATTGGTTTGCTACTCTTGTTAACGACACTCCCTACCCAAGAAGGTCAAGAATTGGTAGACGGTAGTACCTTGGAGCATGCAAAAATCTTGCAAGAAAGATTCCGTGTGAAGAAGATGACGAATCCGAGTTGAAGCGCATCAAGAATGACGATTCCTTCTCTTGAAAAACATTTCGGAAAGTGCAATCGAGGTTGAATATCACCTTGAAAACATTGCTCGAGCCATGTCTAACAACATGGATTGGCTCAACCCGAAGCAAACATCGACTTCACTAAACGGAACAACCCTCCATATTACACCGATGGACCAAACCTCTACCTACAATCGCCAACCGATGAACCAAGGATTCCTTCGATATTTCTTCAACAAAGACCGAATTTCTTCTCCACGGTGGCGATGGTTCAAGAAAATACGCTACATCATTAACTCTTCCATTCCCGTGGCTACCTACTCAAACCGCATAGCTATCGAGGAACGTGCAAATCACTTGTTTTTCGACAACGTGCAAGCATACGACCAAGATGCATTGTATGGGATTCATCATTGGCCCGAAATCAAGAATCTACTAAAGAAGTCGCCTGGTTCAAGTCTCAACATGAAGTGTATTGCTCAAAGAACATCGTGGCCATCAAACACATTGATCTCAAGTCTAAGTGGGACTACACATTCTTGAAGAATATCATAGTCAAATGACAAGATGAACAGGACTATGAATTCTCGAGGTCGACTTTGAGAACTTGTCACCAACGACATCAAGACATGTACCTTGCCAAAGTATGTGGTCGTATGAGACAATTCTCGATGAAGTTCAACGTGAATTTATCAAGTCGGTTCTCATCTTCATTAGACGATTGTGATCAAAGAACGTGTCAAGATATCCGGATGGTCGTTGAATCATATCGTAAACGTAAACTTCACTCCACCACGCCTGATCTTCCCGACATCAACCGGCTTAAACAACTCACGCCATCAAAGAAACCTTTCGAATTGTTTACCGCAGTGAACTTCAAGAAATCGCTTAATGGCGTGTAGTGAGCTCCACAAATTCGGGGATCATACCTTGAAGATGGTTAGGGATGGATTGGCGTCTGATTGAAGGATATCGCCGAAAGTTGGAAATCCTAAGCTACTGGAATTCTCGTGAAAGGAGGGATGTGAGACGATCATCACCATGATTGATGAACGGTTGTTCGAAGGATCGCCTTCACGCTTGGAGAGCTATGTTGGTGGTCGACCAGGATAAACATCACCGGCTTTCAACGCCTGCATGCGCACTGGGAACATCATCGCACTTCCGGTACCCTTGAATTGTTTCCTTCATATGATTTTGGATGCATGATTTTATATGTGTATGGCTTGTGCACACATAATGATGTACAACCCGTAATGGTCAAGAAAGGACCCCGTGGTACGCCTCTGCCACAATCCTTATAAAAGGAGCGAAAGCTTCTTATTTTTGAGTAAAACCTATCAAACCGCTCATTTTTTCAAGGTTTTGCTCAAAAGACAAGTACTTCCCATATGATTTTAAAACCTCAACCGCTTATATCACTAGTTGAGGGGAGTATTTGAATTAAAACTTTGTTCACAAATTGTTCATAGTGGTCACTCTTCCGCAACACTCGAAATGGTCATATTTATTCTCAAACGCTTCAAAAATAACATTTTATGCCATTTTGAGGGGAGAAAATTGTGTGACAAGAAATATGTTGTGCAAAATGCAAATAAATCGTGTACCTCGACTTAACCAACGAATTGACCGGTACTAAACTGTTTGTAACTCGAAAAGACTTGTCCCGGACGGTAATAATTTCAAGCTAGTTCGCTAGTGATGTAAACGTGTCTCGCAAAGGACTTGTCTCGAGTAGAAAGTACCATTCGAGAAACTTTTGATAGACATGAACTCGACGGGTTTGACAACCTTCCAAGGTTTGTCTACACCTTCAAGGTTGTTATTAGAGCTAGTTGTCACCTAAAAGTCGACAATATATCTCTTTAACTATTCAACATAACCGTGTCTCATGGAGATTGTCTATCTTTAGTGGATCAATTCATAAAGCGCGCTCTTTCCTCACTGTGCATTTAACCATTAAAACTATTAAGCACATGTGGAGGGGAGTATTTATGCAAAAACTTATCTCTCATCGTGGTTCAAACATGGTTTTCATTTACAAACCCTTTGAGAGATATTTTAACTTACTGATGGTTATAATGGCAAACATAGGTTAGTCATGGAGTTATAAGGTGACTAAGGTTAGGAATAACCGTCCTATGATCCGCCAGAGCGGAGGGATCACCCAAGGACACTACCATTAGTTAGTGTTAGAAGTCCTTAGGAATGATTATAAAAGGAGAAAATGAGAATCGGAGAAAGAAGGAGTTGAAGAATCAAAAGAAATGTAAAGTAAATGGTGAAAAGAAATAGCCCTCCATTATTCAACTTAGGGTAGACACCGGGTTCAATTCATATACTCTTTGGTTGTCACTTAGTGACACCGGTATTGAAGATTAAAAGTCGTCATGGACCCGAGACGCATGCACTAAACCTTCTAGCCACTCAAGTTTCTCTCAATGTAAACTTGTTTCATTCTCACAGGAACCCTACATAACCTATTGGCTTTCTCTTAGAGATCGCCGGTATTGAAGAAGGAGACCTCTCCCTAGTCTCCGCTCAGAAAACCAAAACGCACTATTGAGTCTAGAGCCACGAGATTCATCAAAATCTCTTAGGAACACTTGACATTTAATCACTTGTTGATCAACAATAAGATCTTGGTGATTCGTTGGTTCATATCGAGTCCTTCACATATCTTAGCAACTGTCGAGAACATTTATGAGAGGTTCACATCCGTGATCCTCGGTGATTGAATGGAAACTCCTGCTAGGGTCAACATCAAACAAACCGACGAAGCGAGTCACTTGGTAACTCCCCATGGATTACGCGGAGTGTGTCTCAAACGGTCTACGTCGTGAGGTGATGCTTGGTATACCTCAAACGACTATCTCGAATCAGATGTACTTCGTACATCGCGTTATCTCACTGTGGGACTCCAGCTCGAGAACGGCCTTGTGAGAATTAGAGTGGTGTTTTCACACTATGTCATTAACACTCTCAAGTTCAAACTTGTAAGTGCTTAAACCGCTTATTACTAACTGCTTGAAATGTTTTCTTATGGAAGCACCGAGCGGGATGATCGTGCCGATTCTTCTCATGCTCACGCCAACATCATCACTAATGGAAGTTCTATTCTAAAGCAACACAACCGTCGAATGATTCTTCATCAATTCAAAGAATCTACAAAGTCAAAGACTTAAAGAACTTCATCAAGATTGATTTCCACCGTCAAAGAGCGTGTGAGCATGTTGAAGAATGACGGAGACACCGGAGCAAACAAGGCACTCGAGGCGCATCGATGCGCACAACAACATACTATCACTTTCACCACAAAGAACAATGATCAAAGAACAAAGTCAATGATGACGCCAAAGCGTAACTGTTCAAAGTTAACGATCTCTACACCGGGAGATTGTTCGAATCAAGACAATTCTCTCACAAGAAATAAGAATGTCGAAGATTTCATCACACTATTACATCAACGCTTTCACCGTTTACATTCATATATACTTGAGGGGAGATTGTTGGAATCACTCCTAAACAAGATTTCAAGTATTTATATTTCATATGTAATAGGTAGCTTTGTTATGGCCTTTATGTTTGTTTAAGGTCAAGCTTATGTAGAAGGCCCATAAGCTTGATCCAAGCCCAATAAGGAATAGGGAAGGAGAGGAGTGTTGCCTAGCTCCTCGCCTATATAAACTATTGTAAACCCTCATTTGAGGGTTGGTTGTTCAAGTTATTCTTTCACTCATACATTACGCCTAACCGTTTCATACTATTGTGTGTGTGTGTGCTTGTTTACTTGTTCAATCGCCTTATCTCTTCTCTTATAAGCTTGTGTTGTAAAACTAGTGACCTAACATCTTCTTCAAGCATTTGAAAACTTCACACTCACCCATAGCTTACCTAGGATCTAATTCAAAGTGCTTTTAATTTATCAACTCATCAAAACTCACCATATTTCCGCTTCAATACTCACACATTGTTTCTCACGTCTCAAAACACTTAGGTGGATATATTTATCAATTTTAGGAAATTGTGTCTAGTCATCCTTATCTCAAAATGGGTCAAAAACTAGTTTTTTAATTCTTTTAATTTTTGAGGATTTTCAAACTCCATCTCAAGCTTACATCTGATCTCTAGGATCATATATTATGACTTGACACCATCAAAATTCCTAGTGTCATCCTTGAACATCCATTGGTGATCATAAAGTCTCATTTTCCTTCCATAAAAGGCAGCTACATCACTCATTGCCCTTGATCATTTAAGTACAGTTTCATTTAATACATTTAGATGGACTGAAACACTCAAAGAGGTATAGATATTAGACCTTACAAACATCATTGTTATCTTTTATTAGCTGCTAAGAGACGGATCCCTAGGATTAGCCTAGACGGATCCCTCATTGGAGGGAACCGTGGGATCCGTATGACAGATTCATGTCAACTCTAGCTAAAACAATCATTTCAAGCTCATCTTGCTAATTTGAACAATCCATCTCATCTTAATTAAGTTCCTAGATCAGTACAACTCTGAATTTGACTCTTGTGCATGCTAATCATCACATTCCAAAGAATCTTAGTGGCTTAAGTCTTGAATGCACTTGCCAAATTCTTCCCTTTATAAGTCATCTTGCTAGAATCCCTTAGTCAACAAACACAACATAATTCTCAGCAATTAGAAACATCTCCTTTACTCATTTCATCATGAGGAAAGCTCCTAGTGCTAACTCATCTACCCAAGAACCACCCAAGAAACTTGCTCGTGTTTTACACGAAAGTTCCTCAACTGAATCATCTCCGGTCAAACCCACAAATGGTAGGATTTCCCCTCCACCAACTCAACCAATCAAACCAATACCCAATAGGATTGTTCCCACAAAAATATCATCACCAAACTCTACAATTCCTACTAAACCAAACACACCCTTTTCAACCCAACCAACATCATTGGTGCCTAGAGCCATAGCATTTAATACCTCACAATCATCTCCACATTCCTACAACTTAGAGGACTTACCCCTAGGCCATCTCATCCTCCACCATTACCGACACACTCTTCACTAGAGAAGATTGTACAACAAAACCAAGGTGTTGAATCAACACTTGCACCAATGTCCATTTCTTCATTTCCCTCTAATGGTCCATTTTGGATTATGAGGAGACATCAAAGTCAACCACCCGACCACATGGAAGTTGACACTTCCGTACCTCCACCATCAACCCTTGTTGAGCCACCACTTAATGTGCCTCCACCAATCCCTCCTTCATTTGAGGATCTCCAACCTTCTTCACTTGAACCTCCGCATCAAGACACTCAATCTTTACCACCATCTTTTCAAAACCATGACAAGGATTGCCATCATTGTCAACATGTTGAAGGGTTGATACATGAACTACGTGAGGAGCAACGTTTCATGTTTTATCACCTCATCGAACGTTTCAATGAGGTCAACAAACCTAAACAACCATGAGCCTAAGGATTAAAATGGTGCCTAGTCTCAAACTTAACTTAGATCGTTTAGGAATCTCTTTTCATGTTTGATCATCCTTAGACTCAAGCACGTGGTTGCTTCTTAAGTTTAGGTCACTCATTAGTATTAGTAGAATATGTATTACATGGCTAAATCATTCTCTTAGTTTTAGAGATTTGTTGATTATCTCTTATGTTTTATTGAATGATAACTTATTTGCCATATTGCTTTGAGTATATGTTTCTTGCTTGAATACATATCTCTCTTTGATATTAACATTATTTGGTACATCACCACTGCTGAAATCCGTCATCAGATTGACGGATCCTTGAGATTTTCCTAGACGGATCCCTACAAGGAGGGAACCGTGGGATCCGTGCAACAGAAGACCAATTTTCTACTAATTTGAGTCTTATTTGCAAGAAATTATGCACTATATACTTGTTTTCTAACATTTGTTTTGTAGATTTTCAAAATACACATTAAGACTTTGACATCCTAAGCTAGGGGGAGCTTTGTGTCAAACCATACATTACAAAACCATTTGCAATATAATCCTCATTTGGATTACATTTCATGACGTCCCTTTGCAAAGTTGCAATCATCAAGGGGGAGCATTTTCGTCACTAAGACGAAACCATTTGCAAACATAGTTGCAATGCATTAGCTTAGTAGTTTTATTTACTTGACGCCCTCACAAAGGGATGGACTCGTCAAGGGGGAGTTAAAACAAGAACTCTTCCAGTCACTTACTCTCTAGATTTTCTTTCTTTTACATGTTTTTCCTTAAAACATTGTGTTAGTTTCTTGTCGACGCTCTTTTTGTTTTGACAAAAAGGGGGAGAAGAGAATAAAAACTCCAATTCGAACTTTTACGAATTTTAGTTTTTCCTTAAATTAATTTTATGTTTTGTAATCAACAAAAAGGGGGAGATTGTTAATACAAATAAGCTGTAAAAATGTTTATTTATATTTTACGATCTTCTAATGTTTTGTCGATAACAAACGTAAAATCATTTTAACGAAACAAATAAAATACGTAATTGGTTTGAGCCAATAGTTCTCTAACACACTTACGTTTTCACATAAAATACTAAACCAAGTATAAGTTATTTTATTATTTAGTAATACATATGTATAACATCTAGTGTTTACATATTGGGTGAATATATAAATAACTAGTATATATTATAATGGGTAATACAATTGGGTAGAAACTTAAGTATTTGACCCATTGACCAAATACATTGAATGTAGTTTGGTACAACCCAAAGTCCATGACCCATACCCATGGAGCTTGACCCATAACCCATTACATGACATCATGCTTATGTCATATATGAATAATATCCATGACCCATGGTTTTAATCCATGGCCCATAGTTTTATTCCATGAACCATGGACTAGATGCATTGCATCTTATAGATACATTGTATCTACTTGGATACCCATGATCCATAACAATGACCCATGACCCAAAACATATGGGCAAAAGGGAGCGTCCCACGGATCCCTAGTAATACACTGGATGGATCCCTCAAGAGAGGGATCCATGGGATCCGTCGAACAGTAGTTGTTTTTCTTCTATAAATAGTGAGCCATTTCTTCCTTTTGTGTTGCCACTCCCACACATACTTTCCCCAAGTATTGTAACCTTCTAACCACAGATCCTAAGGGATATTTCTATGTAGTTTGTCTTTTGTTTTTGTGTGATTCTCTAGGTTCCTCTTAAAGGCGAGATCACCACTTCTTGAAGTTGAGCAAGCTCAAGTCCATGAGTTGCCATACTTCGTCATCATCAAGACTACTGAGGTTCTCTTATTGATACTTCTTTCTTTCTCCATAAGAGTGTTGTGTCGAAGGCATTAGTGAAGGATGCCGAAAGAGTCAAGACGAAAGCATTAGTGAAGGGTGCTTAACGTCAGTGTCAAAAGCATTAGTGAAGAATGCTAAAGAAGTCAATACGAAGGCATTAGTTCAAGGTGCCAAGCGTTCGTGTCAAGGGCATTAGTGAAAGATGCCTAAAAGTCAAATCAAGTGGCATTAGTGAACGATGCAAAGGTCGTATAATCGATGAGGTGCATCGTTATACAAATAGTAATAGTTTGTTTCCAAGGATATTGATATCCTTGATGGTGTGATAATAAGGAGTGTATCTCCTTTGGGGTTAGGTGTTGTGTAGTGTTGGGTAGTAGTTCCTCTATTGTAATGGAACTCGGTACTTAGCCTAGTACCGGATAAAGGGTATGCGACGTTGTGGTAGGTGTGGTTCTCCTTGGTGAAAGAACCCGGTAGTTAGCCTAGTACCGGAAAAAGAGTAGGCGACGTTGTGAAGGCTTCTCCGCCATAAAGAGTTGGTGTCATGTAGTGATTACGAACTCTCGAGTAGGTGACTCGAGGAGTGGAGTAGGGCAAGGAAGCTGTCCTTGTAGCTGAACCACTATAAATACTCGTGTCGTGGTTTTGTGCTTCTTACTCCTTGTCTTTCATTACACATTTGTATATCTATCTATCAATGTACAACATACACATCTAAATGGATTGACATAAGTCGATCTAAATATTTTAAAACGAAGTTTTAATTGGTAAAACTATTCAACCCCCCTTATAGTTTTCCACAGTGCCCATAGGTAACGCATCCGTATAACGCTGCAAAGACCCCATGGTATGCGGTGTTCCAGAAACTGCTTTCCCAGACGTAAAAACCAAAGTAACCGGGCGGTTTGCAGCACCTGCAACACCGAACGCAGCCATGGACCAGGTTATAAACAACTATTTAAACAATGCGCATGCACAAATAAAACAACATGCATTGTAAACACCTAACCTTGGAAGCGACAAACAGCATCATTGGGTTCCAGGTTGACTCGTGGGTACCGAGACGTAGAACCAACGTTTCCACCTAAGACCATCACTCTTGTTTCTGTATCCGCAGCTGGTGAAGCAACATTTTGGAAAAGAAGGATTCAATGAGTAAAAGCGATAAAGAAGTTTAGAATTAAAGGATGACACAAAATTTTCTCAAGCGCTGCACCTGGACAATCCAATGTTAATCGCTGTTTCTTGAAAACCTCGGTCAAAGGGCGTACAAAATTGTCCCGACGTTTCCTAGCACTGCTTCCAACACTCATACCACCAGATACTTGAACGCTAGAAAGTGTAGAAGATATGCGAGGTTCCAACCCCCATTCATCGTCGTTTTGTTTGCCAAGATCAACCACGGATAAACCAACACCAGAACTTATGCCCAAAACACCATTGCCAGGCGTTACATAAGAAGCAATTCCTGACTCAAAATCTAGGTTAACCGGAAGACTGACCTCACATGCAATAAACTTTTCAACGATTATGGCATTGCGACAAACTGAAAAACACTATATGAGAATATAAGCTAAATGATACAGGCGCTAACCTAGCAAAGTGCAAAGCTTCTAAAAATGTGCATACCATCGCGTCGTTCAGGCATACGCTGAGCAAAAGAAACAGCATGACGATCGGAACACACATCCATCTATGGTTTAGCCTTTGAAGTGCCACATCCCTCACCAACATATGAAACAACTTTCTTCGAAAGGTAAGACTGCCCTGCTAAATGATTCTTTGATTCCTTTCCCACCACCAAATGGTCAAAAGTATGATCATAAGCTTCACCAATCTCCCTCTTAATACCAGAATCTCGGTTAAACTGCTTTTCAACACCTAACAACACACAATCAGACCCGCTTGCCTTACCCTGACAATGTCCCACGTAACTGAACCCATGCACCACGGCAGGTGTCCACTAAGCACACTACCGGCGGCATTGTCACTCTCGCACTCACCAACATCACAAATCAAACCCTCCTGCTGAACACATCTACCGCTCGTAGGAAAAAAAGTCCCCTCTAATAGACTGTTATCTAACCCCCTAGCACAATTACTAATGTCTACATTTTGCAAACCCCTATCATCAACATCTATTCCCTTGCACGCTTTACTATTGTCACTCATAATAACCACCTTTACACAGTGGGTTAGAACAATAAGGCTAATGAACATAAATTCTAAAAAAAAAGGAAAAAGAAACAACAAATGTCACCCTTCCAAAACAACTTTGAAGTATTTAAAAAGTCGAAACACCAAAAAACGCAGGTTGACCATTGTATAAACCTAACATTAACAACCTGTCAACTCGTGAAACAACAACAAAGTAAATATACCCCGTGCTACTCTTAAAACTGAATGTAACGAAATCAGCCATGCATCCTACACACCTAAACACTTAAAAAACCACATGCAATTACATGAGCACCAACAAAACAAAACCTAAGCAATTTCCTGTCACAACAAACGACATGCAAGGTTCATAAATGGGACATAAACGTTTCTAAAGTACATACAACCATGCAAATAACTTAAGACAAACAGAAACAAACACCTAGCAAAAGCATTCAATACCACGTCAAAAGATATCATAAGAACAACAAAGTAAATAAAAGGAAACCTAAATGCATGCCAGATCTCACCCACCTACCAAATTTCCTCCCAGATGATGTAAGGTATCTAAAATTAAGCCCAAGCCCAAAAAAACCTACAGTTAAAATATTTAGAAGGTGCACCGACCCTTTTTTATTGTACGTAATATATATTCCCACCGACCATGGCGTTACATTTTTGGGCACGAAATATTTAATTTGACCAACCATGCATTAAGAATCATAAAATAGTCCCGCCGGCCTTCGTCTTTAGTTTATATGTATAATACTCTACTTATTTATAAAATTAAGGAAATTTTATTTTATTTTATTTTTAATCTTTTTTGAGTTACTTGGGTTTCTGACTCAACATATACGGCCTAAGAGCATTAGATATCGTGGTGTTGTTCCGCTGGTGTCGTGGGAAAAAGTGTTGTCACATCAGCATCTTTTCTCATAGCATCAGAATTCACCATAACACCAAAAACTCCCTCCCTCCTATAACATCGCTTTCATCAGTCATGCACCCTTGACCTATATATATATATATATATATATATATATATATATATATATATATATATATATATATATATATATATATATATATATATATATATATATATATATATATATATATATATATATATATATATATATATATATATATATATATATATATATATATATTATATATAACAGAGGCATTTGACATTAATGCCACCTCAATGCCACCTAATCATTTTCATGCCACCTAGGCATTATATGTCCAATTTCATGCCACATAAGCAACTAAGCAATTTTTAATCCACCTAAGCAATAATATTTAATTTTCGGATTTTAATAATTATTTTGTAAATTTCGTATTTTTATGTAAATTTTGGATTTTTATAGTTATTTTCGAAAATTAGCATTTTGGTCCAACTAAGCAATTAATTGTTAAATTTCAAAATTTTAATATTTTTTTGTAATTTTCGAATTTATTTAAACATTTTGAAAATTGTTTATAAAAGGTTCCTTGCAAGGATTGAACCTTGGTTGTTTTGATAAATAACTTGTGTGTTTACCACTTAGGCAACAAGTTATTTTGATAATTATGTTGCATATTATAATCTATAAATGCCTATAATCTATTAATACCTGATTTTTTTTATAAAAATCCCATATATCACGTAAAACAGAAATCTTAATGCATTCATAATATGCTCTTTCTCCAAACCCTAATTTCATCTTTTCCTCCTTTTTTTCTCAAATCTCTCATGTTAATCTTCTTTTGTGTTTGCAATTGTTTTGCAGTTCTTGAAGCTTTGATAACATATGTTTTTGTTTTACTGAAGCTTTGTTATTCTCATGCAAAGACTCTATTTGAGTTTAATAGGTCCCTTTTTTTTTACAGGCACATTAATCAAAACTCTCACCATGAAGAAAACCTAATCTTGCATGGCTAAAGGTAAATATTCTCAGAGCATTGAACAAAAGAAACCAATGGACCGAGGTATGCTTTTGATATCATTTTTCTTAATTGATGGTAAGGAATCCAAAATCTCTAACTGTGGTTACAACTGTTGGTGATGTGTCCTCAGAAGGTGCAACTTACTTGATCGCTGGTGTAGCAGCTATTGCGATCTTAGGGACTGCCTTTCCGATAATTGTTTCACGAAAAGACACGTAAGTTTTTAACAATCTACTAATGCGTCATGTGGTGTATATATATTGGTTAATGATTAAATGTGTGTTTTTGTGTAGGTCAGAGTATAAACAATGGATCATATGACCGGATTTTTTTGACTGAAAAAGGTATGCCTCTTTTCCCTCAAAACCCTTATGATGAAACTTTGTTACCGTCTATGCATATGTTGGTTTGTTTACAGCTTTTTCCAGGTTAGACATCGTCTTTGCAGGTTAGTTTTCTTTTTTGAACACATGTTGAGTTGTGTGCATGCATGCTAATAACATCAGGTTATACCTATCTTGCTTTTAGATATAATTTGAGTTGTATATCAAATTTTTATTTTTTTGCATTATAATTTGAGGGATTATGTTTGTTGATTGGTTATACCTTTTTAGATATTGCATATCAATGTTTGGCTCACACACAAGCTCGGCGTCCAACAATGAAGGTCATCATTAACGAACTTGAGAAAGCACTAAATTATCAAGTAAGTAAATGTGTTTTAAATACAACAGGCCTTTTTCAAACTTTTCTTTTACATGCTCTCAAATTGTTTCACCATAGTAGTTTGATTGAATGTTTATGTTATCGCAACACCCTCTATATCTTAAAGATATTGATCGGCTAATGAAAACATTACCAAAAGTAATTTGTAATCAGACATTTTTAATTTGTTTGAAGTTTGATATTAAAAAGTTGACTTTTTTCTCCATCTTGTGTGTTAGGAGACACCAAAAGTGAGTTTGTCTAACTCACGAACTGAGTTAGTGGCAGGTTTCAGATGTAATTGGTATAGTGGGACAGCTGCGATAAATAATAGGATATAAAAAAGTAGTTGGGTTTCGGGATGAGTGCTATTCTTGCAACATTAGGAAGTAATTTTGATAAAAAGCATGCGTGTGGATGTGGTTATTTGTTTATAATTAGTGTGTGGGTATGTCAGTTGATACTGTGACTCATGAAGTGTTAAGATTGAGAAAATGTTCTCATTGAGGACAAAAGATGTTTCAAATGTGTTTTGAGGAATGAAAGGTGTCCTTGAATTAGTAATCAAACACAAGGGTATCAAAAAGGGTGATCGTGAATGTCTTCATCGAAAATGGGTAGTAATATTTATCAATATTCTCGAAAAGTCGATCACGTAAGTAGCCGATTGTCACCGATGTTGATTTCAAGCGAATCCTTAATCAAAGTGGATCCGCCCACCTAATTATCCGGTAATCATTAAACTTTTTATGATGTTGTCATTTATTTATATTATTGTGCTCTAAAGGTTTTATGTTTTCACAACCAGAACAGAATATCTTGACCGCATTTGGCCAACCAAAGAGATGTTGATCGTCATCTTCTCACATTTGTTATTCAAAACAAATCGCAGCGCACATATCTCCATCTCGGAGGGCACCACCGTGAATCGTAAATCAAGGTGATTTTAGATTCGTTGCCGCCACTTTCTTAGCTACAGTTGTTAGGCTGTCATGTTTAAAATCCTTTTAGTTGAGTAATTTAGTGTTTTCAACATGTTTTAAGTATCAATCAGTTGTTAAGAGTAATAGGTTAAATTCCAAAATTCATAATCTGTCACAATTTCCTGAGCAGGCCGCTTTGAATAGTCTTACAAATGGGATTTATCTGCGCCATGAAATTGTGATGTTATCCGATTTGTCGTCTTCGATTGCATGCTCATGATTTCAAAAACCAAGTATAACAAACAAGTATAACAAAGAACTTATGGTCTCGGCTTGGAGGAGGGTGTGTTTCAATGATATTATCCGGATGGGTAAAGAATTGGGTGACTTAAACGGGGTTTTGTAAATCAATTTGTTAAAACGGTAGGTGATGGTCTAAGTACGTCATTTTGGATGGATAAATGGGTGGGGGATTCGTGCTTACGTGATCGTTTGCCAAGGTTGTACCACATGGAAAGTAACAAGTGGGTGATGGTGGGAAATAGAGGTAGGTGGGTTGATGGGTTTTGGGAATGGAAATGGGATTGGATTAGGCCTTAACGAGGAAGGGTGGAAGTGGAGGTTAGGCGCAAAAGGAGTAGTTTATGTTAAAGCATTATCACAACGAATTGAGGAGAGTCAGATTGTGGGAGTTGTGAGGACAATTAGCAACTTGGAATGATATTGTTCTGATATAATTTAATGTGTTTGTTTGGCGGGCTTCGAACTGGAAGCTTCCGGTTCAGGTGGAGCTCAATAAAAAGGGCATTGATCTCGATATGGGGAAGGAGGCTAAGGTGTTATGGCATGCTACGGTTTTGGTGGCTGCATACTTTATATGGAAGAGTATGAATGTTTAGGTGTTTATAGATAGAATGGAAAATAGCTCAAGAGTGATTCAATACATCCGCTAAAGGCATTTGAATGGATTTGTAAAGGTCAAGGAATAGTAGTATCCAATGGAAAAGTGGTTAGAGAGATGCGGTGGGCTAATCAGACACCAAGAACCGGGTCAAAGACCCTTGATCGATAAAGATCGAAGCAACTCTTGAGTGTCATGTTGTCTTCGGTGATTTACTCCTTCACTTATAAATGACATTCTTGACTTATCCAAAGTGGAGTCGTTAATTTCTAAACCTTCTTTTATAATTAGTATTTCGTATATTAATCGAAGTATCATGATTTCTTATTCTAGCTTGAATGGAGCCAAAATGCATAGACATCGGCATCTTATAACTGAATTTCTTAATAGAACTCTTGAATTCAAAGTAAGAACTCGCCTAATCTTTAAAAGATTTTGGTTTTGTTAACTTAAAGATCTGAGTTTTTATTTCATTTTTTCTATGTTTTTCAGGGATTTGTGATATCAGATTTTATGCTAACTACACTTGGTCCATTCAACACAGCGTTATGGCTGGCATCGACATGGTTGGTCCAGAAATAGGTTTTTTTTTTTTTTTTTTTTTTTTTTTTTAATCTTAAATATTTCAATATAAGATAATATGATTGTTGTTGATTTTTGGCTTTGATTAAAACGTGTTGGGCGTTGTTTTTTTAAAGTGATTATGTCGTAGGAGATAGTGTTTGGATGCGCATGTTCATTGAAAAATAAGCAATCCCAAATACCTTCTATAAATGGGAATGATAGGTGTTGATTTAGATTGTGAATAAAATGTGTTTGGCATTGATCCTTGAAAGCGACTGTGTTACACGACTATAGGAGACTTTTTGGATGTGCGTGGTGTTTGGGATTGCTTATTCTTAAGCTATTTTTTCTATCCAAACATAAATAGATATAGAAGAAATCGGCCCAAACATCCTCTCTATACGAATTTACATGAAAATGAGTTGCATAATCATATATTCATATTATCAGAATCAGTTTTGTTGTAGATTTGCAGCTTCTCATAAACTTATCATTGAGACCTATATCCCGATTGTCAGCATTAGTTGCCCAATAGCCAATGACAAAAACTAATCACACTCTTTTTCCTTTTCATACGTATCAGGTTGCATGTTGCAGTCCTGCATTAACTCGTGAGTGCATATTTGCAAAGAGGTAGGTGATAGGATACACACATGAGCAAATATTAGAAGCTGAAGCATTAAGGTATTATCATTCAAATTTGCCAAACTATTTTGCGTATTTTTACATTAATTTTTTTTTCAGTTGGTGATTTGAACCATCTCATTTCTGCAACAATGTCTAGAGTTACCGATGTCTAAGTCTTGATTTGGTATTTTGGTGATGATTAACCATATGTTATGGTGTATTTTCTAACTGTTGATGTGGGGTCTTATGTAGGTAAATTCATGTCTTAAACGAAAAATGTGCGATACAAAATGAATAAGTGGATAGCTTCGAGGTATATCTCTACTGTTAAATCCGTTATTATTTATAGTAATGTTTTTAGCCATCAAGTTATTATTGCAATGTAATTTTGAAGAGCTTGAAGTTCTTCAATGTTAACTCAAAGGATCCTGATGGAACTGTCTTAGTGAAGCAACTAATGATGTCATAAAGTATAGTACTGATGCGGTAAGTTTATGTGATAATGTATCTATCCGTAATTCCACCATTCTTTGATTTCCTTAATAAAACTAACGGATGAACGATACAAATTCAGGATACAATTTTTGTTTAACTTTATCAAATTTATTGCTCCAATTTTATTAATGTAACGCTTTGGATTAAATCAATGAAAACCGTAATTGAATTTGTTATTTATTTGGCATGAAGATAGATACATTCAGGGAATGATTTCTTATTTCCTTCTACGCGGCTCTTCTTCAAGGCCCCAACTTCAATGGCCACAAATGGAACATTTGTGCAGGTATGACTTTCACATGAGAAACGAATTCATCAAAAAATCTAGCGAGAACATAGAAGTGATGAAAATAAAAATTAAATATAAAAACCGAAGGCAAGTCTAACACCCGTATATATCCTGCTTTAGTTTTCCATTAAAAAATATATATCATTCTTAGGTTTTTCAATCGCAACCAACTGTCGAATCTGTATGCCACTTTTTTGCATTGCAACGCGAGCATGAAGTTACTTAATCCTAAGTGCTAGATTTGCTTGGGCCTTCCGCCCACCCATCCGATTAATACTCATCCAAAATTTCCAAGGGTCACATTTCAAAAGCCACAATATTGTTGTGTCCAATGTATGTAATCTCTCAAGAAAATGTAATAATATTTAACCTTTATACTAACTATTATAACTAAATCACTTTGTTTCCGAGTTAAGCAACTACTTATTCTTTATTTTAGGATTTTGCTAACCGTGGATAAGGATTTTTTTTTTTTAAATAACGAAACAATTATTTAAACTAATTAACATGACAAATGGTTACAAGACACCTTCTGCCCAGGTGTTGTTTATTTGCCTTCGTGGACGTTGACTTGTCATGTATATGCTTAGTAAAATAAGAGTTTTAATCAAATGGAAGCAAACCGAGTAATTAAAAAACCTGCATTGAACCCTAATGCATATGAAAGAAAACCACTGTGAATAATAATTCAATGCATTATGTAAGCGGGTCAATATATGTTTTTTTAACTATTTTGAGTGTTGTGAAGTGCAATGTATAATCAAAGAAGACATGAATAAAGCAAAACAGACCGATCACACCCACACTCACACGAAAAGGTAATAATGTCAAATTCGGATTGTTCAACATGCAGAGACAGTCAAAAGGTTGTCAATAGAGATTCAACCCAAAACTACCTGTTTAAATAAGAATTGTTGTAACTGCAGGTTCGATGAAGGAAAACAGCTGGTGGCATATGGGGCATCGCCATTAAACCTTCTTCTATCATAAAAATTTATATTAGTTTGTTAGAAACACATGTATAAAAGAAGATGCGAAGAACATCATATCTAGCGTTAGTTATAGTGATTTTTTTTTAGGTTTCATTTTCGATTTGAAGATATCTATATTGTGTGTAAAGCAAACGACAATACTTTTCCTATGCATTTGGACGGGTAATGTTTTTATGTCATCATCAATGACATAGTTATAACCAATATATATTGTTTTTTAACTATTGTAGATGTTGGCTTTAGAGCAGATCTTACAAGTCCTGGGCAAGACGGGAACAAAGTGCATATAAAAATCATAGGTATCGACTCTCCATAAGATATGAATGTGATCAAGTCTTTGGTGGACTCACTAACTGGAGTTAATCATGTCGATATTAACATGGAAGAATGTAAGGTGACTGTTGGTTATGATCCAAATATGATTGGTCCTAAATCTCTAATAAGTTTCATCCAAGAAGCTGATGTGGGATCTGCTCATTATCAGGCAAGCTTATACATTCCAGAAAGAGCTGCTATATATTGTCACAACAAAATTATTCACCGGGACGAGGATCTTGCATTGGATGACTTTGAGGCCGAAAATTGGAACATGCCTGAAGGTGCACTCATTTCAGGTAAGTAAAAAGTATCTTCTTCTTTTCACCCTTTTAATATTTATGGATTATCATGTTGATTATTGTTCAAGGCCCTGCTCTTCGATGTAACACTACTTAGGATGAAGAACTTGCCGCATTGCAATAATAAATGTCTCTTTAAGAAAATGTTAGTTTACTTGTGGATTCACTCTTGTGTGCCACAAAAATTTGAATGATTTATCAGGTAATGGGACAAAATGGGTAGTTTTTAGGACCTGTATTAATAAGCTTGATCAGTTTGTTATTGTTTTTATATTAGTAGAAAACTAAAGAAAAAATAGAAGGTCTTCTTGCATTACTATAATAGTCATTTAGGTATATAAATGAATTTTATGCGACTTTTGACCCATTTCCATAGTGACGAAACTACAATAAAGAAGATTTATTAGACGATGGCCTGATATCAAACTTTCGGCTACCTATACGTGAACTATAGGTGGCAAAATGAGAAAGTCGGGTTGGGTAATGGATTAAAACGGTTAAAATATAGGATTGGTGATGTTATATAAAACTGATTATGTCATGCGTTCATTTTCAATTAACGTATAATATCCTGTTTTTTTCTTCTATTACAAATGACAAGGAAAACGCGATTCGCATTTGATTTTGGAGTAAGAATCTTGGATTTTGCGAGTACTAACTTTGCCAGAAAAATGGTTGGAGAAACATACACCTCTTAACTGTTATGTGATTTTTCTTTCCGCACTGAGAAATTTACTTAGTACCCCCCCCCCACCAACTATCAAGAAGCTAGAAACAACAATTGCTTGATTAAACTACTCCAGAGGCTAGCAAGAAGTTGATTGTCTAACTATATGTTCCAATCCAAAGAGATTCTCAGTTTTTCATACCTTCTCAATAGAACCTATCGTGATGTATCGGCTATTCTCATCCTCATAATAAAAAAGTGCTCTTGCCAGTTCCCCTTGAAGCAAAGCCATGAAGTAGTTTTTTTCAACAAATCTTGATTGTTCCTTTTAAAACGTCTAGAGAAGCTGCACTTTTCATATATAACTTTAACTTGAAGAAGTTATTCAATTTAAGATATTTTTACTTGATTTTTTTTGTTTGGCGTGATTACATGAACAATCCCAAGCAACATCAACTATTTTAACTCAGGATCCTAATAAGCAACGGGTGAGTTTCGTAGTTCATTATGTGAAAAAAAGAAATCAATTCTCATTTTTTGAATATTATTTGAAATATACTATAAAAAAAAATTTAGAAGAAGTTTTATGTGGATAATTTAGAAGCAAGCATTATGATTTTGAGAAAGTGTACGGAACAGTGGAAATATTTATTTGAAAAGGCAGTCTTATGTTGTGGCTCATGGTAGAATTATTAGTATTTTTAAGAACATGGTATTACATCTCCTACCCATATCTCATATTGTTACTACTATAAACCTTCATATTGTTACTACTTTTAACTTATGATTTAATGTATCTATTGAGTTATGGATATATTGTTTATGAATTTGTATATTGATTTTTACTCATGATCTTAAGTTATATCATAATGTACGATAAGTAGTTTGGGTAATAAGGACTCCCAAACACTCTCACTTAATCTAACTTCTTAAGTAACTATGATATGTAATTGCTGATGCATATTAAATAGTTGTTTCCATGATTAACTGGTCACTTTGACAGGTTTTTACGAAGGTTGATACACGTGGGACGCTTGGTGACTTCAAAAACAAGAATCCATGGCTAATGGAAATTCCTGTCATGCCTATAGAGCAAGAAAAAGGCAGGTAAGTAAATCATATATGACACATGTTTCTTAAGTAGACTATGTAGCTTTACTAATGTATTCTTAGAGGCTGTTTGGAATTTCATATTCAAACTACCATTCCGGGAACAATAGACAATGTGGAAACTAAGGTAATGTTTTTCGAAATATTATGTATGATGATCTCTTATTTACTTTATGATGGTTTAGAACATTATGTATTGAACATTTTTGAGGGAACAAGCTTGAGTTCAATTGATTCATTTGTTATATAGCTTTGCTACTGTTTTCTTTTGAGGGAACAACATTTTTTAGGGAACAAGCTTGAGTTCAATCGATAATATTTCTTTTACGTACCAAGAGTAATGTCTACAACTTTGAATGCAGTTTGATCAAATGAGAAAGTACTTATTGTGTTGATGAAAGCTATTGTGCAAGTTAAAAATAGAAATATACAACATTCGGAAAACTATTGGATTATAACTAGATGACGATGGCATCAATGATGCATTTTAGAAGAATTCGGACAGTAACAACGAAATCACTGAGCCAAGGAATACATTTGTTTGAGAAGTGACATGTCTATAAGAGAAAAGAAGAGGCATACATGTTGTTACTTGAAGTTCATGATTTATTAGATAAATGGCTACCAATGTGTAATCTTTTTAGTTTTATTTTTAAATGGTGATGTTTAATTGAATGATCGTGGGTTTGAGAAAATGGTAACCACTCACACTTCAACTTCACAGCTTCCATATCCATATAAAAAGAATAATTTGTTTTCAATTTTTGTTTGTTTCTTCCATCATCTATCAACGGTAGGAAAGTAAGTCATGTCATGGAGGGTTATGGTTCATCTTTGGTTTTACTCCTTATGAGTAATCTAATGGCAAACATATCTATTCCTTAATGTTATCCGTGTTGGATGCAATTCGTTTGGAGGATTATTCTAATAAAAATAGGGCAATGCTACTTTTCCAATTTGCAAGCAACAAGTAAATGGGAAAAGGTACGATGAAATATATTAAAATGTATCCATTAATGTGTAACTTTTATGATCTACTTGCTATAGGATATTATGTAAGTATCTCAATAATTAAAATAAAAGTTATACTATATGCCATGATATGGTTGCAGGCAAAAGCGTGAAAAAAATGTATGCACAAAAATATATAAAAGAAGCTAAACTTAAGGTATTAATAACTTACATACATCATTACCTTGGTTTGTTTGCCTAATTTATGCATATTTGGTACTGATATGATATATATATTTTTTTAACCGTAAGGTTAGTTTACTTTTTCCGAATTGTGGATTTATAGAAATTCAGCATACTATTAAAGAGATGAAGGTGATCCCATTGCCATGTTTCTATGCGTAGTCTACACCACTACTAACATTACCTTCTACAACATAGCATGCTGATAGTCGAAGAAAAAAAGTTCAAAACTACCGAACAAATTTATGAGAAAGAGATATGAAACATGTCTGTGGGATATATGAAACATGTCACTGTAGTATAATGTTTATCCCAAAAGAAATATCTGAAGCTTAAACAAATTAAGTGTGGAAGAATTTCGTATGATATGTCACCGTAGCTTAATACTTTCTCATCAGATAATGTTGCGGAAGATGACAATGCACTCGGTATTTGTGATGTGAACTTAGAAGTAGGATGTCCTGTCTTCGTATATTATTGTAATGATGTCAAATGGAACTCATGACACATGTGCTTAGATAAATTAAATATTATATACATGTTGCATAGTTGAAAACCTTATATATCATTACATGTTATTGTCAAATGAACCTATAAAGAGTCATAATCTCTTGAATGGAAGACCAAATTTTGTTATCCAACCAAGTCACAACATTTGTTATCTGATCTCTCTCTTCTTTCAGATACGGATGTTTATGTGTTGGATAATCTCTTTTGCTTAAATTTTGAAGTTATCTTGGCTAATCAGATTCTCGTGCAATAAGCGTGCATGCGTGATCGATCATTTTGGGTTTGAGTCAAGACTGGTAATTTTATGTGACACAAGACTGTCATCTCAACCGTCTACTATATTATGTGTTGTTCATTTTATATCATTAGTATTCTGGCTGGATGGAAGATGTGTAGCTCATTGGTGGTTTAGATAGAAATTTATAGCAACTGCACGACAATATTTGTGCTTGAAATTAATATGGAATTTTTACTTTCAAATCTTCTTAAATCCAATGATGCTTCAGTTATAAATTATGACTGTAAGATAGACTTTGAATGTTACGGTTTCGGAGGTGTTAGTCATTAAGATAGACTTTGAGTTACTATGAAAAACTCGACATTTACTTCCTTTATCTAATTTATTTCAATAGTTTTTGACTCATTTATGCTCTAAATAGTGATGAAATTCCTAATACCAATATTACAAGTAATTTTGTTTTTCAAAAGGATTGGGTAGAAGGTTTCTCTAACTGATGATAACAACCTTTTTACAATAAATAAAAATATGTTAACAATAATTGTAAGTCATGCCCGCCTATTGGGGCTTTAAAACTAGTATATATATATATATATATATATATATATATATATATATATATATATATATATATATATATATATATATATATATATATATATATTATATATATATATATATATATATATATATATATATTTATTTAAATAAACTAACACATTTAATTAAACTAAAATTTAATTAATTAAAAAAATACATTAAAAAAAAGTAAAAAAATTAAAATAGAATAAAATAAAAATAAAGGATGCATTAAAAATAACTATATATTAAAAAAAGTACAATTCAGTGATTCAGGTTCCTTAAATGCTTCACGATATCGTGTCGAAGTTCGTCGTGCACTCTCCTATCCCGAAGTTCTTTGTTTTTCCTTCGATGTGTCTCGCATCGTTCGATCCAAGTACGTGTAATATTCGGTTGCGGAGAAACATATAATTCGTTAAATTCACAAACTGCAAACTCTTGATCTTTCAATATCATGTTATGGAATATGATACAACAATACATAATTCTTTGTAGCGTGTTGATTTCGAAAGCACATGCAGGTTGTTGTATAATTCCCAACGACCTTGTAGGACTCCAAAAGCTCGTTTGATATCTTTTCTTGCACTTTCTTGAACTCTTTTAAATTTTATTGTTTTTGCATTCCTTTCAATAGAGTATGTTTTAACAAATGTAGACCATTGAGGATAAATTCCATCCGCCAGATAGTAACCTTTTGTGTATGTTTTTCCATTTACTACAAAAGGTGCTTCCGGAGCTATATCGGAAAGAATTAGAGTTGGGTATTTATGGTCACGTCTTTTGAATTTCCCGTGTAAGGCCATTGGAGAGTTTGTCCATTCCCAGTGCATACAATCAATGCTCCCAAGCATTCCCGGGAGTCAATGTTTATCTTCATGCAATGCATATATATGTTGGATATCATTTAAATTGGGTTTTCTTAAAAACTCATTAAAGTATAAAGTATATATGCATTTAGTGAAGTTGTGTAAGCATTCACATGAACAACGTTCACCAATCTGCAAGTACTCGTCAAATGTATCAGGTGTTGTGCCGTATGCCAATTGGCGTATGGCCGATGTACATTTCATGATAGGACTAATACTTAAACGACCCACAACATCATATCGTTGTTTAAAAAAATGGAAGTATTCGGGAAGAGGGTTAACATTGTAATTGGTAATATCTTTAACTATTTGTTTAAAAAGTTTTGAACGCATACGATACCTTCGCCTAAAGACCATTTTCAGATATTTAGGTGGACTATATTCGTCTCCAAAATAATATTCCATTAGTCGTTCTTCCGCCTCTTCTCAGTCACGAGGGATGTATCTCCTAGGTATAGGATCCGAACTCGAGGCTTCTTGATCAATAAAATCTTGAAATTGTTGATACTATTGAAAATATTGAGCGTAGAGTTCCACATCGCCTTGAGAATAAAGATCATATTCGTTTGCATCCATAGCTTTTTCTTGAAGTTAAAAAGAAAAGTATTGTTAAGAAGTGTATTTCTAAGTGTGTGTAAAAATAAGAAGATTGATGTGGTATTTATCCGATTTCTAAAAAAGACACACTTATTACTCATCAACAACCACCAAGACACACTTATTACTCATTACCAAATTTATTTTATAGTTTCAATGCATGCATTTACACACACTTATTACTCATTACCAACTTTATTTTACAGTTTCAATGTTTGCATTTACACATACTTATTACTCATCAACAACCACCAAGACACACTTATTACTCATTACGAACTTTATTTTACAGTTTTAGTGTTTGCATTTACAAAAATAAGATTTTCATTAATAAAAAAAACATTAAAAAAAAGTACATTAAATAAATAAATAAATAAGACATAAAATAAAAACAACACATTTCAATGAAATTTCATAAACTAAACTAGTTTGGTCCAAAATGTTCAAGGCAGATTTGGTCTTTAAGGGCCTTGATTCTATCCACTTCTGCCAGGTTCATCCTGCTTGTGTCCATATCAAGCAACTTGAAGTCCTCGTTTCATTTTTGAAAGTTGAAAAGGTCAACTCTTGTTTGTATCTCACGATCCATTCGTGCCATCTTCGCCTCACGGACTAAAGCTAATTGTTTTTCCATCAACTCTTGAAACAAATCTTGTTGTGAACCGGAAGTGGCAGATGAGTTTGTAGATCGCTGACTTTTAGACTTTCGTCCTTTGCCGGGTGGAGGCGGCAAAGCATCATCTCCAAATAACTCGGGTTCTTTGGCTGGCCGTCCTCGGTTTCTTCGTACTTGTGTTGAATCGGGATTTCTCCAGTTGTGTTTGTCTCTCAAGAAAATCCAAGCACTTTTGTGAGCAATGTAACACCCCCAATTTCGTGATACGCAGCAGAATTCAAGTTGGTTGTTACTTCATGGCACAACAGTTATAACAATAGAAAACGGACCCTAATTGAGTCGTTTTAAAAGATTCATCATTCCATTTATATAAATATCGAGTTTAAAAAATGAGGTCCCACTGGTTTTACAGTTTATTAAATAAGTTTTCGAATGATAATATAGCCTTCTTGAGTATCCGTGCCCTTCCGTGCCATCCTCATAAATTACGAACCTGAGATAAACATGCTAAAAAGTGTCAACACAAAGGTTGGTGAGTTCATAGAGTTTATAGATAAAAAAATTTAGTTCAGTAGTTTCGATTTTGAGTGATAATCATAATAAATACAAATATCGATAAAATAAGTAGTGGGCTACGTTGTTATATACCCATAGTTCGTTTGTTTAGTAATCAGTTGAACACAAGTTTTAAGGTTGGGTCATGTTGTTGTATCGCAACATTAGTATCATTCGAGCATCGTATTATTGCTCTAAGCCTCATGATACGCAAACCTTAACAGTACGACATCATATTAATGAACAAATGATGTAAGTTACTGACATCATAGAGATGATGTAAGTAACAAGGCCTTCGGGTAGGAGTAGGCCAACTTCCTATGGGTTCTCAAATAAAGTGCAATTGGCTACTTATCTAGCAACACAAGTGGGGCGTCAACTGCCAATAGATATATTCACTATATTCGCGTTCACTCGCAAGTAATTAATGGCACATGATAGAGGGACTTTTAGTGGCAATAGTGTATAACTTAGGCAATAACAATCAGGATCGCATACAGATAGTACTTGTGTTCAGGTTTGTAGCAAAATGTATAAAGTGTGATTATGAACTCATAGTAGTATGTAAAAGCTTTAGAGTACTTGTGAAAGTAAAAATGAGTAGTTAAGCATGTATCCTCCCAAAACAGTTTAAAAGCAAGTAAAGGTAGGGGCCATGAACTCACAGTAATATGTAAAAGTTTTGAGTGTTTGTGAAAGTAAAAATAGGTAATTGAGCATGTATCTCCCCCAAAAATAGTATAAAACAATTGAAAATGGGGCTATGAAACTCACCTTGATGATACCGAAGTCTGGATGGAAAACAAATTAAGTATTGTAAATAATCGGCTCCAACTTGTGACCTGAGTTGGTATGTCAAGTTTTAGTATTCGATTTCATGCGTATGTCATGTTAATTACAAGTGTTTTGTTAATGGTTACGCGCCGAATGATTTATTTATGAAACTTAGTTATAACTCGACTTATCATTAATGAGTATAGATCATATCATATATAAGCTTATCATTTCCCGGATCATTAGGTATTAGATTATATAATATATAAAAGTTACACATTATACTCTTATAATTTTCATAATGTTACAATATATATTCTACAAATTTTTATGAACTTACAACTCTTACCCTTCATCTTTGGTAAAATGGCAACTTTCACCCCTCAACTCTGGTAAAATGTCAGTTTATGCCCATTTAATTTCAAAAGTGACACTTTATACCCTTATGTCTCAAATTTATTATTGTTTCAATCCTTGTCCTAAAATATTATAATCTAGACATTTTAAATCCTTGCCGTTTCGAGTAGTTTACAAAATAGTCCTTATTTCGTTATAGCACGTTTTTAAGCTTAGAAAAAGGCGAGGCTTCCTACGGATTGTTTTTATAGGTTAATATTGAGTTAAAAACAGGTTTACAACAATTTATTTGCTTACTCCTAAGCTTATTTTCGAAAAGTGCACTAGAGGGTACATTTGAAAAAGTGCGCGAGTCACCCTTTTCCCGAGCAAATAAAGGCGAGGCATGTTAAGCTTTTTAGAGATTTTCTTGTTGTTTTATTAACTTTGCTGTGAGCTCTTCATAACGGAAAAATTTTCATGTTTTATGGTTCTATGGTTAAAGAGATACGTGGGTGTGAACTTGGCCACTTGGGCCATTTAGTTGATATGGACAGAAATGAAAAACAATCTGGTTTTTGATTTTAAGGCTCACGATTTGACTTATTAAGCATAGTAACATGTTTATAAACTTATTTAGTTTATCCTTGAAAGGTTTTAGGGACATGTCGAAAAATTTAAATAAGGGTGTTTGGTCTAGTGGCTCGCGACAAGAAAAGACAAGAAAATAAAAATGTGACATGTGCATCTTTTGGTCAGGTCTTGGGGGCGTTCTAGAGTCTCCTAGGGGCTTATTAAAATGGTACAATAGCTCAGATTAAAGATCAAAACTCGCGAGTTAAAACTTGGTCCAAAGTTGGGCGTTTGGTTTTATAAAATCAAAACAGCTGCTGAGAGTTTTATTAAAATTAGCACTTGTTATGTGTTTTCCGGACCCGTGCACCTGAGTTTTTGAAGAAAACGTCGTTTCGGGCAACTTTCGTGTTTTACACTTTTCCTGATTCATACCAGAAGGGCCTGAAAAACGGGATTTAAATTCGTTACAGAAGAGTTGTTTTCAGATTCGAGATTTGGTTTTTGTGACCAGCGACCTAGAAAAGGGACGGAAATAAAATGTGATACTTAGACTTTTTGACCAGGTTATTGGGGCATTTTGTAGTATCCTAGAAGTTGTCTAAGAGGTCCTAATGGCCAGGTCTAAGGGGCTCGTTTACTAGCCAAAATGTCAAGGCCAAAGGGGTGCGTTGGGGCTGTTGGTGCGACCAGGCAGACCAGAAAAAGAAGAGAAAAACATATCTCCGATTTTTAGAGTTTCATGAGTTGATATTTTGTTGGTGGGTATTCGCCCAGAACAGGGTAAGATAATCAATGTCAGTAGCAATACCACTAAGTGGTTACCGGATATCACTTGGAATCGTGTTATCACTTTCCAAAGTAAACAATTCGACCCTAATGCCTGGGTTACACGAATATCTACTTTGGATAAGACCAAATGTAGTTATAGAATTAGGCACAATTCAATAACCCTTTTGCTTAGAAGTGTTAATCGTTTTCTGTGTATATTTCATGCATGATCAGATCTCTTATTTATAGGAAATTACTCTTAGCTAGTCAAATGGAATTATGAGAATTAATCGGCCCATTAATAGTGTGACAACCCGTACTTTCAGGTCATTTCTCGACACGATTCATGTTTCATTATTTCAACATTTTTAGTAAACTTGGTTTACTTGTTTCAAATTCGCGTAACCTTGGAGGTTTAGCGGCGAATTCATGATCATGACATCACGTACATTTCATATGGACTATGTGTCACACCCCCAAAATATCGCAGCGGAACGATAGTGTCGTTGGGGTATAACGTCATAGCACAAAGTATGGATACAGAAAACGACCTCTATAATGAGACGTTTTGAAAAGTTTACCATTCGATTTCCAATGTCAAAGTTTACACAACAAGAAATCACAAAGTTTGATAATACACAAAGAGTTTACAAAACATGTCGAATGGTAATTGTTAAAAGCACAAGACTCCAATGTATGCCATGCACCAAAAGCTCCATGAAATGCTATCACCTTAAGACCCGAGATAAACATGCTAAAAGTGTCAACACAATGGTTGGTGAGTTCATAAGTTTGTTGAAAATAATTTGAAAAAGTCTATAAGAAATGTTAATGCAAAGAAAGGTCGTGTAAATCCACTCGGCCCAAGTTCCGCCCATACAAAACTTGTAACTGTGTGTTTACAATCCATTGCCAAAATATGTAATTGTCAATCTTGTTTGTAAGTAGGACATAGGTGCATACGATATATACATAAACTTAATGCAAAGAATCACAACCAATCGAACCTCACGACGAAGTCTAACTTGTTTGTTGTGTTACATTGAATCACTTGAATAACAGATTATATTCACCCAAGGTCTCGCCTATCAAGGACACAAGGGTGGGGCGCCACCGATAGTACTATCAATACCTCTCTCCGCGGCCCCGCAGAGTTAACCAGCTTGCTAAAGTATGTTTGTTGAAGCATAATTGAAAGCAAGTTTAGCACATTAAGGTACATATCGCAATAAACTACACCTAATGTCCAAAGTGTATAAGAAGTATAGTGTAACACAATTGTATACATGGTTTGAGTATTCGCAAGAGTGAAACAAATGTTTAAGCATGTATCTCCCAAATAATTTGTAAGAATATAGACTAATAAAAGCGTGGTATGATCTCACAAAGAGTATGTCAAAGTTTAGAATATTTGTGAAAGTAAATGAAAATAGTTTGAGCATGTATCTCCCCAAAAGTAATTGAAAATGTATAAAAGTAGGGCTATGAAACTCACCGTGCGATTGATATGCTAACAAAATGAAATGCACGAAAGTGAGGCCCAAACTATCCGCGACCTAAAATGAATGTTATGACTCGAGTTATGATATGTTGTCGTGAATGCATGATTTTGAAAACGATCACCCAATATGCTACTTGAAAACTAGTTATATAAAAATATTGTTACTCGAATGTGACGGTTTCATGTCGAAAATAAATACTTTTGAGCTAGTGGTGAAAATATAGTTAAACTATGTAACGGTTTTAGTAATTGAAAATCAGTTTACATGAGACTCGACGTAATATATACATAGGAAAACTAACCCGCTTTTAACGTCCATTTCCGAAACGTCTGCTTAGGCCCTCAAAATCTTGATTAAAATCCCGACAGCTTACAAAAGCTGTGAATAGTGTTTTCAAGACGTTTTTGACCCAAAGTTCGTTAACCATAAATCACTGCTTTAAGTCCGTTTTCAAGTTCTTTATATCCACGCCAAGGTAATGAAGAGTACTAGTATATTTTAAACTTGGAGACTTCACAGAAATTTTAAGGCCACTGTTTGGGTCAGTTAAAATTCGGACTGTATGAATATTTTCCGGAAAATTATAGTTTTAAATCGTAATTTGAAACCACGATATTTTTCGTTATAATTCCGTTTTAGTCCGCTCGAAGGCCACGCTCATAACTAAAATCTATTTTCTAAAACTTTAATAAAACTTATAAAAATGACTAACTTTTTGGAAAAATTATAAATTTCGACAGCGCTTCCGCGCTTATTTTAAAATTACCATTTTTCTACTTGTTTAACCACAACTTCACCACAAAAATCCCTTAATCTACTCATCACCAATCCTACTAAAATAAAATGCTATTCGAACCATAATAAATAAAAAGACCATTTTTTAGGTTTATGTGACTACTTATAACATATAATTAAGCATAAACCACATCAAACCTTTACTAGCAAAAGGATCAAAACTTACTTTGATAAACCATTTTTCAAACTACTCACTTTTATAAACTTCTAACTAGTACATACTTGTTAAAAATATTTATATAGCACATATGGGTGATAATCTTGGATGATAATGAATAAAATCACAACAATGCAAATATGATCATGAGGGCTTCATGAAATATATGAAATATATATGAAAAAGATAAAAGTTAAAGTTTCATGCTTACAAGTGCTTGATGAGGTTTAGTGAACCAAGGATTGATCCTAAACACCCTAGGTTTTATTTCAAAACCTAAACAAAGAGTGTATCTAGATTGTGTAGAGCTTGATTAGAAAAATTTTGGTGATCACTTCCTTGAAACTCTATGGTGGCGGATCTTGTGGAGAAGAAAGAGGAAGAGACTTTTGACCTTAACACTATGAATAATTGAGATGTATGTGTTGTGTAAGTAAAGTCTTGGAGTGTAGACATATATATAAGTAAAGATCTTGCATATCTTGGAAAAAATCATGTAATTAATGATGCATGTCTTTTCTTTTATTTTATGATGTAAGTAAAATGTAAAAGTAATGTAATGAAAGTTACTTGAATGAAAGTAATAACTTGTAACATTGTTAAATAATATTAGTAAGTTGTATACACATTTGAATATTTAAGGTAGCGTTAGATAAAATAAATTTCACGGGTCAAGATAAAATATATTTAGGTCATAAAAGTTATAAAATACCTTTCTTGAAAGATTTGAGTGAATAATTATTTATCGGGTTGAATTTAAGAAAACCGTCAGTAATTTATATAAATATAACAATTTATATACGAAATAGATTTAAAACACTGGGTAAACTCATTTTATTATTTTTCTCATCTTAATATGAGTATTAAAATATATTGGAATAATTTTTGGAAGTATCGGGTCAAACGTTCAAAATAATTAATTACGCGATAGCGTTTATTTAATAAGAAAATAACGTTTAATGAAAAATGCAAAACCATGTACGAATCGTTATGAAATGCTGAATGTGGAATATGAGAAATGACCGGAAATTGCGAATTGTGACATTCTTCCCCTGATAGAAGAATCGCGTCCTCGCGATTCAATCGATGATACATAGGGTTCTACCCTAAGGTTTCGAGAAATCAAGTGTATAGTCAAAGTGTTTATGTCAAAACTTACGCGTCTAGGTTTCTTATCTAAGGAGACTCACTAAATCGTAATACGGTGGATCACTTAATGGTCTAGGAAAACGCACCGATTCGCATTGCGGGCTTCCTCGGTCCCTATATAGAATGCTCGACCGAGGAGGACTAATATTGAGTCTGTGGTTCGGGTTATTTCCTTCAATTGCCATAGCTAGATGATCTTGTATCGGGGCTTATTCAATCGAGGACAATCTTTCCGGATGTGATTCGGCTGTTACATTCAAAGCAAGTCCTTTGATTATTCCTTTACACTGCTCCTTAAAATGGTCGATCGATTGCAATTTGTACACAAGCGCGTGGCTTGGTCTTCGGTGATGATAAGCACATTTAGCACATTTGGGATGTGTGCCCGCATACTACTCTTTGTTCAGCATCAGTTGCCACAAAAACTCTTGCCCTTTTGTTGTCTCGCTACCACGTCCATCTCGCTTATTTGACCCACTCGCTTCCTTCCTCTTGTCAACGCTCTTCAACGCACCATTTCTAACCATCTCGTCCGCCGTGGTTCCCGCCTCGATGATCGCACTTTGTATTGTAGACGGCTCATTGTTTTCACAGCCCACGGATTTCGGGACAAGACCATATATGTACCTCGAGATTCTCTTGGATTCGGGGTAACCATATGAGGAACTAGTCCGGCTAACTCATGAAATCGGTCGGTGTAGGCTGCGTGACCAGCCCCTATCATAGAGTGGTGATAAAATTCATCCTCTAGTTTCGCATTTCATTGTCCGGCAAGACTCTCTTCAATAACTCCTTGAATTCGTCCCATGTCATGCCTATAGTCGCTTCTCCGCCTAGCTCAGTAGTGTGTGTTCCACCATGTCAATGCCTTCCCCGATAGCAAACAAGCAAAGATACTTCACCCTTTGATGTGTGGCACAATTGTCGATGTCGATCATCGACTGCATCTTCTCTACCCATCGAGTATACGCCAAAGCACCTCCTATACCATCAAACTCCACGAGTTTACATGCCGAAAATTCCTTATATGTGCATCCATTCGTTGTTGTTGTTGTTGGTGTTGTTGTTGTTATTCGCCACCTACATTGTTGGTGTCGCCATTCCTGCTCCCGTGGTTTCCGAGTTATTCATATGATTTCCAACTTGTGTGACAATAGTGGGAAGCAAGATTTGAAGTTGTTGAGCGATGATGGCGGCAAAGTCGTGGTTTCCGCCAGGTTGTTGTTGTTATTGTTACCCATGTCGCTACCACCTTCTCTACCTCCACGCCCACCGTCATTCCACCCTTGCACCGCACCACCTCGGCCGAATCGTGTTACCTCTTTGGTGCCATTATCTCGCAAGGAAAGAACCGTTGAATTCCCACGGTCTATTCTTAACGCCCTCAAATATAATACCACGCCACAAATTGGTTCCTAAGGTGTCCACACCGATCTACGTATGCGTGGTCGCATATGTCCACGTGAGTTGTGACGCATTTATAATTATGTTGGCCACCATAATTATAATTGCCTCATTTCACACGTGTACATACCACCCAAAGATACATGTCTCAACGATTGGTGTTACTTAAATAGGTAGCCACCATCATCCGATTCTAAACAAAGTGAAGGAGGATTTAGGGTAGGTATCTAGGAAGAGTCGCACTTAGTGTATAGGAAATCTGCTAGGTACTAAAGTCACGATGAGGTTTAGTCGCGCAGTTCCCAAAGTATCCTCAAGAGAACTCCCATCCTCGGCAAAATCATCAAATCTATCCACTTTATAGTAACACTTATTTAGCTCGATCTCGCATCTCATCAAACAAGAACTCCACGAGATCAAGTTAGATAAGTGCTCACATCGAGCTCCATATCTTTGATGACCCAACTAGATTTTGGGACTCCTATTGGTACAAGGAAACTACGTTATCTAATGAGGTAGGTCTAGACGAAATACTTAAGAAAACATATGCTTGCGAAAAGTGTGTAAGGTGATAGGAAACGAAAGGATCGACGTGAAAGCGGTTATAGTCTAGGAACTAAATGCAACCTAGTTCTCTATAACCAAGTCTCGATACCAATCATCACACCCCAAAATATCGCAATGAACGATAGTGTCGTTGGGGTATAACGTCATAGCACAAAGTATGGATACAGAAAACGACCTCTATAATGAGACGTTTTGAAAAGTTTACCATTCGATTTCCAATGTCAAAGTTTACACAACAAGAAATCACAAAGTTTGATAATACACAAAGAGTTTACAAAACATGTCGAATGGTAATTGTTAAAAGCACAAGACTCCAATGTATGCCATGCGACCAAAAGCTCCATGAAATGCTATCACCTTAAGACCTGAGATAAACATGCTAAAAAGTGTCAACACAATGGTTGGTGAGTTCATAAGTTTGTTGAAAATAATTTGAAAAAGTCTATAAGAAATGTTAATGCAAAGAAAGGTCGTGTAATCCACTCGGCCCAAGTTCCGCCCATACAAAACTTGCAACCTCGTGTGTTTACAATCCATTGCCAAAATATGTAATTGTCAATCTTGTTTGTAAGTAGGACATAGGTGCATACGATATATACATAAACTTAATGCAAAGAATCACACCAATCGAACCTCACGATTTAAGTCTAACTTGTTTGTTGTGTTACATTGAATCACTTGAATAACAGATTATATTCACCCAAGGTCTCGTCTATCAAGGACACAAGGGTGGGGGCGTCAGCCCGATAGTACTATCAATACCTCTCTGCCGGCTCCCGCAGGAGTTAACCAGTTGCTAAAGTATGTTTGTTGAAGCATAATTGAAAGCAAGTTTAGCACATTAAGGTACATATCGCAATAAACTACACCTAATGTCCAAAGTGTATAAGAAGTATAGTGTAACACAATTGTATACATGGTTTGAGTATTCGCAAGAGTGAAACAAATGTTTAAGCATGTATCTCCCCAAATAATTTGTAAGAATATAGACGAATAAAAGGTGGTATGATCTCACAAGAGTATGTCAAAGTTTAGAATATTTGTGAAAGTAAATGAAAATAGTTTGAGCATGTATCTCCCAAAAGTAATTGAAAATGTATAAAAGTAGGGGCTATGAAACTCACCGTGCGATTGATATGCTAACAAAATGAAATGCACGAAAGTGAGGCCCGAAACTATCCGCGACCTAAAATGAATGTTATGACTCGAGTTATGATATGTTGTCGTGAATGCATGATTTTGAAAACGTATCACCCAATATGCTACTTGAAAACTAGTTATATAAAAATATTGTTACTCGAATGTGTGACGGTTTCATGTCGAAAATAAATACTTTTGAGCTAGTGGTGAAAATATAGTTAAACTATGTAACGGTTTTAGTAATTGAAAAATCAGTTTACATGAGACTCGACGTAATATATACATAGGAAAACTAACCCGTTTTTAACGTCCATTTCCCCAAACGTCCGCTTAGGCCCTCAAAATCTTGATTAAAAATCCCGACAGCTTACAAAAGTCGTGAATAGTGTTTTCAAGACGTTTTGACCCAAAGTTCGGTTAACCATAAATCACTGCTTTAAGTCCGCTTTTCAAGTTCTTTATATCCACGCCGAAGGTAATGAAGAGTACTAGTATATTTTTAAACCGGAGACTTCACAGAAATTTTAAGGCCACTGTTTGGGTCAGTTAAAATTCGGACTGTATGAATATTTTCCGGAAAATTATAGTTTTAAATCGTAACTTGAAACCACGTATATTTTTCGTTATAATTCCGCTTTTAGTCCGTTCGAAGGCCACGCTCATAACTAAAAATCTATTTTCTAAAACTTTAATAAAACTTATAAAATGACTAACTTTTGGAAAAATTATAATTTCGTGTAGCTTCGCTTATTTTAAAATTACCATTTTTCTACTTGTTTAACCACAACTTCACCACAAAAATCCCTTAATCTACTCATCACCAATCCTACTAAAATAAAATGCTATTCGAACCATAATAAATAAAAGACCATTTTGAGGTTTATGTGACTACTTATAACATATAATTAAGCATAAACCACATCAAACCTTTACTAGCAAAAGGATCAAAACTTACTTTGATAAACCATTTTCAAACTACTCACTTTTATAAACTTCTAACTAGTACATACTTGTTAAAAATATTTATATAGCACATATGGGTGATAATCTTGGATGATAATGAATAAAATCACAACAATGCAAATATGATCATGAGGGCTTCATGAAATATATGAAATATATATGAAAAAGATAAAAGTTAAAGTTTCATGCTTACAAGTGCTTGATGAGGTTTAGTGAACCAAGGATTGATCCTAAACACCCTAGGTTTTTATTTCAAAACCTAAACAAAGAGTGTATCTAGATTGTGTAGAGCTTGATTAGAAAAATTTTGGTGATCACTTCCTTGAAACTCTATGGTGGCCGGATCTTGTGGAGAAGAAAAGAGGAAGAGACTTTTGACCTTAACACTATGAATAATTGAGATGTATGTGTTGTGTAAGTAAAGTCTTGGAGTGTAGACATATATATAAGTAAAGATCTTGCATATCTTGGAAAAAATCATGTAATTAATGATGCATGTCTTTTCTTTTATTTTATGATGTAAGTAAAATGTAAAAGTAATGTAATGAAAGTTACTTGAATGAAAGTAATAACTTGTAACATTGTTAAATAATATTAGTAAGTTGTATACACATTTGAATATTTAAGGTAGCGTTAGATAAAATAAATTTCACGGGTCAAGATAAAATATATTTAGGTCATAAAAGTTATAAAAATACCTTTCTTGAAAGATTTGAGTGAATAATTATTTATCGGGTTGAATTTAAGAAAACCGTCGTAATTTATATAAATATAACAATTTATATACGAAATAGATTTAAAACACTGGGTAAACTCATTTTATTATTTTTCTCATCTTAATATGAGTATTAAAATATATTGGAATAATTTTTGGAAGTATCGGGTCAAACGTTCAAAATAATTAATTACGCGATAGCGTTTATTTAATAAGAAAATAACGTTTAATGAAAAATGCAAAACCATGTACGAATCGTTATGAAATGCTGAATGTGGAATATGAGAAATGACCGGAAATTGCGAATTGTGACACTATGATTAGTCTACATTTCATTGACATCATGTGCATCTCATTAGTACATTCACGACATTTCATTTCACCTTCAACGCGTAACTTTTATATTTAATAATCTTTATCGCGTGAGTTTTATTTTGTATATTTAATCCATTACTTTCAAAAATGATCCGAGGTATTTTTTTAAACTTACATTTAGTTCATTAAAACTATATTTTAGTTTTCCTAGTGTTTCAAAATTATTTGGTATTTTAATTGTTAAAGTTTAATTATTACGTCGTTTTTCTTAAAATTATACGATAATTATTTTAGCACTCAATTTTCACAAGGAAAGTATTTTACAATTTTATCATCTCATTACAATCTATTTTGATCTATTAAAACTTACTTGTACCAAAATCTACCATTTACCTTTAATTATATATTTTTCCTACACATATTACTTATACCCTTTATCAAATAATTACACAACACATTATAAAAAAAAATATATATATATTGGGGAACATGATCCACAAAAACGCCTAAGGAAGGGTTGTATTAAATGATGGTATGGATCATGTCTTTTAATAATTTCACTCAATCCTACAAAGTCTTACTTGACTAAATCAATTCATTCATTTTTCACATACTCATAAGTGTTAAACAAGTTTCTCTTCTTCTTTTGGGTCTTCAAACCGGTCACACATCCAAGGTGCCAAGGATCAAGATTTTGCTAAATCAAGTGTTTACAACCTAGATTATATCCTTTATATGGTTTTGAAATAAAACCAAGGATGTTTAAGTTAATCCTTGTTACTTTCACCTCATCACTATCACTTGTAAGCATGTTTTTATCATCCTCATGTTTCCTTTTCATTTTCATATGTTTCTTTTCATTTTTGGAGCTTATATGCATGTTATGTGATTTATACCATTTATTTCATGATTTTAGAGTTATATTTATACTTATGGTCATCCTATAATTATTCCCATGGTATTCTTTGGTCTTGATGGTGATTAGGAACCCATGACACCCTAAGAAGGTGTATGGTAGGATTAGATTAGTTTTGGAGTTGATTTGAAGGGATTAGAATAGGTTTTGTCCGAGAAAACTATTTTCGATAACTATATTTTGTGTTCTGTCCTTAAATCAATTTCGGAAAACCCACTGTTGGTGCGAAGTTTTGGCCTTGATATTTAGAAAATATACTTTAAAACGAATCCGTGGTCACCGAACGGATAAAAGCGGACTTATAACGAAGAAGTTATGGATTTTTAAAGTTTGACGACTAAAAGTATTATTTTCGAAAAACTCGACTTCTTTGTTTTACATATTCGGGTCAAAACGAGCCTTAAGCTTCACAAATTATTTCGACTTGTCAAAAATATATTAGTTTGCTTCGATACGAAGCTAAGGACATATTTTACGTAGAAAACGGATTTAAAACGACAAAGATATGCCCGTTTTCATAAAGTTGCCGTAAATATTATTTTCTGAAAAATTATATTATTTCTACGATTCAAGTATTTTATTAGCTGTAAGGGCTATGTTTGCGGCAGTTTATAACCATGATGTGAAACTTTTTGAAACGAAAGGTCTTCTAGTAAAATCAAATTCATCGGCCATATTTTTCAAAACAAAAAGCCGTTTGTCAAGCGGAGTTATAATGAATTAATTACGGATGTTCAAACTTGGCCGAAACTTATTTTCTGCACACAATTAGCAAAAACCACCATCTTTAGCCTTCGATATCTCTATGATCGAGACCTTTGGACGAAAACTCCTGAACTGAAACTTTTAGATACCGATACCAACTTTCCAAAACCGTCGAGTTCGTTCTCTAACGATCGACGTACACCGTTTTACGATTACTTTTCCGGAGCCATTTTTGTTAATTTCAAGAAAATTTCTACGACATTGTTTTGCGATGAAAAATGGTAATTTCACCAAAAATCATTATAAAACCATTGTAGGATGACATTTTGACGTAAAACATGTAAAGTCATTTTGAAGGGTCAAGACGTCAAAAGAGTATTTTTCGATGACGAGTAATATTTTCAAAACCCGTAAATGGTATAAATAACATACGTGGTGCATGCATAACATTACATTGCAACTCATGACATATCATATCATTCGTAATAGGTCCCGGTTGACGCATCACATTAAACCTCAGTGTACTCACTTTTGCCGTTATTCTGCTTATCCAAGTGAGTTTTCATAGCCCGCTTACATGCTTTCGATTATTTTCAAACCCACGGGAGAATACATTGCACTACATTTTTTTTTGTACGATACCAAGTATGCTAAATTCATTACATTGCTTAAGTTACCACATATGCCAATTTGAAAGTCCCATTACTTGAACATGAACCGTTAATCTTTGAAGCGAGGATGAGTGGATAGATCTATCGAGGGTGACGCTCCATCCGGGTTGGTGAATCCCAACCAGCAAACGGATGCATTTCATTTGATCATATTACGGAGTTGTCGCAAACACTCTGCAGGGCATACATTATTGAGCAGTCTAGTTTCGGGGTCATGGGCTTAGAGCAATTGTAACATTATTTTTTTGTACGTGACTTGATTGTCATGCCCGGTCTATACTTGTGTAGTCGTATAAAATATTTACATAAACCTATGATTTCTCACCAACATTATTGTTGACGTTTTTAGCAATGTATTTTCGTGTAATCGAGGCATTCATCATGACATGGTTTAGGGACCTACATTTTGAGTCAAGGTCGACTTACATTATGTACATTATGGCATTTATTTCAAAACATCGCTTGATTTGTAACATATTTGTATTTTTTTGCAAACTTTGTAAACCTTTTGGGACCGATGTTGTACTCGATTGTTTTTATGAAATACCCAACGATGTGTTTTTAAAACGACACTTTAGGTCGTTCAATATAACTGTGATGTGGTGCTATGACAATCAATCCCGTGAATTCCATTCACGCAAAAGTAAATTGGGGTGTGATGATTGGTACCGAGCTACGCTTATAGAGAACTAGGTTGCATCATTGACCCTAGACTATAGCTACATTATCATAGCATCTCATCATTTCATCATAGTACATGTTCATTGTTATCATGCGGATTCACTTACACTTTGTTCGAGATTATTTACTTTTATTTCACATCGGTTGTCACGAGATGCCTTCAAATACCCATCCCATTATACTTACATCACTTTGACATGGAGAATGCCTTGTCGGTCCCTATCATAATTTTAACATCGTTGACTCAACATCGATAACATCGATGATGGCACCGAGACCTTTTAGGAGGACGAAGTTGCACCTACACCATCACGATCACTATTGATTCACGATAGGATCGGGACAATTTTATCACTCATTGGGACGAGATCATACCATTGGGCGTAACTTATAGGCTTAGTCCTAATGAACCTATTTTCTTAATTCACCACAAGGATTCTATTATCATCATTGTCATTATTTTCATCATCATTATCATTTCGAGCACCATCCGCATCACATCTAATACACGATACTATACACCGACTTGCGACTTGGGAAGCGTGCATGATTTGACACACCATTACCACCTACCACCGAGACTATAGACACTACATCATCTCATAGGGTTGAGGACCTGAGAGTTCTAGGGCTATTGTTGCTAGACCGCCTACTACTCCTACACTTGAAACACGATTAGACCAGCAACAGGAACAAATAATAAGCACCTTTCTAGCTAATGTAATCTTTATCATTTATTATCTCTACGATAATCACCACCTTGTTTATTTCATTCCTTACTCCAATTGCCCAATTTTCCGTCATTTCACGACGATACCTCACTACTTTACTAGGGGATTAGGCCAACTTTATTCTCGACCAATTAGTAGACCATTATTACTCGATAAGGTTCTTCTATGTATCCTACAAACCATCCAACAAATTTTATTCCAAATTATCCTGCTACTATTTTATAAAATTATTTCACTTGATTTTATTTCGAATTATTTTATCACCATCTCAGAAACGTTGTTTCATAAAGTTTTAAGCAAGTTACTTTATTACCAACTTATCAATTGGTTTCAGTCATTTTATCAACTATTTAATATACTCAGGCGAAACGATTTTCATGTTACTCTGAAAAATCATTGAGCCATTATCTTACAAAACAAAACGTTGAATACCATCTAAAACTTCGGAGGAACATAATACTATTTCAACAAAATCAAGCATCACATCATTTGTCCTTAATTATACATGGCCTGATCACCTATGTATAATTCAGGAAGAATTATGTCATGAAAGTATCGAGCATCATTTCAAATCTCCTAAAACAATTCTCATTTAAAAGCAAAGTTTTATAATCGATAAATCGTGCATAAACATTTCTTTTGTTAACACTCTAAAGGTGCTTACGCCATTTATCTCTCACTCAACCGATAAGTTAGGATTTGATGAGTGACATTTTAGGAAAGACTTCCTATACCATCCGTGAGGAGGATTTCTCGATACAAGAAAACAATGGAAGGATTTTGGAATTACCAACAAGGACTAGAACTAGGTGGTAGGATGATTCAAACCCAACAAAATCTTAAGACATCACGAGACCTTCCGAACCACTATTTCGGGTTAGAATCCAAACGCTATTATTCCAAAAGTATTAGTTAGACCGAGTTACGAGATTTAGTACGAAGTGTATACCACGAAGCAACATTATAAGGATATACCAAGTTTTCTAAGCGAGATCAGTAGAACATTCTCAAGCATGGCCTCAACAATAGGTGAACTTTCCTACAATGAGTTTCCCTTAAAGGAAAATTAAGGTTATCGATATAAACTTCCCCTAAGGCATTGTGTCCTCTAGAAATTCCAAGTAATCTCACCTCTATATCAAGAGATGTCACAGGTTTGAGCATGTCGGACAATCAATGACTCCTCATCTACAAGGGAAGCTAGAACAGACATTCTTCGACATAGTATAAGCGGATATCTATTTTCTTGCTAGCATGGTAACAATATTAGTGATGAACTACTTTTGGAAGCCCTCAATATCGAATAAATCTTGGAAGCCAACCACATTAGACATATCATACAACGCCGAGTTAGCTAGTGGTAGCGTAGTTAGCACCAACACCATTGCCATGGTTGCACATTCAATTTTCTTAATCATCCTTCAACATAGACCTCATGCCCGTAGAGCTTGGTAGTTTTGACGTCGTCATCGGCATGGATTGGTTATCTAAGCATCGCGAAGATCATTGTGATGAGAAAGTTGTTCATCTTCCTACAATGGCGAAACTTTGATTATTCGTGGGGACAGTGGAACTCGAATTAGTATCATATCGAGTATCAAACGAGAAGTACATTAAGAAAGGTTGTCTTGCTTTCTTAGCTCATGTAACCGAGAAAAGTCGGAGGAGAAGCGACTTGAAGATGTTCCTATTGTCCGTGAATTTTCTCAAGTATTTCCAGGATTTCTGGGACTTCCACCACACGACAAGTAGAGTTTCATATTGACTTAGTGCCGGAGCTGCACCGATTCTTGTGAGCACCGCACTGCCTAGCGCCATCCGAAATGCAAGAGTTGTCTAATCAATTGCAAGAGCTTCTAGACAAAGGATTCATTAGGCCGAGTTCCTCGCCTGGGGAGCACCGGTCTTGTTTGTGAAGAAGAAGGATGGATCCTTCCGAATGTGCATAGATTATCGAGAATTGAACAAGTTAACGGTGAAGAATCGTACCCACTCCCGTAATTGATGACTTGTTCGATCGGTTGCAAGGTTCAAGTATTTATTCCAAGATTGATCTTCGTTCGGGTTATCATCGCCTTCGAGTTCGGAAGAGGATATTCAAACAAACATTTAGAACACGTTACGGTCATTACGAGTTTCAAGTGATGCCGTTTGGATTGACTAATGCACCGGCGGTATTCATGGATCTCATGAATAGAGTTTGTAAACCGTACTTGTACAAGTTTGTTATAGTATTCATCGACGACATATTGATCTACTCAAAGAGCAAAGAAGAGCACGAAGAGCATTTAAGGACGATTTTAAGGCTACTCAAGAATGAGAAGTTGTATGCCAAGTTTTCGAAGTGTGATTTTTGGAACCACAAAGTGCAATTTCTTGGTCATGTCATTGATAGTCAAGGACTACAAGTTGATCCCGCAAAGATTGAAGCCGTGAAAGATTGGGCTACTCCAACGAATCCTACGAAAATTCGACAATTTCTAGGACTAGCGGGTATTACCGAAGGTTCATCAAGGTTTTTCAAGATAGCGAGACCTTTGACCAAGTTGACACACGAAAAACAAGAAGTACGAGTGGGGAAAGAAACAAGCGCTTTTCGGTTGTTGAAGCAAAACTTTGCAAGGTCTTACCGATTTTGGCACTACCAAGGCATTGAGAACTTTGTTGTATATTGCGACGCTTCGCATAAAGGACTTGGGCTGTTTTAATGCAAACGAGAAGGTGATTGCGATGCTTCTCGACAACTTAAGACTCATGAGAAGAATTACACAACTCATGATCTCGAGTTAGAGCCGTAGTTTTTGCGCTCAAGATTTGGAGACACTACCTTTATGGTACCAAGTGCACGTGTTTCTCGACCACAAGAGTTTGCAATATATACTTGATCAAAAGGAACTCGAATATGAGGCAACGTCGTTGGTTGGAGTTACTCGGCGACTATGATTGTGAAATCAAGTATCACCCGGAAAAGCCAATGTTGTGGTGATGCTCTTAGTCGGAAGAGAGGCCTAAACCATTAAGAGTTCGATCATTGGGAATGACGATTATTTCTCCTTTACCATCGAAAATCCATGAAGCACAAGTTGAAGCACTTAAGGAGGAGAACCGACCAAGTGAAAAGCTTTATGGTATGCCCGAAGCGCAAATGGTTTTGTAAAGAGAGCGGATGGAGTACTATGTTTCAAGAATAGAATGTGGGTTCCATTGTATGGCGGAATCGAGAATTGATTATGCATGAGTCGCATAAGTCAAAGTATTCTATTCATCCAGGATCGGATAAGATGTATCAAGATCTTAAGAAGCTTTATTGGTGGCGAACATGAAAGCGGAGATTGCCACGACGTTAGCAAATGTCTTACCTGCTAAGGTGAAAGTCGAATATCGAAGCCTTCGTGTTTACTCCAACAACCGGAAATTCTCAATGGAAATGGGAACGACATTATGGACTTTGTTACGAAACTTCCTAAGACAACGGGAGGTTACGACGCTATTTGGGTAATTGTTGATCGCCTTACCAAGTCGACTCATTTCATACCGATTAGAGACTTATTCCATGGAGCAACTCACTAGACTTTATGTCAAGGAAATAGTCTCGAGGCACGGAGCACCAATTTCTATCATTTCCGACAAAGATAGTCGATTCACTTCAAACTTTTGGAATTCATTGCAAGATTCATCCGAACCAGATTAGAGATGAGCACAAGATATCACCCACAAACCGACGGTCAAAGTGAAAGGACAATTCAAACATTAGAAGACATCCGAGGGCATGTGTGATTGATTTTGGAAATGGTTGGGCTAACCATTTGCCATTGATTGAATTCTCGACATTTCATTGACATCATGTGCATCTCATTAGTACATTCACGACATTTCATTTCACCTTCAACGCGTAACTTTTATATTTAATAATCTTTATCGCGTGAGTTTTTATTTTGTATATTTAATCCATTACTTTCAAAAATGATCCCGAGGTATTTTTTTTTAAACTTACATTTAGTTCATTAAAAACTATATTTTTAGTTTTCCTAGTGTTTCAAAATTATTTGGTATTTTAATTGTTAAAGTTTAATTATTACGTCGTTTTTCTTAAAATTATACGATAATTATTTTAGCACTCAATTTTCACAAGGAAAGTATTTTTACAATTTTTATCATCTCATTACAATCTATTTTGATCTATTAAAAACTTACTTGTACCAAAAATCTACCATTTACCTTTAATTATACATTTTTCCTACACATATTACTTATACCCTTTATCAAATAATTACACAACACATTATAAAAAAATATATATATATATTGGGAACATGATCCACAAAAAACGCATGAGGAAGGGTTGTATTAAATGATGGTATGGATCATGTCTTTTAATAATTTCACTCAATCCTACAAAGTCTTACTTGACTAAATCAATTCATTCATTTTTCACATACTCATAAGTGTTAAACAAGTTTCTCTCTTCTTCTTTTTGGGTCTTCAAAACCGGTCACACATCCAAGGTGCCAAGGGATCAAGATTTTTGCTAAATCAAGTGTTTACAACCTAGATTATATCCTTTATATGGTTTTGAAATAAAAACCAAGGATGTTTAAGTTAATCCTTGTTACTTTCACCTCATCACTATCACTTGTAAGCATGTTTTTATCATCCTCATGTTTCCTTTTCATTTTCATATGTTTCTTTTCATTTTTGGAGCTTATATGCATGTTATGTGATTTATACCATTTATTTCATGATTTTAGAGTTATATTTATACTTATGGTCATCCTATAATTATTCCCATGGTATTCTTTGGTCTTGATGGTGATTAGGAACCCATGACACCCTAAGAAGGTGTATGGTAGGATTAGATTAGTTTTGGAGTTGATTTGAAGGGATTAGAATAGGTTTTGTCCGAGAAAAACTATTTTCGATAACTATATTTTGTGTTCTGTCCTTAAATCGAATTTCTGGAAAAACCTACTGTTGGTACGAAGTTTTGGCCTTGATATTTAGAAAATATACTTTAAAACGAATCCGTGGCCGCCTGAACGGATAAAAACGGACTTATAACGAAGAAGTTATGGATTTTTAAAGTTTGACGACGAAAAGTATTATTTTCTGAAAAACTCAGCTTGCTGTTTTTACATATTTCGGGTCAAAAACGAGCCTTAAGCTTCACAAATTATTTCGACTTGTCAAAAATATATTAGTTTGCTTCGATACGGTTAAGGACATATTTTACGAGAAAGCGGATTTAAAACGACAAAGATATGCCCGCTTTCATAAAGTTGCCGTAAATATTATTTTCGAAAAATTATATTATTTCTACGATTCAAGTATTTTATTAGTCAGTAAGGGCTATGTTTGCGTTTATAACCATGATGTGAAACTTTTGAAACGAAGGTCTTCTAGTAAAATCAAATTCATCGGCCATATTTTTCAAAACAAAAGCCGTTTGTCAAGCTGGAGTTATAATGAATTAATTACGGATGTTCAAACTTGGCGAAACTTATTTTCGCACACAATTAGCAAAACCACCATCTTTAGCCTTCGATGTCTCTATGATCGAGACCTTTGACTAAAACTCCTGAACTGAAACTTTAGATACCGATACCAACTTTCCAAAACCGTCGAGTTCGTTTCTCTAACGATCGACGACACCGCTTTACGATTACTTTTCCGAGCCATTTTTGTTAATTTCAAGAAAATTTCTACGACATTGTTTTATGACGAAAATGGTAATTTCACCAAAATCATTATAAAACCATTGTAGGATGACATTTTGACGTAAAACATGTAAAGTCATTTTGAAGGGTCAAGACGTCAAAAGAGTATTTTTCGACGACGAGTAATATTTTCAAAACCCGTAAATGGTATAAATAACATACGTGGTGCATGCATAACATTACATTGCAACTCATGACATATCATGTCATTCGTAATAGGTCCCGTTGACGATCACATTAAACCTCGGTGTACTCACTTTTGCCGTTATTCTGTTTATCCAAGTGAGTTTTCATAGCCCGTTTACATGCTTTCGATTATTTTCAAACCCACGGGGAGAATACATTGCACTACATTTTTTTTTGTACGATACCAAGTATGCTAAATTCATTACATTGCTTAAGTTACCACATATGCCAATTTGAAAGTCCCCATTACTTGAACATGAACCGTTAATCTTTGAAGCGAGGATGAGTGGATAGATCTATCGAGGTGACGCTCCATCCGGGTTGGTGAATCCCAACCGTGCAAACGGATGCATTTCATTTGATCATATTACGGAGTTGTCCGGCAAACACTCGCGAGGGCATACATTATTGAAGCAGTCTAGTTTCGGGGTCATGGGCTTAGAGCAATTGTAACATTATTTTTTTTGTACGTGACTTGATTGTCATGCCCGGTCTATACTTGTGTAGTCGTATAAAATATTTACATAAACCTATGATTTCTCACCAACATTATTGTTGACGTTTTAGCAATGTATTTTCGTGTAATCGAGGCATTCATCATGACATGGTTTAGGGACCTACATTTTGAGTCGCGGCGTCGACTTACATTATGTACATTATGGCATTTATTTCAAAACATCGTTTGGATTTGTAACATATTTGTATTTTTTTTGCAAACTTTGTAAACCTTTTGGGACCGATGTTGTACTCTGATTGTTTTTATGAAATACCCAACGATGTGTTTTTAAAACGACACTTTAGGTCGTTCAATATAACTGTGATGTGGTGCTATGACACTCAATCCCCAGGAATTCCATTCCGCTGCAAAACAGGTAAATTGGGGGTGTGACAAATAGCCTCATAATCATCCCCATTATAGCCGTTAGTGGTTACATGACCAATTAAATGTGGTCATTAAGCAGTTGAAACTGCCACTTGAATAGGTCAATGCCCGTTACAAGCAGTACTTTAACAATAACAATACTTTCATACCACTAGCACTACTTTCATAACACTAGCAGTGGAAACATAGCACTAGCGGTGGAAACACGCTTATCCGCACTAACTTAGCACTAGCAAAGGAAACACCGCCTATCAAGACTAACTTAGCATTAGCGGTGGAAACACTACCTATCGCACTAATATTACACTATCAAGATTAACTTAGTACCACCAAGACCAACCACTATTAGGTCGTGGTGTTCAGAGACCTTATGGGTGTACACTCCGTACCTCCTGACCCATTACCAGGTGTGAACTAATCCCACAAGTGCACTAAATTTTCTAACAATCCTCCCCAAATTTAGTTCACTTCCTTTTCATGAAAAGCAAACATCAAACAAAACATGTGCATAAACGAAAATGTCATGATGATTGAATTTTCATCTTAGTAAATTACACGTTCAAATATTCGAGAATCAGGGTGTTCCAAGAATTGAACCCTTCAACCTATTTGAATACCTGAAGATAAAATACACACAAATTTTCAAACACTTAAAAGCTCCTGACACTAAACAAGCTATGTCCCCATATCCAAATTCATAAATGTTGTAAAAGCTAAAAGTCCAAAAGCTTCCTGAAACGGCAAAATTTCAACATTTACATAGGTGGTTCCTCTTTATTCATGCTCCCGCCAAGCACTTTTTCAAATAAAATTAACCATTAAGAAGTAAAGACTTCATCCTCCTTTCAAAGAGTTCGAGCACAACCTTGGGATGTAAAATAAAACATGTGCTCCAGTCCATCGAATGTTGACTTTCCACATTGAATTCAGCTCCCAAGTTTCCTCGGGAGGAGTCAGTGTCCCAAAGATTCAAATGACTAAGTTGGACTTAAACCCATCCCTTTAGCATACTTTATAACCAAGTCTCTAGCCGCACCCTTCGTCAAGTGCTCACCTAAATTTTGTTGAGATCTAACAAACTCTATAGATACCACCCCATTCATGATAAGCTCACGAATCATGCTATGTCCGACACCTAAGTGTCTAGACTTACCATTGTACATCCGGCTATAAGCCTTAGCCAATGTAGTCTGCACTATCACAACGGATAGAAATAGGTGCTATAGGTTTAAGCCACAATGGAATCTCAAGAAGCAAGTTTTTCAACCATTCGACTTCTTTACCAAAGACTTCTAAAGCCATAAATTGAGATTCCATTGTTGAACCGGTGATGCAAGTTTGCTTGGATGCCCAAGAAATTGCACCTCCACCAAGTAGGAATACCCACCACCGGTAGATTTAATTGTATTTAGTGTTATCGATCCAACTTGCATCGGTGTATCCTTCCAACATCGATGGGTAACCAAAGATATGAGAGACTATAGTCCATAGTTATCTTCAAATACTTTAGTACCCTCCGAATCGCTTGCTAGTGATGAGCACTAGGATTACTAGTATACCGCTAATTTTCCCAACCGTAAAAGCAATATCGGTCTTGTACAAGTCATGGAATACATCAAGTACCCAATTACCCTAGAATACTCAAGTTGAGATACTGACCTTGCCATTATTAGGCATTAGCTTCTCACAAGTATCCATAGGTGTACTCATCGAGTACAATCAAAGTAATTGAATTTCCTCAACACCTTCTCAATATAATGAGACCGAGAGATAGAAATTCTTTTACTTTCATGTTTAATCCTTATACCAAGGATAACATCGCTTCCCCATGTCCTTCATGGAGAACCTTGATGACAAAAATTTCTTTGTCGTCAACTCGATTTTGGTCGATGCCAAAGATCAACATGTCATCAACTTATAGACAAATGATGACTCCTTTACCGCATTCATCAAATTTTCTATATACACATTTGTCGACTTGGTTAAGAACATAACCACTAGACAAAACCACTTCATCAAATTTTTGATGCCATTGCTTAGGTGTGCCCGATCACCATAAAGAGACTTAATCGGTTTACACATTGTTTTCATTGCGGTGCATGATGAAGCCCCGAGGTTGGTTCATATAAACCTCCTCATCCAATTCACCATTCAAGAAAGTCGTCTTCACATCCATCGATGAATAATTAGATTGTGAATAGATGCCAAAGCAATCGCTAGCCTTATGGTAATCGATACGAGCCATAGGGGCATAAGTATCAAAATAGTCAATTCGACTTTTGTTTAAAGCCTTAAATGACTAGTCTAGCCTTGAACTTTTCAATAGTTCCATCTACCTTCATTTTCCTTTTGAAAATCCATTTGCAACCCAAAGGTTTGCAACCTGGTGGTAGATCAACTGTTGTTGCCCATGATGGAATCCATCTCATCATAGATTGCTTATTTCCAGAAAGTAATATCCTGGGACTTCATTGCTTCTTCAAATGTTTTGGGATCATCCTCAACAATGAAGCAATAGGAGTATTGGTCAGAGACCTCATCTCTTGTTCCTTCAACTAAGTATAGTTGAAACTCAGGTCCAAATAACTTTGGAGTCCTGACCCTTTTACTCTTCCTGAGCATAGGTTCAGGTTGTTGAACCACAACCTCATCAGGGACCACTGATGGTTCTTCATCGTGACCTCGATACACCAAAGGTCTTGAGTTCCATTAGGAATCCTCAGACTTGGTCTAGGGACTGATGAGAATCTATTCTCATCAAAGTTTGCATCCCTTGATTCAATTATGGAGTTAATGTTAGAAAATTTAGTGCACTTGTGGGATTAGTTCACACCTGGTAATGGGTCAGGAGGTACGGAGTGTACACCTATAAGGTCCCTGAACACCCTGACTCTAATAGTGGTTGGTACTGATGGTACTAAGTTAATACTGATAGTGTAATATTAGTACTGATAGGTAGTGTTTCCACTACTAGTGCTAAGTTAGTACTGATAGGCAGTGTTTGCACTGCTAGTGGTAAGTTAGTGCGGATAGGCAGTGTTTCCACTGCTAGTGTTATGAAAGTACTGCTAGTGGTATGAAAGTACTGATAGTGTTAAAGTACTGCTTGTAACGCGCATTGACCTATTCAAGTGGCAGTTTCAACTGCTTAATGACCATGTTTAATTGGTCATGTAACCACTAACGGCTATAATGGGGATAATTATGAGGCTATTAATGGGCCGATTAATTCTCATATTCCATTTTGACTAGCTAAGAGTAATTTCCTATAAATAGGATATCTGATCATGCATGAAATATACACAGAAAACTATTAACACTTCTAAGCAAAAGGGTTATTGAATTGTGCCTAATTCTATAACTACATTTGGTCTTATCCCAAGTAGATATTCGTGTAACCCAGGCATTAGGGTCGAATAGTTTACTATGGAAAGTGATAACACGATTCCAAGTGATATCCGGTAACCACTTAGTGGTATTGCTACTGACATTGATTATCTTACCCTGTTCTTGGCGAATACCCACCAACAATCAAAGTAAACTATTTTTGTGATAATCAATGGAAACTGCTGCAATGAAATACATGGCTTCAAACTTTGCTAAACTCGATAAGTTTGAAGGGGTAGACTTTAGGAGATGGCAGAAGAAGATGCACTTCCTGCTTTCAAGCATGAGTGTGGTGTATGTACTAACGACTCCTATTCCTGATGATGGGGATGATGCTACGGTTGAGCAGATCAGGAGGAGCAAATGGGAGAATGATGACTACATATGCATAGGTCTTATTCTGAATGGTATGTATGATTCTTTGTTTGATATTTATCGAACTTTGAATCTTCCAAAGAACTGTGGATTCCTGGATGCCAAATATATGGTCGAGGATGCATCAAGTAAGAAGTTCCTTGTTAGTAATTTCACAAATTACAAAATGACCGATTCAAGACCGGTTATGGAACAATACAATGAACTTCTTGGAATACTTGGAAGGTTTACACAACACAAAATGCACATGGATGAGGCTATTTCGGTCTCTTGTGTCATTGATAAACTCCTCCTTCTTGGAAAGATTTCAAGCATACCTTGAAACATAAGAAGGAGGAATTAACTCGTTGAGTTGGTCACTCATCCGTGCATTGAGGAATCTCTCAAAAGATAATGACAAGCCAAGAAGCAATCTTTGTGGTGCATCTGTTGTCAATATGGTGGAGCATAACAACTCCACGGTATAATGACAAGAAAGGCAAACGCAAATATCATGATAACACAAGGGCATATCCTAACAAGAAGGCAACACCTACTTGTTGGAAATGTGGCAACATCTTGGTCACATTAAAAGGGACCGCAAAGGTGTTAAAATTGGTGGTAAAGCCAATGGATCGAGCACTAATGGTTCGTGGAGTGGTGGTTCACCAACTCATTGAAAGGTCAATATGTTTAATAAGTCTTTTCGATTTATTATGTTACATATGTATCTCGAATATTTTTATGTGCGTGATGATAATGTTGCGTGGTAGGTTGACTCGTGCAACAGTTCATGTGTGTAAAGATAGAAGTCGGTTCAAGACTTATGAGTCATCGAATGATGGTTCTATTCTTCACATGGGAAATGAGTCAATGACCTTGGTGCATGGTCGTGGTTGTGTAGATCTTAGATTTAGTTCTGGAAAGATTGTAACTTTGTTTGATGTTATTCATGTTCCTGATATCAGGAAGAACTTGGTTTCAAGTAGTATTTTGAATAATCATGGTTATAAACAAGTTATTGAGTCTGATAAATTTGTGGTTTCTAAGCATGGTGTTTTTATTGGTTTTGGTTATTTATGTAATCAAATGTTCAGGCTTAATATTGTCACTGATAGTGTTAATTCAGCCTTTGTGACCACCTCTAACCTGTCTGACTCTACCCTTTGGCATGCTAGACTTGGCCATGTACACTATAAAAGAATGCAAGATATGTCTAAGGATGGGCTAATCACAGCTTTTGACATGGACACTAAAAAGTGTAAAACTTGCATGTTGACCAAGATAACCAAGAAACCTTTTCAGGGTGTTAGTCGTGAGACTAAGCTCTTGGAGCTATTACACAGTGACCTGTATGATTTGCATGCCACTCCCTCTTTGGGGAATAAGAAGTACTTTGTGACATTTATTGATGGTGCTTCTAGGTTTTTTTATGTCTATTTGTTACATACTAAGGATGAAGCATTAGATAAATTCAAAGTGTTTAAAACCAAGTTGAATTACAACTTGGGTCCCCGATCAAAAGATTAAGGATCGATAGGGAGGTGAGTACATAGATACTCGCTTTTTCATCTGTTGGTATAATCCATGAAACGATCGCTCCCTATACTACTCAAAGAAATGGTATTTCGAAAGGAAAACAGTAATCAAGGAGATGGTTAACTCCATCTTGTCCTATTCAGGACTGAGTAAAGGGTTCTGGGGTGAAGCTATGTTAACAGCTTGCTATTTATTGAATAGGGTTCCCAACAAAAGGAACAAGGTTACCCCTTATGAACTTTGGACTAAAAGGAAACCCAACCTGAACTATCTTAGGGTTTGGGGTTGTAGGGCTGTTGTAAAACTCCCTGATCTAAAGTTGAAAACTTTAGGTGAAAGAGGCATTGACTGCATCTTTGTTGGATATGTTGAGCATTCCAAGGCTTTTAGGTTCTATGTTATTGAACCTAATGAATCAGTTTCAATTAACTCGATAATTGAATCAAGAGATGCAAACTTTTATGAGAATAGATTCTCATCAGTCCCTAGACCAAGTCTGAGGATTCCTAATGGAACTCAAGACACTGGTGTATTAGAGGTCCCTGATGAAGAACCATCAGTGGTCCCTGATGAGGTTGTGGTTCAACAACCTGAACCTATGCTCAGGAAGAGTAAAAGGGTCAGGACTCCAAAGTCATTTGGACTCGAGTTTCAACTATACTTAGTTGAAGGAACAAGAGATGAGGTCTCGACCAATACTCCTATTGCTTCATTTTGAGGATGATCCCAAAACATTTGAAGAAGCAACGAAGTCCCGGATATTGCTTTCGAAATAAGCAATCTATGATGAGATGGATTCCATCATGGGCAACAACACTTGGTGTTGGTTGATCTACCACCGTGTTGCAAACCTTTGGGTTGCAAATGGATTTTCAAAAGGAAAATGAAGGTAGATGGAACTATTGAAAAGTTCAAGGCTAGACTAGTCATTCAAGGCTTTAAACAAAAGTCGAATTGAGTATTTTGATACTTATGCCCCCGTGGCTCGATCGATACCATAAGATCACGATTGCTTTGGCATCTATTCACAAACCGATTATTCATCGATGGATGTGAAGATGCTTTCTTGAATGGTGAATTGATGAGGAGGTTTATATGAACCAACCTCGTGGCTTCATCATGCTCGGCAATGAAAACAAGGTGTGTAAACCGATTAAGTCTCTTTATGGATCAAGCGTTGATGAATCTAAACACACACCTTGTGTTAGTGATACTTTGATATATATTAATAAGCACGCGGAATATACTTAGTAATACTAGAAGATGGTTTATATGATGTAATGTAAGTGAGAACAGTTTAACACTAAGCTTCAATATTATTAAGAAATAATACGAGTAATCTTGCTTATCACTAGGGTTACACCTTGAAGCTTATATGATTGATACCTTTTTTTTAAGCAATGACCTAGGATCTCCTTTTATAGCACAAGGAGTCCTTTACAAGATAAGTATAAACCTAACAATATAGAATATACACAAGATCTTTTCTATACTTATCAATACACGGATACATATCAATTATCCTAACAGCAATGGTAATATTGTACTGGTAGTGGTAATGAGTTTCCACTGCTAGTGTAATCTTTAGCAGTGCTAACTACAAGCGTATCAGTGGTAACTGTTAGCTTTATTCCCAACAATCCTCCTCTAAACTTATGATTTCTCTGCAAATCAATAAGTTTTTTCAATCTTCATTATCTGCAAGGATTTGGGAATTCTTCCAAACACTTTACTTTCTTCTCAAAGCCTGAATAGCTCTTGAACATTGATCTCAAAGTCTATGTAGCAAAGCTCTAACCTTTTCAGTATCTTCATGGACTCTTATAGTTGCACACAGCATCCCAGTGAGAGTTCCAGCTCTGAGTGGATATTCTTTCTCAGCAAACATGAATGCATCCACTCCATCTGATGTAAAAACATGATGAACTTCACATGAATCATAGTAAGTCCATGTAGTACCAGGACATGAACATGCAAATTTCCAGAAATCATCATTTGCATCTGGTTCATAGAGCCTTCTAAGATTTATCCATAACTGCATTTCCTTCCTATCTTTAAGATTTTCAGCATCAAACCTTTCTTGAACTAATCTCCACAATGTATCAAGATCATCTCTGTCACATGCTTTGATAAGTTCTTCAAAATGTACGAATGATGAAGTTTCACCACCTAGCCTTGTAATCTTCCATGTTGGAGCAAAGTTGCTAGCAGTGTATACTTCCCAATCAATAATAGGATGTCTGACTTGAAGTGGTTCTGGATAAAAATCTTCTTCTTCTATCAATATCATTTCAGTCAGCTGTTCTTCAGTGAATTTCTCAGTTGGAACTTCTTGTTTTTCAGCAAACTTTGTCTTCTTAAATTTCTGAGAATCACTTTCTTTGGCCTTTCTCTTCAGATTAGGATACCTTCTTTCTTCTTCTTCAGAGTTCATTGGAATGAAATCTTTATCTTGTCTTTGAACTCTATAGTAAATGCCTTCAACTTGATCATCAGGCATTCCTTTGAATTGATGTCTTTTCTAGCCACCAACATTGCAACAATAAGTCTTCATGTATGCAATAACTTACGCCTTAGTTGGTTGCCTTGGTTTCTTTTGATTCTTCTTGACTGAACCAATTACATCTTGAAGTGCTTGGTTATTCTTCATCTGAATGAAGTTCTTTAACTGAGCAGTTCTTTGTTCTTCAGTTAAATACTTATCTGCTATAAGGTCAATTGCTTTCTTCTTGATCACTGGATCATTAGCAATCAAGAAATCAATCTCTTGATATGTAGGTACATATCTAAATTCTGGAGTCTTTTCTCTAAGTATTGTAGTTGGAGCAGTGGAAACTGGATCTTTAATGGTTTCCATTACATCCACCTTTTAGCCTCCATAAAGCTAGCAATCTCCAATTCATCGCTTTTTCTTTGCAAAGAACTTCATCTTCATTAATCTTTTTAGCAACTTCAGCATCATGAGCAATCTGAGCTTGTTCTTTCTTTGAAATCTTTCTTCTTGTTTGCTCCTTGCTTTGCATAACAGCTTTACCATTTTCTTTCTTTTGCTTTTCAATTTCTTCACTTGCAGTGGTAGTATCTTGTCCAATAGTGGGAACTATTGGCTCTGAAGTGGAAATTGTATCAGTGGTAAAATATGCAGTTGCATCAGTGAAAATTGTTGCTTGTTCTGATTGCTGTTGAGGGTCTTCATGAGTATCAGCTTCCTCAGTACCTTTACTTGTAACACCTTCATCTCCAAAATCAATTCTCCTCCCTTGGTTTCAAAGATCTGCTTTCCTCCCTGCTTGGGAGAATTTCCCAAATCTTTATTAAAATCAGCTGAATCACCATCATCAGGTGAGGATGGAGATGATATCACTATCTTTGCAGTTTTCCTCTTCTGTTTCAACCCCTGCAACTCTTATTTCAAGGTCTGAATCTCTTCCTGCAACTGTGTGATATCCTTGGCATGGTGCTCCTTCAGTTGTGCCAAGTCATTCTCCAGAGAGTCAACCTGCTTAGCTAATTTTTTACAAAGTGCCATCAAATCCATAGGTTGCTCACTTCCCTCAACACTTCCAACTGTGTGACCTGTTGTGAGAGGTGAATCATGGGGCAATGGCTCAGATTCCTCCCTAGTTGGACTAGGTTGAAGCCTGGAACCACCACTGCTTGTTCCTAAACCAAAAGGATCAGGGACATGCTGTGTTGTAATGGGAGGAGTTGGCTATTTTGACCTCCTCTCATAGGTGTGAGAAACTGGTGGAGTATAATCAATGTTTGGAACAATGATTATTGGTGAGTTTTATACCTGTGTAATCTTTGCAAGCATTTGAGGAAAAAGAGGTGTAATAATCCTATTGCCATCTTTATTCATGTTTTGAAAAACTTTAGGCTTAAGACAACGGATTTTATAAATTCCTGTATGGGGTTGCAGTTGAAATTCATTTAACACTGCTTGCACAAACCTTGGATACATCAAAAATTTTGTTGAACTCTTTACATTGCCTTGCATACTTTGAAAAAGATAATTTGACCAATTAAAAATCCTATCAGTGGCTAGACAAACCAAAGGATAAGCCATGGTTGAACTAAACTGTTCATTAGAAGTTTTCTTAGGAATGAGGCAATGTAAAAGAGTATGTATCAAAAATCTCCAATGAGGACAGAAACCACTCTTTTTGAATGTAGCCTTTTTGTCAGTGGTATCATACCCCATGGATGAAAGATGTGTATGAATTTCTGGCAAAGGTAATGTGATGATACCATTGAGATCATCCAATTGGAGAATTCTCCTCAAGGGCCTCAGTAACATCAATAGTTACTCCGTCGACAGTGGCTCTAAGAGCATCCACTGTTTCATGTGTATCTCTATTTTCAATGGTTATGGTCTGAACAGAAGTCGAAAACTATTTGATTTGAGAGATATAGATTGTGGGATTAAGAAGTAAAGCATACCTTATATGGGTAGTATTTAGAAAGTCCACAATCTTATGAAAAATAGGGCCACTCTTCTCATTAGACTTGTTCAAGTAGGCCACTTGGTTATGCTCATCTGCAAAAGTGATAGGTGCCATAGAATCTTTTGATGAAAAATATATTGTGTCAGTATGAATGGAATGAAAAACTCGCCAATTGAGAGATAAAGATATATAGTGGTAGGGTTTAAGATTTTTGCGCAAGAAAGACTATATTTGGAAAATATTTATCTTTTGAGGATAAATAGCAATTAGGAAAGTAGATAATCTTCCAAAAATTTTACCCTATATATATGGAAAGCAATTTCTCTTCAACGGCTAGTAAAATAAAATTTGTTACTGACACAACAGTTGTAACGGCTAGATCAACAGTGGTAAAAATAACATTGTCAGTGGAAACTGTGAACTAGCAATGATAATTTTTCACAAAAAAATTTCAAAGAGCAGTGGTAAAGAAAAACATTGAAAATTTGACTGCTCTTTATCATAGTTTTTAGCAAACTACCAGCTATCAACGGATTTGATATGTCTTTACCATGAGTCGTTTGCTATGGACTAGCCAACTCTTAATCATAAAGAATATGGTGAGTTGATAACCATATAGTTTTGGTAAACTATCAACCATAAACGGATTTTTGAGTCTTTACCAAGAGTCGTTTGCTTCGGACTAGTTGATTCTTATGTGGATTATACATGGTGAATCAATAACCATTTGTGTGTGTCTCGCTTACACACCTTTTAAGATCAACTCCCAAAGATTGCTTGGTTATGAACCTACAAGTGTTAGTATAATACAAAGAATATGCATAACCGACTTGTTGTAATACAATATCTTCCCAAAGTCAACCCAATAATATCTATATTTACTTACCAAAATAGGTAAAAGTAAATATCTTCAGAATTAAACCTTTTGATTGACTTTGTCTATATAAAGTGATTTGACTGCATAATCAGATCAAAACACATTCGTACTCAACACAAGAACCATAAAATCACTATGAGCAATCTTCCGACATCATTGACATCTCATCGATTCCTCCTCGACACGTAGATATCGAATGGGAATATATTCCATGCTATTCCACTAGCTCTTCTTCCAAGGAGCCGACTAAGAAGATGAAGCTGCTGCCAAGCCCGCACCTTCTCTTGAGTTCTACTCCACTCATCGATGATGATGATGAAACCTATGCCTTGTCCAAGAAGTTGTCAAGTACTCATCAAATGCTTTGGGAACAACTATCTCCAACATGAAGAAAATCTCCATACCAGAGAAACCTGCAAGACTACCAAGGCCTCCTCCATAAGTTCTTGGTCTTGCTTGTCCAAGAATGCAGTCAACCTTTGAGAACAAGAGGAAGAGAGCACAGAAGAACAAGCATGACTATCAGGGCAAGGGCAAGAAGCCAATGGAGTAGCTGGTGTAAGGTGTAGGGGTGTAAGATGTGTTAGATTGTTATCTTGTGTGTTTTGATTGTGGTTGTTTACACACTTTCTCTTGGATGTAATGAATCTTTCATATGGAATGAAATTTCTCAGTTTTACTTTTTCCACTGTGAGAGTAACTTTTTCCACTGCTTGCATTATAGTTTCCACTGTTAGGCTTAAAAACTAGTGGACAACTAAAAATACAATCACTAAACAACAATAACTCCAATGTATAATCCTTCAAACCTGTATAACACAAACATAAACCACACACTGAAAATATTGTTAAGGTTAGCAGTGGTTAGAAAATAACCAGAAGTGAATTCATATATTTAGCATTGGGTAGCTACTTTTGCTAAATTCTAAGTCAATATGGTCAACTTCTAGTCACTGAAGTATTTTCCAAAGTCAAAAGACTTCATTTAATCCTCAACCACTTACACCTTCCCCACATTAACTTCCTGATTCCATCTTAACCTCTATTTAAGGACATATAACACACAAACCACTCATATCACATACTTCAAAAAAATTTCTCTCACACTAACTTACTTCTCTCCAAAGATCACCATGAGTGATACAAACCCTATCAATGTCTCATCTGACAGCTCATCCTTAGATGTTTCGGATGCAAGCGTTTGGCATTATATTCTGAACAATCCAGGTAGAACAAAGAGAGAGGTGTTTGAAGAGGTTGCTTCAATAAAAAGAACTCATTCAGCTCTCACAAGCCCCTCAGCTGCTGGTCCTTCGTCTCTTCAACCAATGCCTTAGGATGCCATCATCAAAGAGGATAACTCAGATTCCATTTCAAGCTACATTTCTCCATATGAAGGCACAAATGATGAAACATCTGCAAGAGTCCTTGTGGTCCCTCCCCTTGCTACAATCCTTCCTCCAGGAGAGCTGCAGGCACCACCTTCTCTCCCAGTGTTGACAGCACCACCACCAGTGGGTCCTTCATCTTCCTCACCACCTGTTAGAGGAGTGGTGATGGGGCTAGCATGCCCCAAGGTGTGGAGGGAGATAGATAGGCGAATGGCGCCCAAAGAGATGCCTGAGTGGGCCTTTCCTAAGGAGCCTTAGGTGGTAGTTGGTGATTAGGTTGGGGTTGGGGTTGGGTTGGGGTAGTATGTGAAGCTTGTGTCTGTAGTAGGTTGTTGTATGTTGTTTTTCAGTTATTTCTGTTGTGTAAAGATGCTGGTAGTATGTAACACATGGATGTATCATCTGCACCCTGTGTATATTTGTATGATAATAATAATAATCCATGTTTTACTTTAAATTCCTTGCATCATACAGAATATCATTAACTTCTTATATCTCCAAGACTAACAAACTGTCCATCATAATGTTCAAAATCTGAGAGATAGGACTTGTTGCCAGTCATGTGCCTTGAACATCCAGTATCTGTGTAGCCTTGATCTGATCTTTTTGTCTTTGGATGTCCCTGCACATACAAGAAAGGAGTTAGTTTCCTTTGGGGACCCAAGCCATAATTGACTTGGATCTGCCTCGTGTATCAATATAGTTATATCTATCAAAGGTCATTGATACACCATTGGGATTGGTTGATGAGATAATTCCTTTAGGTTTCCATTCCCAATGTGTTGAGGCCTTCACAAGATTTCCATGTCCCCTTTTCTTGTTTACAACCCTTGCGGTGGGAACTTTTGAATGAGCAAGTGGTAATCTTCCGGTTTGGTTTTAGGTACCCATGTTGGTTATAATGAACCTTTTGTTTTGAAAAGTTCTTTTCCTGTTTGTGCAGATTTTGCAAAAGTTGTTTTGGATTTTGCACTTGTAACAGGTGATTTAGGGTGAGCAGTGTTAATAGTTTTAGTAGTGGCAAAAGTTTTAAGACCACTTCTTAGTTGAACAGCTCTTGGGATCATTTTGCTGTGTGAATTAGGGTGCACATTATTTTGAAACTTGTTAGACTCCACCCTTTTATTCCCATGGACTTCCCTTCTCTCAAAATGATAGTCACAATTAGCATGTAGATGATAAAAGCTACCACATATATAACATGTTTTATTGTACATCACAAAATCACTACCTAGTTGTTGAGATTTAACATGATTCCAACTCCACTAGTTACCCCTAGGAGCTGTAGACTTGTTCCTATACATCTCAACATACCTTACAGTTGATCTAGGTTTATAAGCTTGTTTCCTAGGTTCCTCTGTAATAGTATTAACAACTTTTGGGATAGAAGCCTCTACATTCTTTTTAACATTCTCATCTACAACTGATGAGTCACTAGCACTTTCAAAAACATCATTATCATGCTTAACCTCTTCCTCACATTTCACAGTTTTGGGAGGACCATATTCACGAATAGGTTCCGGAAGTATTCTAGACCTGTATGAGCTAAATCTATACCGAGGTGCCGGAACACCTCTTAGTGGTGGAGGCAATCAGATTATAACCCATACCGGACTTAACTTTACTAGTGATTTGAGCATTCCAAATTTTATCAATTGACTTAGACTCGATAATAACAGTGTCTATAGTTAAATTGACATTTTCATTTATGTTTTAAGTTTCTCAAACTCTTCTTTGAAAGCCTCATTCACATTTGTCTTATGATCTACCTCTTCTAAGAAGAATCATATCATCATTATATTTTGACTCATTTTCTATAGTGCTCTATTTGTTTTCTAATATAGCTATACCTCTCCTAAGGTTTGACACAACATAATTAGCAAAGAAACAACTCGTTCTTTGACTTTCATAAGATTCATTAAGCCTTTCAACTTCTCTAGCGACCTACATGTTTTAGAACAACTTTCAAAGTTTTGTACCTCGAGTCAAAGAAAGCCATGAGAGCAAATTCAATAGACACAAGAGCAAAGATCTCAAGGTTTTTCTCTTGTTCATCACCATGAAACTCCAATCATAGCTCACACCATCAATTGCCAACATTGCCTTTGGTTCTTCCACGTTGGTTCTTTCTTTTGCTTGTACCAAGTAGACATGTTGTCCTTCATCTTTGGTCTTTTGCATTCCCTAGAAAAATGCCCCAACTTGTGACAATTGAAACACTCTACTTTCTTTTTATCAAACCCCGCAGCCACCACCATTGATGTGAATTGGCTTGCCGCCTTCTTGTAGAATTTCCTAGCCCTCATGCTAAGAAGAGCTATCTGCCATTTTATGTCCATCTCTTCCAAGTCATCTTCATCAATTTGCTCTATGTCTTCATGAGTTAATATAGAGTCATTAACTTGAGTGGAGATAAAAGCATAAAAGGTAGGATCTCCAATACAAGCAACCTTATTCTTTGAACCTGCAGTGGTAACACTAACATTACCAGTGGAAACTTTAGAACCAGCAGTGGCAATATCATCATCACAGTCATCTTCAGAACCAGCAGTGGCAATATCATCATCACAGTCATTAACTTGAGGACATGCTTTCTGTACATGTATAAGCATGAGGACATGCTTATAGGGCATGCATAAGCATATAGAAATGCTTATGGGGTATGCGTAAGCATGAGGACATGCTTATTGTGTGTGTATAAGCATGTGAAATGCTTATAGTGAACAACTAAGATAGGCGACTTAAATCGTCTACTAACAGGCACACGCCAATCCAAAGGTTAAATCAAACCGCTCATCAAATCGCCCCTAAACATCTCATCAATCATCTTATCAATCAATTCGTCTAATGTGTTCTCAATCATCTATATCCCATATCAAATCAATCGAGTTCAAAATTCCAAAATCATAATATACCGTTTACTCAAATCAAATCCGTAGTATCTCGATAATCACATATCATTTACCCAAAATCAATAATCAGTTCACAATATCCCTTAACAGATCATCTCATAATTCACATCGCATTTCATACCATAATTAATTAAGCTTCACAGCAAGCAAGGCGTCGGTCGAAGATCAATTTTCTCAAAAGTGGTTATAGTTTAGGGTTTATAAAATACCTAATTCTCTATAACCTTGAGCTCGATACCAATCAGAACACCCCAAATCTCGATGACAATGGAAGACTTAATCAAGTTTTCGAGCGTTACTATTGGATTGGTATCGCACACAAGTATAGCAAAAAGATAGTCATTTAACATTCAAAACCAATCCCAAATTTAGTTTATCCAAACATTTAATCCAAAAGTGTAATTATTAGGCCCAAAACATGATTTAATAAAATAGGTCCCCAAAGTTTATCAGAGTCAGAAATGATCCTTGCACCCCGCCTTCTTGCCAAGCTTCCACCGATCACGTATTCCAAGCATCTCTCAAATACCTGAGAAATCATGCTAAAAGGTCAGCTTACGCTGGTGAGTTCATAGGTTTAAGTTCAACAAAATCATAGTGGACATGTAAGAGTTGATTTCTATGCAAGACCTAAGATAGATAAATACCGTTTGCGCACCGATCCTACCCGGATCACCAACCATAATCATATCCCGCATCCATGAATTCCTCGGTCCTCGCGACTCTAGTCCAGCACTGTCGTGGCAACCTCTAGAACAGTTGCCAACCCTGGACTAGGTCGATGTAGAAGTCTATTCTTAGCTAGGCATGGTTAAACCTAGACTAAGGCAACAACTACCGCACAACTATCAAAACAGTGAAGCATATAAGCAAATCCAAATAGTTTTAACAGTCCAAATACAGTAGCATGATTCTCACCCCAAAATAGTTCAAAACGTAGATAAAAGTGGGGCTATGAAACTCATCTTAGCCACAGCAAGGAACGAATAAACACTAGCAGAAGATAACAGGTAATCACGGCACAACAATGCACTATTCACTATTGACACGACTGGCATCTAAAGTTAATCTCCATGGCATCCAAAAGATTTTACGACGAGTACAATAGAATAGTTGTGACGCAACCTAATGCGTTATACGATAGTCTTAGAATACGGCTCATACGATAGAGAAATCAATAGAAAGTAATGTGTTGTAGTTTTCGTGGATCATTCATGTCGTAACTTTCAAAAGTACATAATCGTTCCCAAAAGTTCATAATTCATATCTTAAAAGTTTAGTTTTAACATTTCGTGTGGTGGTAAGAAAATTAGACGCGATGCATAACTCACGCGAGTGAGGAAATGAAGACGTTGACATTACCGAGACATACCAACTAGAACGCACACCAAAAAGACAAGACATCGAGCAAGCAAAGAAATACAGACAATACTCACGCTAGTCAAAGACTAGAAAATAACGACAACTATTTATGTAACATAAATAGGTTAATTGATAAGTTTCGGCAATTTACCCAACAATTCCCAAACGTACGTGTTCAATAATAAAAGACAAGTTTCCATTTATCGCTCAATTACTAAAGGTTTCTCAATCGTTATTCTTAATTATACAAGTTCATAATAAAGTACGTCATATAAAGTATATTATCATAGTATTCTATAACGACATATTCGTTATTCAATATTTCCAAAACATAACATTTTTATCATACCGTCCTCCCAAAATAACATTTCCCAACAAGTTTATAAAAGTTAACTTGTTTATATAAAACACAAGTTATTCTCGTAGCTAATAAAGGTTTTTAATTAAATAAAACCCTATTTATCGACATTATATAGATATATGTCTCGTTATTAGTTAAAATGTGAAAATACAATACTTAAGCACGTCGCGAAATAAATATATCAAACTCATTTCCGAATTTTATATATATGGTACTTGTTTAGGCCAAAACGTTTACTAAAATCTAATTTATTAATCATTATAACTTGTTATCATTAGTTATTCTAAGTTTATAAACCATATTAAATCTTATAACATGTAAGTAATATCCGTTACTAATTATAAATCAAGTAGTTATTTCTTAACGTTTATCGCCTTGTTTTATAAATAATTTACTCGTTACCCGATCGAGTTGTATATCGTATAACACAATAATTTTACTCCGGTATCGATACATATAATTGATCCATTAAATCTATTATGCCCATTATATAATCAAGTCTAAATTATGATCCCAATCCAATTGTATATTACCAATGCTAGATCGTATTGCGCATCAAAGTGTATTATCCATCTTCATGAACATTAGATTCATGCATTCTAAATTTACTTACCTAGTCTAGTTCCCTTTTAAATTTACATGAGAATTATAGCAATTGATGATATTTAGTTTTATAACTCATATGGAGGCATACCAAGGCAAACGACACCCTTTAATTAGTTTATACAAAATCTATATACTCACTTTTGATAACTGGACACAACATGTATAGCCTAAAGAATTTCAGTATGTCCACACAAGGCCATCCAACCAAAACCAAAAGGATATATGGGAAGACGTAACTAACCCGTAGCAAGGTAAAATTAAAAGGCACCCAATATGGTTTCCATTCGGATCGACAATACACGGGTTTTAACCCGTCTCGCGCATCAGACAGTCTCATTAGCACAAAATAATATTACCCATTTTCACATTCACGACCAACAAATGATGAAAACGAAAAGAGAAAGTAAAAACTAATATGTGACCAATTTCGGAAACTTGACTCGTGACTACAACCATTAACGAAACACCATAACTATTAAGGTCTTGTGATTTAAACCCAACCCATGTTTATTCGACAAACCCATATCACCACACGACTATTTATTAAAAACACGTTTAGCTTCTGTTTTAACACATTCATATCCACGAAAACCAAGAGTGATTCTTATTACAAGTTAACCCACGAAAAACAACAACATAATATATGTACAAATATAAGAGGAATAAAAATGAGTGAGTTGTGTCTACCGTGAGAAAAGGGAAAAGTCGAGGGGCTGTCGTGTCTTCCACGAGTACAACTCGTTACCAAGCCACTCTAGATGTAGGATCGTTATATTTATTGTGTTGATGATTCGGGTGGTCTTGGATGATCAAAATACATGTTTGCCATAGTTAGAGAGTTAGTAGAGAGAGGGTGTTCTTCTAGAGGTTTACACAAAGGGAATATTAGATTGAATGAGAAGCTCGAGTAATGTAAAAGAAGTCAAGAGAAACGACTGGAGGATGTGCCAGTAGTTAGAGAATTCTCAAGTATTTCCTAAGATTTGCCTAGACTTCCACCGCTTGACAAGTCAAATTTCAAATCGATCTTGTACCGAGCTACTCCGTAGCACGAGCACTATACCGCTTAGCACCTCTAAGATGCAAGAGCTGTCTAAACAACTACAAGAGCTATCTGACAAGGGACTCATTAGACCGAGTTCCTCACCTTGGGGAGCACCGGTTTTGTTCGTCAAGAAGAAGGATAGATCATTTCAGATGTGTATCGATTATAGAGAATTGAACAAGCTCACAATCAAGAACCGATATCCCTTACCAAGAATCGATGATCTGTTTGATCAGTTACAAGGATCGAGTGTATACTCGAAGATTGACTTAAATCTGGATACCATCGGTTAAGGGTGAAAGAGGAAGATATTCCCAAGACCGCATATTTTCCATTTTTGTCATCTTGGTCTTTTCGGAATGGCTTATTTTCATCTCGGGGTTGCCTTACAAACTTTCCTCTTCTTCTAAAGAACTTTTTGAAATCTCTAACGGCCATAGCATACTCCTCATCTTCACTACCCGAGCAAGATTCGTCATCATCACTAGATTCCGTTCTTGCCTTTAGAGCAACGGATTTGACTTTTCTCTTTACCTTTGATGATCTCCGAATCTTTCTATCACCATTTCGTACTTTGAGATTTCCAATTAGCTCGTCAAGTGACATTATTGAGAGATCTTTTGATTCCTCAATAGTCAGAACTTTTGCTCTCCACTTGAATGGAGGTCGATAAGGATTTAAAAGGTACACTTTTGAGGGGTCATTTAAGCCCTTAATCGATCATTTTGTATCCGCATCGCTTAATTTCATTCCTTTTCATCTTTTAGGTCTCTTGAAGGCAAATTGTTGGAATGACACTTATTCGGACGAAAAGGCGCAAATATATGAAGAAAATGGCCAAAGTCAAGAATCAAGACACTCAAGTCATTGGAAGAGAAGGTGACGGCACATACCAAATGGCGACGCCGTCGCAACACGCTTTGAGATGACTCGAAGCCAAATTGCTATTTTGCACTTGACGACATCGGGTTTTAAAGAGTAGGGGTCACAACTCGACGGCCTAGATTTGGATCCGCACGGCGCCGAAGATGAAGCCGACGGCCACACAACCATAAGGTGACGCCATCACAAAGTTGACTCGCCAAGACGAAACCTAATGGTGGCGATCGTGGCGCCACAAATAAAGAGTGGCCGTCGCATATTGTAACTCTATATATAGAATTGAATTTTAGAATTTTAGGAGGTAGTTTTGTGGAGTAAAACCTAAACCGAACTTTGGTTGTCTTGGACAGTATTTTAGGGTTTCATACCCTATTTTACAACAAGATAAGTGATTTACTTCATTAATTCAATCATGTTCAATTGTTTGTGTGTATGCTTGCATGTTTTCCATGTCTGGCTAATTTACTTGTGTGTTTGCTTAGATCTATGAAACCCAGGTATGGAATATTGATTGGTCATCTCTTATCTTAATTATGATTGACCTAGTATTGCGATAGGTCATTCGTTGTGTTTTTAATGCTTGAGTAATCTTTGTGAACATTAGTTTATAATCACCTAGAGTTATTGTAGGCTAAACATCCAAAGGTAACCTTAGAGTTAGTTTGTAAATCCTAGAGATTTCGTAGGCAATAACCTTAAGGTAGTCTCAAAGAGTTAGGGAAAAACGCATACCCTACAACCTTAGAAGACACAACGCGTTATGAATAAGGACGTGACAATTCAACCATCAATAAGAGATAACTATGGAGTAATAGCATCTAGGTAAACACATCTTTAAATCATCATAAGAGCACACAACAATAGACATAGACTACCCTCACCTTAGATTAGTTAATTGGATAAGTAGAGTAATCGGTAGAAATACCAACCCCCCAAATCCAATACCCCGAGATTCGTACATTTCAATTTTCTAAAAAATATAAAAAAGAATACATATAATCTTCCTCAACCCCAACCTTAGCGTAGTAATTTCTCACTAGCATTCCTATTCCCCTAGAGAACGATATCCATTCCCCGAGGCTTACCCTAATACTACACTACAAGGAAGTTCCTTTGACCCCGAACGCGTGTTGTACGCGTATCAAGTGCTCTAAGAAATTTCCTGACAAAGTTCTTAATACGAAAAGTTTCATCAAGTGCTTTAAGAGAAGTAATAATAGTATTAAAGCGAGCAAATCGACAATCAATGGTTTCATCTTCAGGGATAACAAATTGTTCATATTGTTGAACAAGAAGATCAATTTTGTTATCCTTGACTTGTGAATTTCCTTGATGTGTAATAATTAAAGATTCCCAAATCTCTTTATGGTTTCGTATATAAAATTCTTTCATATTCTTTTCTAGGCAAAGCATTATAAAGCATCATTTTAGCTTCATTATTTTTAGCTATTAGTTTCTTTTGATCATCACTAGAAATATCTTTTGTTGTATGATTAAAGTCTCCTTTAATGATAACAAACCAAAGATCTATATCCTTTGAATTTACATATGTTTCAAAACGGTTTTCCAATAGATAAATCCATTGGTTTCAAAGAGTGGTGGTGTTTGAATATATTGCCCTTCTTTAAAGTTTTCTGAATCCGTGGATCATTTCAAGTTTATAAAATACAATATATTTTAGAAATTCTTGAGCAATGAGGCTCTGGTACCAATTGTGAAAACTAGAAGGGGTTGAATAGTTTACCGCTTAAAATCTTTGTTTTGAAACTTATTGTAAGATCAATTGTTATTGATCAAAGATATGTTAGTGAGTAATAAACAATATGCAAGCAATATATAGAGAGTAGATAAGGAAAGAAACAATAAAACCACGACAAGTTGTTTATAGTGGTTCGGTCTACAAGGACTCTTTTTCCTTGCCCTACTCCACTCCCCAAGTCTCCAACTCGAGAGTTTAACTTCACTAGTCAACAAGCTCCTTTCACCGGCGGAGAAACCTTTACACTTCACTTACACACTATTTTCGACACAAAGCTAGATGTCGAGTTCTTTTACAAGGGTACAACCACTCCCACACTCTATATATTTTAAGGACTAAAATACTAACCACTCACACTCAGAAGTTTAAGATGATTTGGTACAACAATGATGTATGAACAAGATTAGATAATACAATAACAAAACAAACAAAACTTCCAACTATTTGTTGAAGCTTGATTATGCCTTGATCTTCTTTGCTACAAAAGAGGATCACTATAATGATATGAAACTGAGTTAGAAATAATAAAGAAAGGAATGTATGTGATTATGCTAGAAAGGGATGAGAAAATAACTTGGGTTGGCTTGCTATTTATAGCCAAAACAATCTGATGTCATGACGGACCACAGAACCAAAATAATGGTTCCGTCCGTGTAACATTTTGGTGCCACCAAGTTTGACAGCAAGATTACAAAAATCTTACCAAAGTCAACCAAATATAACCAAGATCATGTAAGATATGTAGAGTCTAAATCTCCACAAAATATCTTATGAAATCCCCTAGAGATTTCAATGATGCACCACATGATGTCATATGTTGTTTTCTATTTTTAGAAATATGTTAAATGTAAATACATATGTAATGTTTTGTTTTAAGAAACTAAAACATACTTGATTTAAAAATGTTGACATACATTATGGTTTAGAAGGATATCAAAGTTAATTGATATATGACTAATCAAAATGTAAATGCTTGAGTGATGAAGATTTTATTTAAGGAAAACTTGTTTTAATATCTATTAATCTTGACAAGCTTTATGTTTTACAAAAATAAAATTTACTTTTGTCGTTAACAAAACTTAGGTAAAGATCATAAAATATAAATAACGTTTAATGACGATATTTGTATTAACAATGTTCAAGGCATGGAGTGGGCATACCAAGACCTTTCCTTGTGGTGTTATAAAGTTGTCATTTCTTTCAAACTCATGCTCAATATTTTGGGGAAACATTTGAACAATTTGGAATATTTTGTAACAACAATGAGTTTTCAATGAATGATAATTGTTTTTCTTAAAACGTCTCTTTCGAGTCGTTTTCTATGATTATTAACTATGATCTCCATTCGAGTAATACCCCGATTAGTATTCCGCTGTCATTATGATCACAGGGGGTGTTACAAGTTAACATTAGCCTCTTAAATTGATGTTACAACTCGACAAACTTTACGAAACGTCACATGTTAATTATATAATATTTGAAACTCAATTGAACACAAGTCTATATGATCTACTACTTTGATTTGAAGGCTTGGCTTTAAATGATAGACAATGGCAAGCATTCTTGAAAGTGAAAGATCTGATCAGCTAGGGAGGCTAAGAACATCATTATGGCTGTCAAGATGAGTTTTATTGATTTTCAACCACTTAAAGACCTCCACCACTTTGTGGATTTATGTATATTTAGTTTTGTTTGTTTTACAATTATTTAGTGAATATTTTGAAAATGGTTCATATCTTTGCATCATCTTATTTACGCCTATGAGAAATTGTTAAAAATGAGGATATTTGGGAGCAGGTGAAGATAGTATATAAAAAATGGGCATTTACATATATCCCTAAGAAAACTTCAATATTTACATATTTCCTCAAAGTATGCTTTAATAACATTGTACATAATGCATTGAAAAGTTGTGACTCGAGGAAATATGTAATCTTTGAAGTTTTATTGGGTATATATGTAATTCTCTCTGTAAAAACTTAATTTAGTTAGTCAAGTGTTTATTACTTATCGAACCCATTTTAATGGGGTTCAAATTATTTGGTTCTATTTTGAAAATATAATTGTATAAACTTAATTATTTTCACATTTCTTTATCCATTAAAAAAAATTAAATTGTGTTAACAAAACACTAATAAAGTCTCTTTTCAACTTATTTAAAAAGAAAATGATTGGGATCTAAATGTATTACTAAATTTACGCCTAAAGTGAGCGTGGAAGTGTTTTATTGGTTCACAAGAGTGGGTCCGCAGACTATAACCAATAGAGTGATGACACATAAGATTAGGATGATTTAGCTCACGAAGTTAGACGCCAATCAACGCCTTTAAAAATAAGCTTTTAACAGATCTGCTTCAAACAATTAGAAACAAGTAAAATCAAAATATATGTTAAAACCCCAACACATGATTCGTTTGGTTTCTTAATGGATTTGGATTTGTATTTGGATTTAGATTTGGGTTTGGATTTGAATTAAAAATTGGATTATAAAATAATCTATATACTGGAGATTTGCACAACCGTTACAGTAAGGGCTTCAACCCCAAAAGCCAATCGAATGCCTCTCAACCAAATGGTATTATGAGTTGAGATCATAGATCCAATAAATCAATCTTAACCATCCATTTTTAATCAAAATTAATAAAAACAATTTTCATTTAAAACAACATATCTTGAACCAGAATCTTCAAACTATAAAATACATTATCATGATGAATTAAATTATCTTCACGATATGACTTCTATATTTTCGACAACTATTTTTTTCAAAATTTTCGCCCGAAAAATCACACGTAATTCGATTTTACAAATCACATATGATTTTTTAAATCATATATAATTTTACAAATCACATATGATTTGTAAAAATCATATGTGATTTATAAAAATCGAATCACATACGATTTTTTTACCAAATTTTGAAAAAAAAATATAAAACGCATATCTATAAAAGATAATTTAATTTCGTCGCGATTGATGATTTTTTTTCTCGTAACGATTAACGGTTTCAGAAGATATTTGCTTAAAAAAAAAGTGAAAGTCTATTTTTTTTTTAAACGAATAAATATAATTATTTCATTATTAAATCTATGTTGACATGTCCGAAAACACAGCCTCCCTTTGAAAAGACGGGACAAAACCCTAAGAATAAAACATCCAGTAGACGAAGAAGAAAAGTTGTTTGAAATGGATTCGGAATCAGAAAGGCTGAAGAATGAAGGGAATTCATTGTTCAAGTCTGGTAATTATTTAAAAGCAGCTGCTGTTTACACTCAAGCCATCAAGAAAGATCCTCAAAACCCCACCCTTTTCAGGTCACTCCATATCGCTTCTTTATATTTACATCTCCAGTACCCGATCAGATGTTGCTTCCTAGTGTTATTTTCATTCTAGTCTTTGTTTAATTACTCTTTTAATAAGTAACAAGTCCCCCCAATGACAGATTTATACTTGTTGTTATGCTGTAACAATAAGTAAATTTAGGCGTGACTTGTTGAAAGGTAAGTGTTAGAGTCAACATTTAGTCATTACCAAGAACAAAGTTTCATCCCGTTAACTAGAACCCGTCCAAGACTCAAGACAAACCAATTCTTCTATTATGGATGACTAGAGTTATTAATATGTGCATTGTATCTATGTTTTATATTCTAAATATTATAGATGGCTCTAATTGGGTTTTTGATAGAAAATGCAATTATATAACAATAATTACCCAACGAGTCTAGGCGGACCCATATAGACCCAAACCCGACCCGACCTATTTTGCCACCTTTAAGTTCTAGCATCAAAGTGACAACTTGCATAAAAGCATCATGGTTTTATGTTGACATTTTTTGGGTTATCCGTCCAATCTACTACTTTGGGATTGGTTTTTTGCAATTTGTAAATAGTGGCTTTGCCTCAAGTATTGTGTCATGAGCCAAAATCAAGAGACACGTGCCAAGCTTAATCATCTAACAAACCAACATAACCAACTTTCCCGCCCATTTTATACCTTTTAAATAGTTTTCACTTTCTCATTTTGTAATTAACTTTTTGATGTAATTCTCTCTATAAGTTCTTGTAACAAAATCATTGATAGATAACAAATCCTATTATTCCACTGTCTTGTTTGTGATAACCTTCAATCTATAAAGATTCAGGTTAAGCACGTTACATATTGATTATGGATGTGTATGGACTTGCCAAATACGTTAGTTGCTTATAGGTAGGGAGTTTGTAACTTTTTGAACCAAGAAGAAGTTTGAACACACTATAAGCCTTTCGTTGTAGGATACTTAGGGTGCGTTTAGCTGGAGAAAAAATTTCTTTGTTTTCTATTTTCAGTTTTATAAAATAAAAAAAAGGAGGGGATTTACTTTTCCACTAAACATAGGAACGCTTTCATATGATATTGTTTTTTATTTTTAAGAAAAGAAGGGGGTTACAACTTACAAGGGAAACAAAGAAAACACAAAAAAACAAAACAAGTGTTTTGTAATTTTCCTTGTCAAAGTAGGAAATGCAAATTTTCTATTTTGTAGAGAATTTGATGGGAAACTTTTGATTTGAGCTCAATATCTATTTTCCTTGTTTTGTACAAAACATTTTGTGGAAAACAAGGGTGTTTCCTTCTAACTAAACGCACCCTTATGTTTTCCACCATTGTTATAAGTTGACTTTCAGAGGTTAGGTTTTCACTTTACAAATTTGGGCTTGCGGTTTTACATAGAGATGCCATGTCTACTGATTGCCATAACCAGGCTTCTTTTTCTTTGTTATTTATAAGATCCACCTGGCTCTCTATGTATGGTGGGAATTAAAACATGGGCCTGGTATGGAAGGTGCAGCTGAATGACCAAACACATCATGATTTAGAATGTCTGTTGCGGTTTTTTTAATCATATTTGTTAGGTATTTTAGTAACATCTGATTGTGTTGCTCATTCTATGGTTTGGTTAATCTTGATGAGGATGCCATGCCACTTTTGTCACTTTACTCAGATCTTTTTATTTTACATTCCAGCAATCGAGCTGCAGCATTTCTAAATCTTGTTAAGCTCCAAAAAGCACTCAGCGATGCTGAAACAACAATTTCGTTGAATCCCAGCTGGGAGAAGGTACCAAAATGACATATATTTTTATATTCATAGATAGGTATTAATATAGCATCAATTTCCTTATGAAGAAAGTGTCATTGTTTATCCACAGGGTTACTTCCGGAAAGGATGCGTATTAGAAGCCATGGAGCGATATGATGATGTAAACTTTTAGTCTTCTTTAGTGTATATTTCATATTTATTCAGAATGTAAAGCCGATATCTGATAAAAATAATTTGCATGTGTAATATAGGCACTGGATGCCTTTAAAATAGCCTCACAGCACAATCAACAAAGTACAGAGGTATCAAGAAAGATCAAGAGGCTGACACAATTGTCGAAAGATAAAAAGCAAAAGGAAGAAGTGGACAACATGCGATCCAATGTTGATATGGCAAAGCACTTGGACGAATTCAAGTCTGAATTGGTAAATTTATTCTTTGACTTTCAGTTAATTACTTATTTAGCACTTTCTCTTTGGTAATGTTTTAAAAGCTTGCTTTGAAGTATTAAACTGCTTTCATGGTTAATATATTGTGATAGTTTTGTTTTCGCCAATCAATTTTAATCCTTTAATATGTGTTTCTTTGTGTTTCCTCGTATTAGATTATGTAAGGCATTTAAGATTATTACTGATGTCTTTAAAGGGGATTAACCCATTTAGAATTCTGGTAAATAGCTATCTATATTTTGTTATTTTTTCAGGCACAGATGCATGTAGCTGAGGAATCTTGGAAAGAAATTTTCTCTTTTGTTGTTGAAACAATGGAGATTGCTGTTAAATCATGGCACCAAACATCTAATGTGGATGCTAGAGTTCATTACCTGCTTGATAAGGAAAAAACTGACACTAAAAAATATGCACCCGTTGTCAACATTGACAAGGTATTGAATCTGTACCACTGCCTATGTTACTGTCATTTCCATTATAAGTTTCTCCAGATAATCTTTTCCTTCTCCCTCTCTAGTAAAAATAAGTTTAAGGTGCCAAAAGAGCTTTTGGGGGTCTAACTAAACACAACATAGGATTTATGATTACAAAAATAGTTTATTAGATAAGTAATAATATAGCTTTGGAATAAAACTAATTAGGAGGTTTTATCACTTTATGCTATTTCACTTATGTACACACGCTTGAATTGATCTCCACCACTAAGGCTGACATTTTTAATTAAACAGGCATTTGAGTCTCCCCATACGCATGGTGATTGTATTAACTTAAGGCAATATGCTGTCGAATCTTTTCTCGAGCAGCATGCTTAATTTCCCAAAGAGTATCATATCATATCCACAGGTATGCATAACATTTTCTTTTTTATGTACTTTTTAATATAGATTAGTGAATGGTGATATTTAGGCTTTTTTAGACATTATCCGGCCAAATTACATGAGGGCGGTCCAAACTAACCCATTTTACACAATAAAGTAATTATGGTTAATTTATAAGCTTCTCCCCTTATCATTCTAACCAGGGACATGAAAAATAAAGCATTACATTTTTGTTTTCTTTTTTTCTAAGTAAGTTTTTGTACAACCATTTATTTTCGTTTGTACGCTTCTCTATTCTTTTCTGTACCAATTACAAGATATCCTCATTAATACAAGGAGCTACTCGATGGGAATGGTCCTAAGATATCATCTAGAAACTCATCTAGTTTATCTGTAGGAAAGTGTCTCATTGTTGAGACAGAAACTTAATCTCATTAATCTGATCATCCGGGAAAACTCTTGCATTTTCTTGCGAACCCAAATTTAGGGAAAATTACTGTTTACAAGAGACACCTTTTAAGTGTTGAGCTACGAACAGGGTAAAACCAACAATGGGCCAAATGGTGAATGACATTGCCATCCTATTTTTTTTAGAACTAAATAAAAAAAGAATTTATTCCTAAACCTAATAATTAATAAAGATTAAATTAAAAAAGCGCGCCTTTTTGCGCCTGAGGCGTGAGGTGAGCCGAGGCAGTGAGGTCATCGCATCAGGACCCTTGATGCGATGCGATTACAAAAGGCGATCTGAGGCGTGCTTTTTGGCGCCTTTGAGGAGCGCTTTTTAACGCCTCATGCGTTTATGGGTCTAAAAAGGGCATTCAACATTGCTACAGTAACTACTGTAGCATCTACAGTACTGATGTAGTATCTACAGTACTTTGAACAGTGCTTCGCCTTGACTACAAAAGGCGTGCGCTTTCACCTCATCGCCCCGCGCTTCGGTTTTTTGACCCTTAGCGCAACAGAGCGCTTTGCGCTTTTTAAAACCCAGATTATACAGTAGTCATTATTGAATTTCTGTAATTCAAAAGTAGCCAGCTATATGCAGTACAGTTTTGCTACTGACAAACTAATTACAAGTATCGTTTCAAAGTACATCAAACATTATATCCAAATATCAGTAATATTACTCTTCTGGTAATTATACTACCAAAGAGTTTAACTATATGCACATTATTTAAGGCTCTTGACCCAATATAATTTGTTTAAGGTGTGCAGAATGGTCTTCAACATTGCTTGAAATTGTTAAGTGCAAGATGGAAGGATAAATACATGGAAAAATCAATAAGTTGCGTACTGTGGCCATCTTTTCTGATCAATTTGTCTTGGATTCAAAAAGTAAATCTAGTTAAAAGGCCAAAAATAGAGGGAGTTCACATGGCATTTATGGATTCATCTCCCTTGTGTCTTTGTGTGTTGCTTGGTCAAGTCAGACGGCAAGGTGTCACTGCACTTGTCACTATAACCTTTCAAACACTATTGTAGTCATCCTATTATATCAATTGGGCCCAAGCAATCCCTAAAATATGAATCCAAAGCAACAGTAGAATCTGGTTATAAATGATTACTTTCCAAACACCTACCCTTATTGTGATTATATGAACTCCCGTATTATGGACAATTCAACTAGAAAATATGGCGCGAGTAAGCGACACGGCAGTTTTTCTTTTGGTTTTATACTTCAGTTAGCATGTGATATAGGATGGCAACTTTAAGGTCCATGTCGTGCTGCATGTTGAAAAATGTTGAATGAGCTGATTGTTCCTTCGTATCTTCATCCGTCCACTCTTGCTAGTTTCAAAGTTTATTTAATCAACATGCGGGACTAGAAAAGGTAGAGGTAAAATAGTTGCGAGAGCCCTATATATGGGTTGAGTTAATGTTACATTTGTGAACAAACAACTCATAAAAATATGTAAACGTCCTAGGTGCAACTAGGCATTCCGTTAATTCAGGGGTAGAAATTTCACTAGCTCCTAAATTTTCGTAAGCCTTCTTCCTATACAGGTCTGGAAAGGACAGGGACCAAGGAAATGGAAGCATGGACAAAGTGATGGATTCTTTCTGCAGTTTGAATCCCCTTCCCTCAGAAAAGAATGGTTCATCCCTAGTTCTTCAGAAAAAGGACAAGTCTTATGCAGGTTTGTGTGTGATAACTACTTGGTTATAGCCATCAGTTTAGATATCTCTTTAATTACATATTCAGAAGATCATTTTTCTCTGAAATTGCAGAAAAAAAATATTTAATTTGAACATTGTGCTTAAGGTTTTTTGCATTTCCATATTGTAGCATCAGTCACATTATCATCTACATGCATATGAGATAGATGGTTTGTAAACTTTGAAATGGGAGATTACCCCTTGCATTGATTATCTGACTTACCTGATTAATTAATTCAGTGTTCTCTTTTTACTAAATATTTTTTGGCTCGAATCCGTTCTATCACTGACGACGTTCTTGACATGGGTGCGGAAGGGTATAACTAAACATGTGATGGTTAAATTATTGGAATTATTTAGGTTGTCTAAGGGTGGTCCATAGTATTTCTTTTAGTAGGCAATGGACGGATAATATATGAAATTTTGTTATTCCCTTGTGTTTACATAATCCGAACATAGATATGTTTTATATGCTTAAATCAACTGCTTTTACTCGAACTTTTTGCTCTAGGAGATCCTGTTCGATAGCCTTAGCACATGCCGACCCTTTTTTCCGCCACCTGATGAGTATCATATAGATTTGGATGAAATAACATAATGAGTGTTCTTACAGTTCCAATTTACGGTTATGGTTTCATTTTTTCTAGTACTATTTATCTCTCTTTTCAGGGATCCCGTGGCATTAGACATCAGTGCCCATGAAGTGATTCCGAAGATATTTAGAGATACCTAGTTATTGGTGGTTCATTGTGGAATGCACACAGCGATTCTACATTCTAAATGGAAATTTACGTTTGCAAGAATGGCCTCAGTTTTGTTTACCTGGCTTGCTTGCAAAAACTTGGATACACTTGAGCAGGGATCCAATGAAAGCAATACCAAGGATTTCACATGGTTTTTGTTCACTTTCTATGGTCATTTAATCAAGTTGTCCCAGAGTATCTGTGGTCGTGTTTTGCTGTGTAATTCACTTTTTCACCCTATATTGGTGGTTTGATTCTGGTGTGGGAAAACACAGGAACACATACTATGTACCAGTTGCTGATAGGTGCATGTAATTGTGGTGTTGTGATTCAGGAGAACTTCTGTTTAATGGGAAATCTTGCACTGGCAAATTAATTTTGTGTTCAAACAAATTAATATGGTGTTCTTAGAATTTGGATAAGCAAGATGTACATGTATAGTTTCTGAGGATTTGGTTCAAGTAACTAGCTAGTTGTATACCAACCGTGAAGTGTGGTTATCTTTTAGTAAGATATAAGAACATTTACAAATCCTAAGTTGAGTGCCACTCCTAGTTGGTTTTTTAACGAGTGTGGAAACCCACGCGATGCAGCGGGATTGTTTTTGTAGACGTGAATTTGGATAGGGACTATTTTTGCAAAATTGCTATAAAGGACTTACTTTGCAGCGACACTTAAACTTTAGGGACTATTTTTGCCAGCTTGGACTTACTTTGCAACAACACTTAAACCTCAGGGACTATTTTTGCCAACTTGCGAAACTTGGAATTAACGCCGACACGTGTCGTAAGAAAGGCGCGTGTCTTGCTTAATAAGTATATATAGTAATTAATCGGGAAATTAAATTACTTGATTATGCTAGCATAGTAACATAACATGTTATTATACATGTTCATATTAAAGAACGATTATGGGTAGGCGTGTGTATTGATTATAGGAAATTGAACGATGCCACCAAACGATCACTTCCCATTACCATTCATCGATCGATGAGTATTATGATGCGTCTGAAGCGCGCTCGGGTAAAAATAACTTCCTTTTCTTCGAGCAAAATTTCAACAACCCGCGGTGAATCTAATCGTTGTAGTGTAGTATTGAGTAAGCCTTGGGGATTGATATCGCTCTCAGGGAATAGGAATGCTATTAAGTGTACTACGCTAAGGTTGAGGTTGAGGAAGATTCTTTTATCTTTTATATTTTTAAAAGCTAAGGGTAAAATCTGGGGCTTGGATTTGGGGTGGTACTTCACCGATTAATCTACTATTCTAATTATCTAATTCTACGGGTAGTCTTATGTCTATTGATGTGTGCTCGTATGATGATTAAAATGTGTTTACTCTAGATACTATTACTCCTAGTTATCTTTTATTGAAGGTTGAATTGTCACGTCCTTATTCTTAACGCGTTGTGTTTCCTAAAGTCGTAGGGTGTGCCTATGCCCTAACTCTTTGAAGTCACCCTTGACTGTAGTAAACGAAATCCACTAAACTATCAAAGATTCATCAAGAATTAAACACAACGATAGCCTAGTCGCACTCCTAAGCCAATTACAATTAAGATAAGAGACAACCTAACAATAATTAACAACTAGGTTTCATAGATCTAAGCAAATACACAAGAAATTTAGCCGGACATGTTAAACAAGCAAGCATACACACATTCAATGGAAGACATAATGAAATTAATGAAGTAAAACACTTATCTTGATGTGTAAAATAGGGTTTGGGACCCTAAGTAACTGTCCAAGTTGGACTACAAACGTTTAGGGTTTTTACTCCAAAAGTCTACCTCCTAAAAACTGAAAAATCAAATTTTATATATATAGATTTACACTTGCCACAACGTCGCCTTATAGGTGGGACGCCGTCAGATCGCCATCATTAGGGTTTTCGTCTTGGCCAAGTTATCGTTGGGACGGCGTCACGTTGTAGTTGTGACGCCGTCGGGCTTCAGTAGGGACGTCGTTTGATTCTGGATCTGAGCCGTTTGAGATGAAAAGTCTTAGTGACGCCCTTCCTCTTCAAAGCCTGACGCCATCAGGTGTATTTTAGCAAAAAGTCTACTGAGTCGTCATGTGTATTTTAATTAAATCCGTAGAGAGGGACGGCGTCGCCCTTTGGTTGGGACGCCGTCAACTTCAGTTTCAGCAGCTTGAGTGTCTTTGACCTTGACTTAGCCATTTTCTTCATATATTCACTCTTTTTCGTCCAAATATGCATCATTCCAGCATTTTGCTTTCAAGAGACCTAAAAAGTGAAAAGGAACTAAATTAAGCAGTAACAGATATAAAAGTGATCGATTAAGGGCTTAAATGACCCCTTAAAAGTGTACGTTTTAAATCCTTATCATATTACTGTTTTCTTGATGGATTCTCAGGGTACTTCCAGATCCCTATCGCCTCAGAAGATCAAGAAAAAACCACTTTCACATGCCCCTATGGAACGTTTGCTTACAAACGAATGCCCTTTGGGCTATGCAATGCTCTCACGACCTTTCAACGGTGTATGATGGATATATTCCATGAACTGATTGAGGATAGCATGGAAATTTTCATGGATGATTTCTTGGTATTTGGAAATTCCTTTGATCTTTGTTTATCCAATCTTAGGAAGATGCTTAGGTGGTGGGAAGAAACTAACTTGGTCCTAAATTCGGAAAAGTGCCATTTCATGGTAAAAAAAAGGGATTGTCTTGGGACACAAGGTTTCCGGGAATGGGATTGAGGTTGATAGAGCTAAAATAGAGGCAATATCTAAATTACCATATCCTACAACCATTAAAGCTATTCGGCGTTTCCTAGGTCATGCAGGTTTTTATAGGAGGTTCATTAAAGACTTCTCATAAATTTCCCGACCAATGACCCAAGTACTCGTCAAAGACGCGCCTTTTGACTTTTCACAGGAATGTAAAGATGCATTCAATCGATTAAAGAAAGATCTTACCCAAGCTCCTATAATGGTTACTCCTGATTGGTCTCAACCATTCGAGATTATGTGTGATGCTAGCGACTATGCCGTAGGAGCCGTTTAGGCCAAAGAAGATAAAAGCATTTTCAGCCAATTTACTATGCTAGCAAGACCATGAATATGGCACAAGAGAATTACACCACCACCAAAAAGAGCTCTTGGCTGTGGTCTTTGCCTTCAATAATTTTGACAGTATCTCGTCCTTTCTAAAACCATTGTCTTCACAGATCATTTCGCCTTGAGATACTTGTTCTCAAAGCAAGATGCAAAACTCAGACTTATTAGATGGATTTTATCGCTCCAAGAATTCGATATCAAAATTCGGGATAAAAAGGGGGCTGAAAATCTCGCTGCTGATCATCTTTCACTGTTGGAAAATCTAGACTTGGAGATATTAAACAATGACGAGATTCGGACTCCTTCCTAAGGAGCAACTAATGTTCATTAAGGACATTGAGCCATGGTATGCGGATTATGCTAACTATTTATCCAGTAGGGTCTTACCAAATTACATGACGAGGCAAGAAAAGAAGAGATTTTTCACTGAGCTAAAATATTATTTTTGGGATGAACCCTTTCTATTCCGCATGTGTCCAGATCAGATTATCCGACGCTGTGTCACAGAAATGGAAATTAATTAGATTATGAGAGAATGTCACGCGGGACCTTTAGGGGGCATCACATGATAGAAGTCACAACACGAAATTTTTTCGATGATGGGTTCTATTGGCCTACTATATTCCGCGATGTCAAGAAATTTGTTCGAGACTTGTGATGCGTGCTAAAGATCGAGGAACATCTCGAGAAGAGATGAAGCACCCTAATTACATCCAAGTCTCGCAAAATATTCAATGTTTGGGGAATCGATTTTATGGGACCTTTTCCATCATCCGGGAATTTATACATACTTGTTGTAGGATCGTGAATATTATGTTATTTGATGATTCGGGTGGTCTAGGACAATGATTAAATAAGAAAGCCATTATAGAAGATGAAGAGAGTTGAGAGGGAATTCTAGAAAGAGAGTTGCTTATCAAAAGTGAAAGATTAGATTAGAACTTCCAACCCTCTACCTTGCAAGGTAGAGGGTATTTATAGCTTACAACCTAAACGACCTCCTGACGGCCTGTGGATCAGGTATACAGTGGGTAAAGACCCGTCCTTCCTCCACGATGAAACACTACGCTAAACTACGCTACAAATTAACTAATAAACTACAAAATAACGTAAATAACTATATGTCTACGAGCTAACTTATGCTAGATAATAGTTGGGGTGACTGACTCTTTTACTATGGAATTTTCTAATTCCTAACAATCTCCCGCTAAGGGAGGTCACCCCATGATTTACATTTTGAATCCTAGCATTCTATTTAATCTTCAGTCTTGAGCTCGTAGACATGAATTCTTCAATTTTCGTAAACTTTGTGCATTAGTAGCGATTCTTCAAAGTCCGCATTGATTTGTACTTTAAGTGGAGGCCTTTAACTGATCCACATCATTGATGATCTTCGAGCTTTCTTTGAGATCATCGATCAAGAAATCTCTCGGATCATCCATAGTTGTGTTGCCTTCATGTGATGTTGTGACTTTTGGACCGACATGCTCACACTTTCGGATCATGACATCTTTTCATCGAGTAGCGGAAGCTTTTATCGGTTCCCGATATTTGCGCAGCAGTAGCGAAGCATAGTATAGAAATATCGAGCCGTGTTATGTAGATAAGCACAAGTCATGATTTCTTCAATTAAGTGTGGATGCCGTGAACATGCGGCTTTGATTGACTCTCAATTCGATCACCGCAATCGTCGGGTGTACCGCATCGACGACGTTAGTAATAAAGCGCACGAAAGTGTCTTTGTCACTTTCGTTGAATTGAGGTACACGGCCCACGGTTCCCGCTGATCGAGACAAATCTCGCCTGTGATCGGTAGGATTCCTAAGAATCTCCTTGATGAGGTTTCGCAATTGTTCTAGCCGTTCTCAAACCGAACGTCTCAAAGAAGACAACACGGAGTGAGTGAACCAAACAAATTGAGATTCACCGATTGATGAAAATGATTTGAAAACAATCGCGTATTGCTTGAAGAAAGAGTTTTGCAAACGACGAAGGTTTTATAAGAAAGATCAATTTTCAATCAAAATACTTTTGTATTAGAGATGAGTACTCATTCGACGTGCTAGCGAAAAGAAGAGATTCGCACATCGAACGGTTTTCCAAAAGTATTTTTCAATCGAGATACTTTTGAATTTGAATGAATACACATTCGACGTGCAAGAGAAAAGAAGGTTTGCACATCGAATGGTTTTTCCAAAAGTATTCGTCAATTCCATTCTGGACCAAGGTTGATTCAAGAATGAATCTCCCATCGTTTCTATCCAGCTTGTCACAAGCTTGATCTTACGAGAAGATCTCACATGTCACCCACCAAGAGCTTGTTTGATGTTGGCTCTGAATGATTTCCATCTTCATCGTGAATACTTTTACATACCACTCGGATGTTCCGCAATACCACAAGGATAATGCGTAGGACTCTTAATATATACTTACTTTCCACATTGTGTGAAACAAACAAGTCTTCATGAATTTAGTGTCCTAACGAGATATTGTGGATGATCTCTTGGCTCTAGACTCAATTGTGCATATTTGGTTCTGTGTGGGAGACTAGGAGAGGGTCTCCTTCTTCAATATCAACAATCTCTAAGAGAAAGTCGATAGATAATGTCGGTTCCCGTGAGAATGAAACAAGCCCTTTAAGAGGAACTTGAGTAGGTTGGGAAGTTTAGTGCGATCGTCACTGGGTCCATGACGTCTTGTCTTCAATACCGGTGTTACCTTAGTAACCACCAAGAGCATATGTATTGAACCCGTTCATCGCCCTAAGGTTGAATTATTGGAGGCTATTTCTTTTCACCCTTTTCACATTCATTTCTTTTCATTCTTCAACCCCTTGCTTACCGAGACTTCATAGCTAGAACTTTGTTGGGTTTATTCCAAGACTAGCTCATCTCGACCGGCACTCTTCCCATTTCTCATTGTTCTCCTTTTTCATCATACCTAAAGACTCTACACTATCTAGTGGATTGTCCTTGGGTAGATCCCTCCGGTTCGGCGGATCGTGGGAACAAATACCTAACCTAACCATCCTTATAACACCATGCATAAAGTAAATTGGTCGGTCTTTTGGTATTGTTCTTTTCCTTCATGAAACCAATCGAAAAATCATTTGGAAAAACTATCAAGGTACTTGTGATACGAGATCAAAGCATTTTGTACCTTAATAGTTTTGATCATTTTAGAAATGCTCCCCCTCAACATGTGCATATGATATTGAAATTGTTTGGCACATGGAGGCAAGAGTTCTTTGAAATAATTTATTTGAAATAATTTCTTGATCACAATTTCCTTAGAAAAAGCCATTTGAATTTCTTTGGTAAAATTCTCCCCCTCAATATGTCATTAGGATATTTGAAATCATTTTATCACATAGAGGCAAGAGTTCTTTTAAAGCACATCCACGATTACAAAAGCCATTTAAGAAACCATTTAGAAAAACAATCATGTTAAAACATAAAAGCTTTTGTACCTTGATAGTTTCTTTTCATTAAAATGCTCCCCTCAATATATGCTTCGAGATTCGAAGCGTTTAGCACATATGAGAGAGCAGCGTGCACAATTAAATCAAAACGATCACCTTTTATCAAATTTCATTATTAAATCACAAATTCTCCCCCGATCAAAAATATCAAACCCATTTGTGATAAAATTGATAAATTGCTTAAGAATTTTACGTGGTCCGGGGGTAATGGAAATGATAGTGTGAGTGGCATTGTTAGTGTCGGTTGGAGTGAGGTTTGTAAACCAAAATCTCGTGGTGGTCTTGGTCTTAAACCTCTGCATGCTTGGAATAATGCTCTTATGGCTAAATATCTTTGGAATATAGCTTCTGATAAGAACTCAATATGGGTTAAGTGGGTTAAAATTCATAAGCTTGATGGTCGTAGTTTATGGGATGTGGAGCTGAACAAGGGGCATACTTGGGTGTGGATTCAGTTGTTGAAGCTTAGAGATGATATTAAGAAATTTGTTAATGTGAAAATAGGAAATGGCACTAAATGTAATATATGGTTTGATAAATGGCATTTGAATGGTCATTAAGTAAACTTATTGACCATAGAACCATCACTCAAGTCGGATTTAGTCTTAGTGCTAAAATTTGTGACCGATTGATAATGGAGTGGAATTGGCCTTTAGATTGGGAGGATAGATTTAAGGAGGTGGTGGATGTTCCGGTGCCAAATCTGGACCATAGTAAGGAGGATACGGTTGTTTGGTTGGATAAAATGGGTAGAGAAAAGTGTTTCAGTGTGAGGGAAGCCTATATTGCTGTTAGAACTGATTTTCCAGAAGTTATTTGGCATAATCACATATGGTTTTCTCAATGTATTCCTAGGCACGCGTTTATAACTTGGATGGCTGTGAAAGGTAGACTTAAAACTACTGATAGATTGTCTAAGTGGTTTAGTGTTCAGGATGTTAGATGTTGCTTATGTGGTAATGATAATGAGTCCCACGCACATCTCTTTTTCTCTTGTAATTATTCAAGTAAGTTGTGGAATAATGTCAAGTCTATGACTCATATGGAGGATGTTAGTAACAGTTGGGCTAGTGCCATTTCTGGTATTGTTAATAAGCCGGCTAGGAATAGCATTTGGAGTGTGCTCCAAAGACTCGATTTTGGAGCAAGTGTGTATTATATTTGGCGGAGAGAAACTATAGAATCTTTAGGAAAGACTATAGATCGGTGGATACTCTGTTTGACCAAATCATTAGCATTGTGAAGTTGAAAGTAAGGGGTCTTACTATTAAGTATTCGCCGGATGTGTTAAAAGCTTTTAAGATATGGGATATTCCTTTAAGTAGAGACATGAGGTATAGAGGTATTGTTCGGGAGTTGGGGTGTTTATATAATGATGATGCAGGGTAGGATCTTAATCCTCTGTTGGAGTTACAGTAATTTGGGAGGGACAAGTTTCTGGATGAGTAATAAGGTATTTGATAGAGGTCATGGTGGGCAAAAATTTCTGATTTTATGTTGCTTTCTAACCTGGTATGTCTTTGGTTTGTCTGGAATTGGTGTAAGGATTATTTTGAGCAGGTCTGTTGGTACTTTGCTGTTTCTGTTCTCCCAAGAATGTGGTGTTACTATCAGGTTCTTATTTCTCTTTCTAGCTGGTGGATGCAGTTTTCATTGCTTCAATCTGCTTGTCTTTCTTGGGAGCACAGATGGGGGAGGCCTAAGGGAGAGTCACGCTCTTTTTCCTACCTTAAGCTTTTTCCCTTGTGGTTTTACTTGGGGTAGGTTTTTTAAGGAGGTGATTTCCTTTAGGCTGCTACATTGGCACTCCTTGTATTGGTTGGTTCGGATTGTTGGCTCAAAGGCTTTATTATGCTATAAGGATGATTGGATGAAGATGTCTTATGCTCTTGGCTTGTGTGGGATCTATACTTAATTTAGACTTGTGGATTAGGGCGGTGTATTGTGATGGTTTGGGGCATTTAGATTGGTCTCTTTATGTCCCAATGATTCGTAAATATGTTGTCTTGAACACGAGATCCGCTCGATGCTATCTTTTTCTATATGTATTTTGATTCCTAGTTTTGTCTTGTTTTGTTTTCATTTTGTAATTTGTATTCCAGTTTTGTTTGGTGGATATTTTTTGTCTAGGCCATGAGCGTTTAGCCAAAACTTGCTAGTTAGGGATGTGTCCTAACAGTTTTGTGGTTTTGTGCTTGGTGTTTGTTGTTTCCTGTGCCTGTTTGGGTGCAGTCCTTAATAAAATTTACCTTTAAGGAAAAAAAAAATATCAAACCCTTTGAGATTTTGGATCCCAAGTGATTTAATAAGGTTTAGAAAACATGGGAGAAAGTGTGGCCTTGTTTAAATACGCATCTGGTTTTTGGATAAATCCTCCTCCTCAACATGTGCAATGAATTTTAAATCGTTTGGCACATGGAGGCAGGAGTGCCTTTGAAGGACTAAAACCAATTTCATTAAAACAGCATTTGAGATTTAAATCACGATCTCTCCCATGATCAAAAATATCAAACCATTTGAGATTTGTGATCCCATCCGATTTAAATCATTTGAAAGAGTTTGGGAAAGACGTGGCAAGATTTAATTTTGAAAAAAAGATGATAAGGACCATTTTAAGACATTAAAGATTGTTAGTGTCGGTATGATAGTTTTTAAGAGATCTTTTAGTAAAATAAAACAATTTCACAATCAAACAAGAATGTAAAAATTTCATTTTGAAAGACCTTGATTCTAAAGAAAAATCATACCATGACATAACATTAAATCTTTAGATCACCACTTATTATCGTACAAGACGGAACTTTTGTGAAGAAACATCGCTTGAAAATATTTTATTTTAAATCACTCTCCCTCAATCGATGATGTAAGTCAATAATTGAGTGACTTAGGTTTTGATAACATGAAGTCCGGTGATTTTCAAAATTAGTCCAATATATTTTCAAAACAATATTTTCCATTTTCAAAACAATATAATTTTCAAAAATGTTTAAAAAATGTTATCCCGCAGAGATACGTTAGGTGGTTGAGAAGCTTCGTTGTTGTTGTTCTTTGAGGGTTTGGAAGAAAACCGTCTGCAGATGCAGTGAGACTTCTTCTTCACGTTGCATTTTGAATGCCAACCGAGGTCAAATTAAGCTCTGTTTCTTCAATCACTTAGAAGAAAACCATCTGCGATGCGGTGAGACCTCTTACGTTGCATTTATGCCAACTCTCCATAGAAGTCCAATTAAGCTCCGTTTCTTCATTTGTCAACCCAAGATATAGTTACCCTTTCCTTCGGCATCCAATCATCTTCAATTGTGGGATCCGTATCGGGAACATTCTTTTATACCAATATACCTGCATACGTTAGTGAACACACATACAAATATATGGTGGTCGACATCACCCAAACAACAATCGACTAATAAAAGTCAATTCAACATATCAATCAGATCATAAAAGGTATGGGAATAACGTGTTTATCAAACTCTAATCATCTAATCCTAACAATCACATCCTAGAAACCTAGTCCTTCAACATAGGCAATTGTATTTCTGAGATAAGCACGTAGGATGATTAAGATAATCTCGTTAGATGATCTGATTTGAAAAATTCTCCCTCAATCCATGACTCATTTTATAAAAGGTTTTAAATTTGAAGTCAATGATCGAGTTTACAATTTGTCTGAAAACTCGATTCGATAGATTTTTCAAGCAACTCATATACCACCACTTTTGAACACAACAAATATTTTTCTCAAGAATTATAGACGGAAAAACATTTGTGTAGGAACAAGATCCTTCGACATACTTTCCTCATTTTGTTTTAGGATAAGTGCACGAAATTTGTGAAAAGGTTTAAGCGTAGCACTTTCCTTCCTTTAAGAGCGGGTTGCTATCTCAAATGATAGCAAGCCATGGTTTAACACGGGTTACTGATCAAGTAATCGTAAGCCATAATTTGAAGCGCTGGTTCTGATCAAATAATCGTAAGCCATTTGATTTGTGACATGTTTTGAAAAGAATATTTACACCTCTCGCTCGAACTTCATCTAAAGTCCCGTGCCATTATTGAATGACATTTCTAAGACCGTAGATGTTATCGATACCAGAAGACATGTCTAGAGAAAACATATTTTTGGAAATTTTCAAATTTTCTGATTTTTATGGGTTTTTGTTGGTTTTATAATTTTCTATTTTCTTTTTCTTGGTTTTATATTTTTCTATTTTGTTTTCTGGTTTTATAATTTTTTATTTTGTTTTTGATAAATATATACAAAGATAGATAATATGATATAGTTTAAGAGGATGATGATACGAGTACCGAGATAAGGATATTGAGCAGCACGTCGTAGAATATAGAATTCGTCATCTCTTAAACATTCACCACCAAAGCTTCCAAGACTCTCGAATCGAAGAGAGAAATTGAGCCACTTGAAAGTGAGACTTTGGCGCTTCCCCAAACCGAAAATCCTTTAGTGAGGTATTCAAAGCTTTCTTACAAGCTTCCCTTAGCCAGTGCACAAAGAAGCACACCATTATCATTGAACTTCTTGCTCCTTTTAAGAATAATCATCGTGATTCATCGTTCGGGTTATATCATCAACAAGAACAAAGAACGTATCATCCCACTCATAAATAATCTTCTCAAATTTCATAACCACCAAGTCGACGCAATCCATTCCAAAAGGTGTCAAGAGACAACTTCCCCAAGTAGTTGAATTGAAGCGGTCGGTTTCTTTGTATAATGCTCAAGAACTCTCCGAACACACATCATGAGGGAATGAAAACACCTTCCCATGTTCACATTTTTCTTCCCCGATGATCGTGTATGAAGCTCAAGAACCCAAGTACACCAATATCCAAGAGCTCTCCGAATACACTTCAAAGGGAATGAAAACACCTTCCCATGTTCACATTTTTCTTCCCCGATGATCGTGTATGAAGCTCAAGTATCCAAGTATACCAATACGCAAGGAATGAATAATCGAAAACATTGAAGAAGTCGGCCAAGTCACCGATTATCTCTGCGGATGACAATCTATGCGGATGTCAACTCGAAATAAGTGATTATATCTCTCGAATCACCGATTAAGCACTCAAGTGAAACAATTGAGCATCCCCAATGTACACAATCTCTCTCCCCGATCATTGCGATACCATCGAAATCACCACACACTAGTGTACCTCTTTATCTTGTAAACTTTCTAACATCACTTCCCCATGTAGTTGAAATACTAACACTAAACGCCTTGATGAGTAAAGACTTGAGTTTCTCTGCGGTCATGACATTTGTTTTCCCGGATATCTTCAATCACTTAGAAGTATTAAGCTCATCAAGTTTACTCGCCATGAGTCAAACCTTGAGTTTCTCTCGGTAATAACATTTGTCTTCCGGGATATCTTGATTACTTAGAAGTATTAAGTTCATCAAGTTTACTCGCTTTGTGTTTAGATGTGTGTCTCCTTGCCCTTTCTCGGTTTTGATACTTCGTAATCAAGAACAAATATAAGCCCAAATACTTGAAATCTTTATGAGAAGAACACTTGAACTATTGTGAGAATCAACTTGTCAAGACTCTCTCGACTATTTTATCAACCCTTATGTAGACAATTTGAAGTGACCATCGATGAAGAAAACCGATATACCCTACTTGAAACTCAAGTCAACTTCCCACATTTGTATCTTAAGCTTGCACCTAATGATGGAAGAACGTGTAGAGAATTTATGCTTCAAGCAAATCTCTAAGTACTACTACCCAAACAAAGTATGAGACATTAACACCTCTTGCGATTATCCACACCGTCATATCGTGTGACATCGAGTAAAAAAAGTAACTCCTAATAGTGATAGTTAACCGGTCTTCAACCATCCACCTCATTCACCGGTAACTAGATAAACCAAGTCTTCAACTCAAATTATTAAGCCCGAGCAAGTTATCAAATAAGAACACGCCTTTGTGAAAGTCAACTTCAATCTCAAATAAGTGATAAATGATTAACTCAAGTAATCAACTTGTGTCAAATGTCCAATACGTGAAATAGTCAATAACAACGTCTCGAGGAGTCATCGCTAAAGAATGTGAGCATGTCTAATTGGGATTGAATCAATTATAACTCTCTCCCAATTAGTGCTCTCCCCTAAACCAACAATCTATTCGATAAAAGCCCGGAATATGAAGAAGTCTTTGGATAATCAAATGCAACTCGTCTTTAGTCTTCTAACATGTAGCAGAAAATGTAGAACAGACTGTAGACTCGACCTTCTTCAAGATTGTCCGAATGGGGAATAGATAGTTAACATCTTCAACTTCACCAAAACACAAGAACATCACCAAAAAGCATCCCAGTTAACTTACATCTTGCAAATCCCCTTAATTAAGATCCCTCCCAATCAAACAAGAACAGAAAGATGTTCATCAAGGAAATCAACAATCAGCCCGCAGCGAACACACGAAATAGTAACACCAAGCAAACAATCACATCAAACAAGAACAGAAGGTTGTTCGGAATCATCATGTTGATGTGCACGTGAAGCATTAACCGTAAGCACTCTGTCAATAAACTCATATCAGCTTGTGAAGATGTCAACTAACGGCTCTTTGAAGAAAAACTCCATGTAAGGATGATCCGATAAGAAGAAGCTCGGTACTTACATGAGTTAGGAGCCATATGACCACATATTCTCATAAATCAATCAACCATGCAGAATTATCATACTTCTTCTCCCCCTCAAGAATTGCATACGGAGATGCCATTCTTGATTAAATAAGTGAAAATCATCCGAATGTTCTATTCACACTTCTCTCCCGCAAAATCAGCACATGATTTCGCCATCTTCATTATAATCGAGCAAGTGGAATGAGAAAACAATCAGTGGTAGTCCGGTTCACTTGATGACCAAGCGCATGGAAAAGTATGAAGCATGTTGATGAGAATGGTCATAATAGAGAATATTTCTTCTTCGAAGATAATGCGCATCAAACGTACATTTCTTTTCTTTGGAGAACGAGGCATGAACTGCTGTGTTCATACGTCATTAATCTCTGCTTTCATCTACACTTGGCAAACTTGTAATCAACCCCATTATCATTCAAGAGGCTATTTGTCGTGACGGTGATGGAGAAAACCCAATATGATGAATTTGACCTCAAGTAAACTACCCCGAACTCGTGACTTAAACTTCCACATATGTAACAAAGAGCTGCGCCGATTTCCATTAGCATCTCTAAGTACTCTATGTACTCTATACTCTTCAACCAACCAACCATCAAGTATAAGACGACATTACCTCTTGAAAATCCACAATTGAATGTGACATCGAGCACTACAACGTAACTCCTTAAAGTGATAGTTATTTTGTGGCAAACAGAGCCCAATTCCCACATGGTAAAAGGAAAAGACTCCCAAAATAACTAGATTTTCAAGTCTTCGCTTTTGGAAAAAGCTTGAACAAGGATCTCAAGAATCTTCATCCAACCATCCCCGATACCTTCGGATACTAAGTACACTCGCGCCGTGATATTTCACTTCAACCTCAAATAGATAATATGAATTAACGCCGTTGTCACTTCTTCCGAATCGCTCAACTCTAGCCTTCTTTGACATTTAAGTGAACTTTGATAATGGTATTATCCGACCATGGTTAAAAGCACGTAACCCCGTAAAACCATGTAATAACCAAATTGCCATGCCGAATATCCAAACACACTTCCAATTTATGAAGTACACCTTTTATCCTTCTTGAACAGAACCCGTAACACCAAAGATCGAAGACCCCAAGATACGCTTTCCTTTCTCCAAGATGGTTCCATCATAGCGGATTTTACAATTCTATAGTTTAAACCGAGAAATAGTTTCTTTCATGGATTTTACAAAACCAAGAATAAACCGTATGATAGTTAGGAAATGCTCATTACTTTAACTAAGATGTTTTCATTGTCACGGATTTTACAAGTCTATGATTTAAACCGAGAAATAGGTTCTTTCATGGATTTTACAAAATCAAGACAAAACCGTAAACAATGTCGCTTGAATGTGTTATGACAACTTTGGTTTGGTGAATATCTGTTTTAGGGAACATGCGCGGTTCATCAACGGTTCATTATCCAACATCATCAACATCATCAACACTTTGGTAAACACATCATTCACGCATTCTGTCGGAAATTGCAGTGACAACATGGAGACGTAAACCCAATATGTCAAACTTGATCATGAAGTGAAATTCCCCAGATTTGTTACTTAAACTTGTACTAATCCTTGTGAAGAAGAAACGGTGTACCCAATGTACAAAACCTCTTGACATTCTCAACTGAGTGAGGCACCAAAGTGATAGTTACGTTGTGGGTTAAACGAGAAAGAATCACAACCGTAATTAAATAGCCAAGTCTTTATCACTCTCAATAAACGCCCAAACAAGTCATCTTCGCGGAAGGGTAGAAAGAAAGAAGACGAAAATAAGTAAACGTGCCCGGAAAAACCTCACTTCAAAATCAAATAAGAAATACTGTACAAACATCCCCGTAGTCAACTTTTTTCCAACCATCAATTCAAGCCGTGACGAAATATTCTCCATGAAAATGTATATCCCAAAGTATCAAATCGCATAATACAACGAATCTCATCATCACAACTTATTATCACATATCTCATCAGATCCAAATCTCTTCAACAAGTCGCATATAATCCAACTCAAATATCTAATGAAACAGATCCCACGTTAACAACACATCACTTAATATCCATATTTGCGTTCAACTTAGAGCAGATTCAAGATATACGACCAAGCAAGTCACACCGGCCCAAATTCACCTCATATTACAACATTCGACCCATGAAATTAATACCCACCTGCGATCCAGTGCAAAGCCCATAAATACCGGATTCAATAATAGTATTACCACTCGGCCCATGTACTAAGATCACAACACTACTCGACCCATCAAATAAATCGAATACTCAATCCAGTAATAAGGCAACCCTAATATTTAGGGGTATAAAGCACCTATTAACACACATCACACCCTAATATTTCTCACACTTGCAAACCCTAAAAATCTCTAAATAATCCGCCTCCCTCATACCTCAAATGCAGAAAATCAAAAACCCTAAATAATCTGTCAGAAAAAAATCCGCCTCTCTTCCTAAACGTTCAAACACCATCCAACATGAATACAAAAAGTCCTCGCCACAGGGATGGCTTGAGGAACCACACACGAATAGGCCACATGGATGGCGTTGAGGGCTAAGGACAAAGTTTCAGAGTCATAACAAGGTAGGTTCTTTGTGATGTTGTTTCATCGAACACCTAAGATACGTGGGGGTAACAATGTTGTTATTCACCATCTTGATGTTCGAATAAGACGGTTTATAAGATGTATTAATATCTTTTATTACACGAACTTAGAAGAGATATGACAACAATATTGTTGTTGTTTCTTTTCTTGTTAGTTTCGAATAATAAACATGAAGGCAGACTTCAAAGTGGTCAGTGATGAAATCTATTTCGTGTTATTGGCCATTGGTCTTGATGTACTTTATGAGTACCAAGAAAATAGATATCTGAGATTGTTGGGTAACATTCATTTCGGTTTTTCATTTGTTTTATGGATATGTGATGTTAAATAATTCGAATCTCATGACCTTTGGTCTTGATAGAACAATTGTGTGCCACGAATAATGAAAGCTGAGATCCTTTTGTTTATGTTACTTATAGTCAGAGTCTTGATTGATGATGATGATACTTTTGTTTTAAGATACCTTTAAGTAACTTGATGTATCTTAGAGTAATTATGAAAGTATGAACTGAGATCATTTGTTGTTTTTCTTTCGAGTCTTGATTGAATGAAATAGATGATGAAGGATATGACAAGGATAGTATGGAGATGGTTTGAGTTTTGATGAGTTATATCTAGTTTATGATTGGAATTTGATTTAACTGAACATTTCTTGGACTGATGATGGTTGAGATCTGAAGTCTGATTTGAGTCTGGTCTTTGGGTTTAGGGGCAAGCAAGAGTCCTAAGTCAATGAGTTTAATCAAAATGCATATTGAATCTCCTTCTTCTCCTTTACATTCAAACCTCCATAAGCTTGTGTCGCATCTTACCCAACTCGCATCATTCCCAGTTCTCATCTTACCCAACCCGCAGCTTACCCAACTCGCATCTTATTCAACTTATATCATACCCAACTCGCATCTTTTTAAAGAGTTGACAACTCGCTTTATGGTCATTGAATCTGTTAGTACTCAACTCGCATAATAAACCAACTCGCATCATGACCCAAATCCACTCGCTTCCATTCCAGCAACTCGCATAAGGTACGAAGTATCTGGACATTATAACGACTCACATCCAGGAATACATTATTAAGCAACTCGCTAAAGAGCAAGTGCAACACGCATCAATGAGAGTTAACAACTCGCATCTGGTTCATTGAATATGGACAGATAGTGGACAACTCGCTTGTTAGAATCTGGCAACTCGCATCCATGAATATTTCAAACTGCAACAAGGACTTCAGCCGAACAGATTCAGATGACAAATGTTATGACCAATACAACATAATCCGAAACTGTTAAAACCAAAAATATAACTTGTGAAACAGCATATTCAAGATCAAAACAACTTATAGCGTCCTTCAATCATACCAAAAGTTTATAGAACCAATTAACAATTTGCTCAACCCTTAATACCGATTTGATAATGCATAAAAGCAAGGTAAAACCCACGGATTTAACAACAAGAATGTAGTAGCACCAAGACTCATCAAAGCTTAATCAAAACATGTAACAACATTAATAGCATCAACACTCATCCAACAAACATCAAGACAAATCACACCTCTCAAAACCATGACAAACCTCAACCAAGCACACATACAAACCGCGTACAAGAACCGAATAAACCGCATTCAAAACCATGAATCGAACCACGAGAATCAACACAAGCAACACAACCTTGGCTCTGGTACCAATTGAAGGATCGTGAATATTATGTTATTTGATGATTCGGGTGGTCTAGGACAATGATTAAATAAGAAAGCTATTATAGAAGATGAAGAGAGTTGAGAGGGAATTCTAGAAAGAGAGTTGCTTATCAAAAGTGAAAGATTAGATTAGAACTTCCAACCCTCTACCTTGCAAGGTAGAGGGTATTTATAGCTTACAACCTAAACGACCTCCTGACGGCCTGTGGATCAGGTATACAGTGGGTAAAGACCCGTCCTTCCTCCACGATGAAACACTACGCTAAACTACGCTACAAATTAACTAATAAACTACAAAATAACGTAAATAACTATATGTCTACGAGCTAACTTATGCTAGATAATAGTTAGGGTGACTGACTCTTTTACTATGGAATTTTCTAATTCCTAACACTTGTCGCCATTGATTATGTGTCCAAATGGGTGGAGGCGCAAGCCCTTAAAACCAATGATGAGAGGGTGGTCATTCATTTCCTCAAGAAACTCTTTACACGATTCGGGATTCTCAAAGCACTAATTAGTGACAGCGGGACCCATTTTTGAAATGCTCAAATGGAAAAAGTAATGAAGAAGTATGGTGTTCTTCATAGGTTTTCAACTACATTTCATCTTCAAACCAATGGACAAGTGGAAACAAAAATAGAGCATTGAAACGAATATTAGAAAAAACGGTAATCCAAAACAGAAAGGATTGGTCATTCAAGCTTGATGAAGCTCTTTGGGCATTTTGAACGGCTTATAAAAAGCCTATTGGAACAACTCCCTTTCGGTTAGTTTACGGGAAGGCATGCCACCACCCAATCGAGCTTGAACAAAAGGCATATTGGGCGCCAAGGCCTATAATATGGACTATTCGAGGCAAGGTCAAATAGGCTCTTACAACTCAAGTCCTCAGAACTAGATGAACTAAGACTAGAAGCTTATGAGTCCTCAATCATATACAAAGAAAGGGCAAAAATGGCATGACCAATGAATCAAGAGTCCTAAGGAGTTTGCGAAGGAGACAAGGTACTCTTGTATAATTCGAGATTAAGATTATTCCCGGAAAACTTAAGTCACGGTAGTATGGCCCTTTACGATCAAAAGGCAACGTGTGGTGGAGCCGTTGTGTTGCTTGACAATGATGGAAGAGAATTTACCGTAACGGACAATGTGTGAAGCATTACCAAATCAATAACAATGACTTAATCAATGAATAAGATATTATTTTGGATAATGAAGTCACGTAGTAGTATGGCTTTGAGTCTAGCTACAAGACTCATAAATAAAGAAACGCACTTCTTGGGAGGCAACCCCATGTTTATTTGTTTGCACGTTTATTTTTTGTTTGTATGTTTTATATATCTTTTTCATTATTGCTTAATTCTCATGTTTTTATTATTTTGTGAAAATGCTTTATTTTGTTTTTAACTTCATCTTAATTACATATAAAGGTATTTTACAAAAAGATAAGTGTAGGGAAGATCACATGTGTTTTTAGAATTATTACGAACATGACATTTAAAATATTTGAAATTGTATGTATATGTGTGTTTGTTAGAGTCAAATTCTTGTAATGAGTCACAATATATGTTTTGGAGTAATTTTTTCAGGTCTTTAAAGAAGTAATTTTTCCAGAATTTTTTCCGGAAAACTCATTCGACTCATTCGTCAGACAACTCAAGGCGTCAGATTAATACCGATTTGAGTCAAGAAATGTAGAAACAGTTTCCAGATGTTTGTTTTCTGTCTAACCTGTAATTTTTGGAAATTTCCAGAATTCTTAATTTTCCAGAAATCTGCAAACATCTATTTCACAAGCATTATATCTTACTTGCTTTCGTAGTGTAGTTTGGTTTTATATAGTTTTTACCGCCGATTTTATGCGAGGTTTCGTCTCCGTTTTCTTATAAATTTGCAGGTTATATTGGACAAGAAGATGAAGTGCAAAATGGAAGCAACAATTATTACTTACTCATTCTTCTTGGATGAGGATTTAACCACAACTCTACACATATCCTACTGAGAAAATCAAAGGAGTATTAGTTTCTCTCTTTCATTTTACCTTTCTCTATTATTACTTTGATACTTTCAGGGAACATTAGGGCAGTATACTTGGAGAAAGAATAAAATGGGAACTTAGAAACTATTCACTCGCTTGATTTTTGCCTTTTCCTTAATAAATTGTGTAATAAACTATGAGAAATATTTGTTAGGGTAATTTTATCACCAAATTTAAATTTTTTATGACACTTACGAGTAAAACTTTAGTCTTAATAAAGAATCTTGGTATGTGCTAAAACACATACCTTTTCTTTACCAAATCAGGCCCAAAATAACCAAGAAAGAGCCGTTTATTCCTAATATTTGTTGGTTTCTTGAGTTTATGCATGTGCAGGTACAGATACGACAAAACACGCAAACGAAAGACAAATCAGACAAAAACCCGAGCACGAGAAGGAAAAGAGTGCTAAAGCTGAGCTGGAAAGTCAGAAGTGAGCAATTATGAAGATTTTGATACTAAGAGGATGATTCATGAAAGATTTGAAATGTTTTTAAATGTTCTAGTTTAATTCAGTAATTGTAATTTCCATTTGTACTCAAGTTTATTATTAATAAAATCCTTTTAGTTTTGATTCTTATTTTAATTCTCATTTTGCTTTTATAATCTCAAGTAGCTTAATCTCATTTCAAATAGTTAAAGTAGCTTATTACAAGTTATATTCAACTTATTTACTCTCTTAAACAAAAAAAAAGAAAAAAAAGAAAAATACTCTTAAAATCAAAATAGTGTACATCTGACCTAAGGTTGAATTCAGTTCAAGTTTATTATATTATAAGTTCTGATAAGCTTATTCATAGCTTATTTGGAGCTTATTAAGGTACTACTCAGTTTCTACACTCAAACCACATTTCAGTCAATATAAGACAATTGTGTAGAGGTTGGTTTGATCTAGTTTGGATTGCTGATATGGATTTGGATTAAGGTTGAATTGGATTGATCTGGTGTTGGAAACAGGTTAGGATAGTGTTAAATTGATTTCAGTAGCAAGCCATAGTGGTTGGACCCTTGTAAGTATCAAATTCTGTCTCAAGTTGAATTAGTAGTGTAAGCATAGTTATAACTGTTTACTTGTGTTTATTTTATTATAATTCTGCTTAAGTCTTCTGGTAGATTAGATTTTAATCTGTTTTAAATTGATTTGGTCATCTGAATTTTAATCTACACTATCCTGCACTACTTGAGTTATAGGATTTAAGTCTGAATTGAGAGTTCTATTTTGAATCATTCTAGTTGTTTATCAAGTTTTAGATCTGTTTTAGAGCATGTTATGGTTTAGATCTTAGGTTTGGATTGTGAAATTTGCATTTCAGCCTCATAACTAGTGTTTGGATCAGTTGGTTTTGCTGATTTAAAGGTTAGAATAGTGGTTAGATAGAGTGCTCACAGTTCCATTTAGCTAAAATTAGTCAAGTTTGAGCATAAAATGGAATCTGCATTTGCATATTAGTCAAATCTCATTTTAGATCTAATTTGCTTACATATCAGTTAGTTTAGTTATTGCATAAGCTTACATGTAGGTTTAAAAGTAGTAAGGTTAGTTCAATTTGGTCATTATTCATCTCAAATAATCACTTATAAGCTGTTAAGTAGGATCAAAATTCATTATAGTCAACTTGCAAGGTTTTTATAAAAAGTTAAAAGTCCACATCAGTTACAAATTGCTTACACTTTTGTATTTTTAACTCATTCATTATTAGTCCATTTGAATTGAAATTTTGGATTTTATAATTTTGGTTGGTGGTGCTAAGCCTGGTATTTTTGGATTATTTTTACAAATATTCTAACACAGCTTAATTGTTGCTTAAACTTGGTCAATTTTCTTAAGAATGCCCTGTGCATATGCACATCAGTTTACAAGTGTTCAAACCAGTTTTTCACAAGTTTCTCTAATGCTCAATTCAATCTCAAATAAACTAAAAGTTGGTTAATAATCTCTTTGCTAGGTAGATATTAGAATCCAATTGTTGGATTTCCATTAGAGCTTATCCTGCAGCTTATTCTTAAGCTGCAAGTTAGCTAGTCAGAGCTAAGTTTTAGATTGCTGAATTGAATTTGGAATTACTCTTTTGCTTCTAAACTGAGTTTAGGTGATCATAATTAGTTTCATTAGGTTCCTTTAAGGTTGTTTAGCATAGTTTCGCAAGATCCGTAGCTTATCATTGCTTATAGCTTATTGTTCATTAGCTTATTCATAGCGACTTGCATCCAAATAGCTTATCTCGCATTCAAAGCTAGGTTTTAATAATTTTCATAGCATCTTATTAATATATAGAATTTTTCTGGAAGTTTTCATAATTTTTTGTATTTTCTAGCTATTTATCTGCATTTAAATCAGTTTTAAATCCTTTTTAAATAGCATTTAATACAAATAAATCAGAAAAAGATAAAAAAAATATTATTTCAATTTTCCCAGTTTAAGAAAAATCAAAAAGACATAAATTTTTTTTCCTGAATTTTCCTAGTTTAAATAATAATTTTTAGCCATTTAATTAGTTTTAAATAGTTTTTAATTTATAGAAATTAGGAAAAAGATAAGAAAAATACAAATCCAGTTTTAAAAATTATTTTTAGTCATTTTAGATTTTTGAAAAATAGTTTTATAATTTTCTCACTAGTTTTCATAATTTTTAGTATTTTAGATCTATTTTAAAAGTTAAAAATTAGATTTTAATTCAAATAAATTCAAGAAAAATCATAAAAATTAGTTTTAAATTTTATATAATTTTCAAATTGCATTTTTAGCTGTAGAATATTTTTAGATCACTTTTAGGGATAAAATTGAATAGATTGCATTTAATTCATGTTTTAATTAAATCGTAATTTACGTTTTTGATTTAATTTGCGTAATTAATAGTTATTTCTTGTTTGCATTATAGATTTAGCTTCCTTAATTGCTTCCCTTTACCTTCCCTTGCCCCATAGTTTAGAAAACATCCAATTATCCCCTTTTCATATTCAAATCCCGATAAACGCTACGTGAGTTGAAATTTCCATTCATCCTTCGTTTGGAACGATCCAGGGACTCAAACCTAATACGCTTGAGTTGCTTAATACTACACACTTCTATAACTGATTTCTTTCCTAAGGAATCAATTTTTAGCGCCGCTGCCGGGGGAGGGCATGTAGTGAGTTTTCGTATTCCGTCTCGATTCGCGTGTATTTGAAGATCCTTCCCCGAGTGAAGTTACCGTTGTTTTTGTATATATATCTTTTTCAAAAACCCAAAAACATCTAAAAAACCAAAACATTCTTCCTAGAGTGTTTACAAAACTAAAAAAATTAAAAAACCAACAAAACAAATCGAAATGTCAATTGTTACGTCGGCTCACCTCAATAGTACAACCTATACACGGGGTATAAGGAAGTCTTGACATTGAATTGCAGACTGAAGAAAGATCCACTCTTCTTTCCGCTCATTGCGAGTACTTTTGAGAGCTACCGAGCACCGGTTGACGCGACGGTTACAAAAAGATTGTTTTCAAACATTTTCTTAAATATAAAAACCAAAAAGATTTTCCTTTTTCAAAATTATTTTTCCATTTTGATTTTTGGATTTTTGTTTTAGTGCATGCGCACTCGTTCTCGATCACGACGACTTCAGAATCGAAACGCACCGAGTTAGGTAATATGGCTGCTAATCTAGTACCACCCGTTCCCGGTCCAAATCCTCCTCCCGTTAATCAAAATGTAGCTCCCGATCTCCGAACGATGGAGGAGCTATGCCAACCTACCATGTACGGGAGGGGAGGACCCATTGCTCCGACTAGTTTTCAAGCTACGGATTTTAGCTTGAAACATCATATGATTGAACAAGTGAAGAATAGTTGTCAATTTCACGGTTTACCGGATGACGATGCTAATAAGCATCTTGACAAATTTCTTACCGTCACCGAGAGTATGAAATAAAATGGGGTCTCTGATGACGCCCTTCGTCTATATCTCTTCCCATACTCTTTGACTCATCATGCTACTTCTTGGTTTAATCGACTTCCGAAAAATTCGATTCATACTTTTGAGGAAATGGTTTCTAAGTTTCTGGCAAAGTACTTTCCACCGTCGATGGTGACGAAATTGAGAAATATATCAGTAATTTTCGACAATATCCTGACGAATCTTTGTTTGAAGCTTGGGAATGTTATAAGCTTACAATTGATCGATGTCTGAATCATAACATGTTGCTTGTCACTCAAATTGATACGTTTTATAATGGTTTGACGTTGAGACACCGTGACACAATCAATGCTGCTGCCGGTGGAACTTTCATGAAACGACATCCCGAGGAATGTTACGATCTTATTGAGAACCCGACCGCCCATCACAATTATTGGGATTCTCTTTGCGAAAGGGCGAGTCATCTCGATCAAATACGTCTTCTTCTCTCGAAATAGCCGCTCGAACAAAAGATTGACGATATCTTAAGGATAACACAAATGAATAATCAGAATCAACATCAATAAGTGAAAGCGGTACAACTGACTTGTGAGACTTGCGGAGGTCCAAATTCTTATTCCGAGTGCCCAGCCGTCGGTGGCTACGCTCAAGAGAATGTTTATGCTGCTACGGGAAATTACAATCAACCGCAAGGAGATCGAAATCTTCTTAGCTACCGTTCAAACAATTAACTCGGACCTCCCGGTTTCAACCAACCTCAACACCAAAACCAAAATCAAAATCGTTTCAATGGTAATCACAATTCTAATCAAAACCGAGAAGCTAATTTCAATCATGGTAATCAACATTACCAAGCTCCTTCACCTCAAGTTTACCAACAACCTTCTCATCCTCAACAACCTTATCAACCACCTCATTCAGATCTTACGAACTACATCAAGAACACCGATAACATGATTAAAGCGATGCAAAATCAGATCAACAGTATGAGTGTAACGCCCCGACCCGACAAGGGTAAAGGAATCACAAGTAATGGTGTCATATCAAAGCAAACATAAATATCCAAAAGAAATCTCAACATAAATATTGAAATAATCCAAGTCAAAAGACTTCAATACATTGGTCCCAGCGGAAAAATAAACTCCAAATGAAATGTCTAAAATATAAAGTCTAAATGGCATCATAAGATCAAAGCTAAAATCTCTAAGGTAAGTCCACTCAAGACTCATCCGAAAGCAAAACCCAGCTCAATGCTTAGATACCCATGAAAGAAAAGAAATGCGGTGAGCTTGAAGCCCAGTGAGAATGATATACAAGCAAAACGAATACGAAACGAGAACGAATACAAAATAAAGTGAAAGAAAGATAGTGAAATCATAATCATTTCAAAAGATAAATCGGGATAAAAGAATAAGTTTTATAGCTAACTACCTCGAGCCCATACACATATGCCATATCATAAACATATCATAAACACATATGGCAACATTTTGTAGGGAGACCTACGAGTTATGAAGGACGTGCATGCACGCAGATCAATCATCAAACACATACAAGATATAACATATAATATATAACATATAATGATCTAAGATGCACCCATACGCCTACGAGACATACATTGATAATATAACATAAATTGAGCTCATAGCAAATATCGATAAGGGACGTGGCGAACTTCACTCTCATCGCCCTAGAGTCATGTCGAAGTGCATTTATCGACACGGACATGGAACCCCATGACTAGTTAATAATTGGCTTGGGTGTCAAACTATCTTAGGTCAAATAAGAATGTCATAACCGATATAGATCATATTTTATCAAATGTTTAGTCAGGTTTTCAAAATCAAAGGTTTTATATCATACAGTTCAAAATCAATGTTTTATGATTCAAAAATCAAAGTTCAGATAAGCAACGGCTCAAATAGAAACATTAGGGTTCATAGCAAAGGCTTAGGAAATCCTAATATGAAAGCGAAAAGAAAACATTATACGAAACCTTTCTTGAAAAGGTCGAATATCATACCTTATTCCAAAGCAAATGATCGAAAAGAAGACACAGGAAAGCAAAGAATTACTTCTTCTTCACGTAACCTATATACATTAACGTCAGATATATTATTAATGATTCCATAATCGTTAAAATGATCTTTTAATATTTTAGGGTTTTATAATTAAATGAGACTTAATGTTTTATAATCAATATCGTAGATTAGGGTTCATATGTCTTTTATTAATGTTTAGGGTTTCTCATTCTTTAATATCTCATTAATAAACATTTACTTACATGTTACGTCTTTTAATGACTCGTCACTTAACCTAACACGTCATCAAAATAATCTTTCCTTTTATGTTTTACCATATACATTTTATGATTTTATGTGACATACAAATTACTTATTACTCGTATTAATTACACACGCACATGAGACACGATTCACAACTATTAGGGTTTTGTATACCTTATTCGATTAACATGTCAAAACTAGGGTTTACTTTAACATAACCTTTACTTAATTAATATACTTTTAAAAACTCATATGTGACTCGGTTCAACTTAGGGTTTTCGGTTATTGGGTTATTACGAAAGTCCTAGCTCATCTTCATACTTTACTTATTCAAGTCACCATGTTTACACCTTATTCGAATATCATGAATGGTTCGGTTCAAGTTTCATATGGTTCGGCCTTCATTAAATCGACACAAACATAACCCGATTCAACATTACATATTACATACATCACTCTTAAATACTTGTAAAGTTTAATTATTAGGGTTTCTTATGTTTGGTTCCTATTCGGCTCGACACAAAAAGAAAAGAAACACAAACGACCAAAACACAACATACAACAATATATTAACTCAAGGTACATCAAACAAAGACTAGAATAGGTTATACCTTGACTTGGTTGAGCAAAAATCTTGACTCCTATGGTTGTTAAGGTTCGGCCGAGCAAAGAGCAAAAGAAAAGAAAAAGAGGCAACACAAACTAGGGTTTCACTTTTGTGATTTATGTATTGTATATATAGTAGTTGTATTTGAGTTAGACTTGGAAAAGGATTGGGTTTTCGGTTTGGCCCAACCGAATCACCACCATACGCACGCCATTGGGCTTCGGCCTTAGTCCACACGAAACAAAAGAAACACGACCCAAATCATTTACGTAACGTTAAATCTTCGTCGTACCAAAATCGATCACGTAATATATATTTTAGTTAGGTTTTAATTATTCACAAGTTAACTTTTAATTTCATTAAATGTCATAAATATATTTTACGTATTTTATAAATTTTAGTTCCAAGGGTATTTTAGTCTTTAGTCAGATTTTAGATTTTCAGGTTTTACAATTCTTCCCCTCTAAAGAAAATTTTCGTCCTCGAAAATTGAAATGAAACGAAATGAAAACGAAAACGAGAACGAAAACGAAATGAGAACATACCAAACTATTCAAAGAAATGAGGATAACTAGCTCGCATCGACTCCTCGGTTTCCCAAGTAGCCTCACGTTCAGGATGATTTTTCCAAAGAATCTTAACGAATGGAATAACTTTATTCCTCATAACTCTTTCTTGTCATTCCAGAATAGCTTCTGGTTCTTCAGATAAAGACATATCGGATTGAATTTGATCAAACGGATAAGAAGCAACGTGTAACGGATGATAGTTGTACCCCCTTAGGAGTGATACATGGAAAACGTCATGAACATGCGATAACTGAGGCGGAAGTGCTAAACGATACGAGACTTCTCCTATACGCTCAAGAATCTCAAACGGTCCAATAAATCTAGGACTAAGCTTGCCCTTGATTCCAAAACGTTTCACACCTCTAAACGGCGAAACTTTCAAAAATACACGATCTCCAACCCGAAATTCTAAATCACGACGATGCTTGTCGGCATAACTTTTCTGACGAGACCTAGCTTCCTTCAGCTTCTCTCTAGCAACAGCTACTTTCTCATTAGTGATCTCGATCATTTCCGGACCTTCAATCAAACGCTCACCTACTTCATCCCAACAAATAGGTGCTCTACATTTCCTTCCATAAAGAAGTTCAAACGGTGCGGCCTTAATGCTAGCATGCCAACTGTTGTTATATGCAAACTCTACTAAACATAAATATTCATCCCAACCGCGGTCCATTCTAAAGCACAAGCCCTTAGCATATCCTCTAAGGTCTCAGATAGTCCTCTCTCGACCGACCATCCGTTTGAGGATGAAATGCCGTACTAAAATTAAGTCGAGTACCCCAAGCTTTCGCAAACCTTTCCGAAACGAGAAGTAGAACGCGGATCTCTGTCGGACACAATAGATGCCGGAGTACCATGAAGTCTAACGATCTCTTCTTGAAAAATCTCCGCCAATTTACCAATACCATAATCCTTCCCGATTGGCAAGAAATGAGCGATTTGGTTAATCGATCAACAACTACCCAAATCGCATCATGCTTCTTCCGAGTAAGAGGTAGTCCATCACAAAATCCATAGATATCTTATCCCACTTCCATGTTGGAATATCCAATGGTCAGTAACAATCCACTAGCCCTTTGATGTTCAATCTTAACTCACGACAAATCATACACTTCGACACAAACGTCGCCACATCTTGCTTCATGCCGTTCCACCAAAAGTATCGCTTCAAATCCCTATACATCTTGGTAGAACCGGGATGAATAGTGAAAGAAGAACTATGAGCTTGGTCATAACTTTCTCACGAAGTACCGATCATTGGGAACACAAAGCCTATCTCCATACCATACAATACCGTCATTATCAACCTTAAACTCCGTCTGCTTACCTTCTTCAACATTTTGCGCCACGCCCACATTTCGCCGTCATCTTTCGAGCCTCTTTAATTTGCGGTATAAGGTTCGACTCCACCTTCATACTAGCCCAAGATCCATCAAAACCTCGCACACAAATTTCAACATCCAAACTCTCTAAGTCACAAATAATCCTAGCCTCAATCTCGATACTTGCAAGAATGCCCGATTTCCGGCTAAGTGCCAAGAAACACGTTAGCCTTACCGGATGGTCTTGAATGTTTGTGTCGTAATCTTTAAGAAGTTCTAACCATCTTCTTTGTCTCATGTTAAGTTCCTTACGGTGAAAATATACTTGAGACTCTTATGATCAGTGAATATATCACACGTCTCTCCATACAAATAATGTCTCCAGATCTTCAACGCAAAAACCACCGCAGCTAACTCAAGATCATGAGTTGGGTAATTCTCCTCATAAGGTTTTAGCTGCCTCGAAGCATAAGCTATTACCTTTCCATGTTGCATCAAAACACAGCCTAATCCTTTCTTAGATGCATCGCTGTAAATTTGAAATCCTCCTGAACCAGTTGGAAGAGTCAAAATAGGAGCCGACACCAATCTCCGCTTCAACTCTTCAAAACTCTTCTCTCGTTCATCCGTCCATACAAACTTTTCACCTTTCCTCATCAGTTGGGTTAGGGGTAGAGCTAAGCGAGAGAAACCTTCAACAAAAGCGTCTGTAGTAACCAAAGAAGTCCAAGAAAACTCCCCGACCTCGATCATCGTCGAGGTCTTGGCCATTTGGTGATAGCCTCAACCTTAGACGGGTCCATGGTGATACCATCAGCTGATACGATATGACCAAGGAACGCAACTTGTCTTCACCAAAACTCGCACTTCGAAAATTTGGCGTACAACTTCTTCTTCCTCAAAATCTCCAAAACTATACGAAGATGTTCTTCATGCTCTTCTTCAGACTTGGAGTAAACTAAAATGTCGTCGATGAAAACAATAACGAACTTGTCGAGAAACTCATGGAAAACACGATTCATCGTGTCCATAAACACAAAGCAGCGCATTGGTCAATCCAAAAGGCATAACGAGGAATTCGTAATGACCATATCTCGACGAAACGCGGTCTTAGGGACATCTTGTTCCTTCACACGAATCGATGGTAGCGGACCTCGTGTCAATCTTGAAAAGAACTTAGCTCCTTGCGTTGATCAAACAAGTCATCAATACGCGCGGAGGATAACGGTTACGAATGGTATACGATTGAGTTCACGATAGTCGATACATAGGCGCATGCTTCCATCCTTCTTCTTCACAAACAAGACGAGTTCACCCCATGGCGAAACATGGGCGAATAAATCCGTTTTCTATCATCTCTTGCACTGTTCCTTCAACTCCTTCGTTCTACAGGTGCCATACGACACGGAGCCTTCAAATTGGTTCGGCACTGTGAATTAACTCGATGCTAAACTCAACTTCTCTAGCGGGGAAGTCCAGGAGTTCATCGGGAAAAATGTCGAAGTAAATTCGCAAACAACCGAAAGATTTTCGATGTTAGGACTCTCCAAAGATATGTCCTTAACAGATGCTAGAAAACCTTGGCACCCATGAGCAATCATGGTCCGTGCCTTCATAGCGGAAATGAGCTTAACAGATTTAAGAGGTTGAGAACCGTGATAAACGAATTCGGGATGTTTTACATCTCCAAAGATCACCGTTCTAGCATAGCAGTCGATTGAAGCTCTATGATAAGCTAACCAATCCATGACTAGAATGATATCAAAGTCGACCATATCGAGAGGATACAGATTTGCAAAGCGAATACGATCATCAAAACGAAGAGGACACTTAACGTATTTATGATCAATGATCACGTGATTTTTCATAGGCGTAGAGATCGATAAGTGATTTGTTAACGGTTTGGGCTTCATATTAAGTTTCTTAGCAAATGTGATAGATATAATGGAGTGTGTGGCGCTAGTATCAAATAAAACGAAGACAGCATAATCATCAATGAAAAGAGTGCCCGTAATGGTACACAAGTGTGCTCACTGGTTATGAGTAGTAGCATAGACACGTCCAAAGAGTAGTCGGTGACTTGATGTAGTTTCGAGGAACCGCCGAGTTCTTCTTAGGGCAATCTTTAAATCTTGTGGCGGTGGAACCACAAGCAAAACAACCACCAGTGGCCTTGTAACACCGCCCGGATGAGCCTTTCCACAAGTAGTACAAATAGGTGGGGTGGCAAAACCTCACCGTCCTCTCACGACTAGAAGATCTCAAGCACGACCACGATTTGCTCCTCGAGTTGGTGATCCTTGTTGTAACGCTTGGTTATTGTTACCTTGGTTACGACGATCACTTCCATTCTTACCAAGATTTCTATTATCTTGACCCCTCGCCTCGGGCGCCCGGTGTCAACATTCCTTTCGATCGGTCACCCGATCATAACTCCTATCCACTTGATTCCTCGAATCATAACTCCTACCGAATTTCCCTTATAGTCATTGCCTTGAGTCCTACCTTGAATCCGATCACCATCGCGATTACGCTTGTTAGAACCGAAACCTCATGAAAGATCTCAATGTTACGGCTGCATCATTGCAAGCCGACACATTCTCATACTCAATATTAAGCAATCGGTCCAACACCCACTTCTTCGGCCCCCACTTGAAGTGCTTAGCTTGACGCCTACCATCTCCAAAGAATGGCTCCCACAAAACTACCAACCTCATAAATCTACTCATGTACTCATTAGAGTTCTCATGATCAAACCGGTAGATCGCTGATAATCCCTCTCATACCTTTTTTGCTTTCAAAGATCGTGGAAGTGTGGTTATAGAAGATAGTCCGAAACTCATTCCAAGTACAAGTCACAAGAAAAGCGTCTCCTCCTCTTGCTTGTTTGAGCGCCTTCCACCAATTTAAAGCATCACCTTCCAATTTGAATGAAGCCAAACGAGTCTTAAAATCGTCTCCACAACCCAAGACTTCAAACGACTTCTCAATATGAGTGATCCGGTCCTCGGCCTCGGTAGGAGTAGCAAGAGTGCTAAACGAAAGAGGCTTGAGCTACCAAACGCCGAGCCAAGTGTGAATACCGACGGGTTGATTTCCTCCACCACTACCAAGCACCATTTTGGTTACGAATGTTGTTGATCACTGTTCCATCATCTCGTGTAGTAAGACCAGGGAAAGAGAGTTGAGAGCATTCGCAATCGCATATCCATGTTAGTAGCATCATCGTCTCCATCCGCGCCACCAAAGAGTACGAGTTCGAACCATCCGAACGATTAGCAAAATGAACAAAGGTGAGATACGAAATGGAAGTACGAAGGAATCCTAAAGTCTACCCAAATCCTCACGGGTCAAATCCTAAGCTCTAAAGTCCCAAAACCTAGGCTCCTTATGTCACGGTCCCGACTACAAGTCGTAAACACAGGCTCGATGCCATAAATTGTAACGCCCGACCCGACAAGGGTAAAGGAATCACAAGTAATGGTGTCATATCAAAGCAAACATAAATATCCAAAAGAAATCTCAACATAAATATTGAAATAATCCAAGTCAAAAGACTTCAATACATTGGTCCCAGCGGAAAAATAAACTCCAAATGAAATGTCTAAAATATAAAGTCTAAATGGCATCATAAGATCAAAGCTAAAATCTCTAAGGTAAGTCCACTCAAGACTCATCCCAAAGCAAAACCCAGCTCAATGCTTAGATACCGCCATGAAAGAAAAGAAATGCGGTGAGCTTGAAGCCCGGTGAGCATGATATACAAGCAAAACGAATCTAAACGCGAACGAATACGAAATAAAGTGAAAGAAAGATAGTGAAATCATAATCATTTCAAAAGATAAATCGGGATAAAAGAATAAGTTTTATAGCTAACTACCTCGAGCCCATACACATATGCCATATCATAAACATATCATAAACACATAAGGCAACATTTTGTAGGGAGACCTACCGAGTTATGAAGGACGTGCATGCACGCAGGCATCAATCATCAAACACATACAAAGATATAACATATAATATATAACATATAACAGATCTAGGATGCACCCATCGCCTACGACATACATTGATAATATAACATAAATTGAGCTCATAGCAAATATCGATAAGGGACGTGGCGAACTTCACTCATCGCCCTAGAGTCATGTCGAAGTGCATTTATCGACACGGACATGGAACCCCTATGACTAGTTAATAATTGGCTCGGGTGTCAAACTATCTTAGGTCAAATAAGAATGTCATAACTGACATAGATCATATTTTATCAAATGTTTAGTCAGGTTTTCAAAATCAAAGGTTTTATATCATACAGTTCAAAATCAATGTTTTATGATTCAAAAATCAAAGTTCAGATAAGCAACGGCTCAAATAGAAACATTAGGGTTCATAGCAAAGGCTTAGGAAATCCTAATATGAAAGCGAAAAGAAAACATTATACTTAAACCTTTATTGAAAAGGTCGAATATCGTACCTTATTCCAAAGCAAATGATCAAAAGAAGACAGTGGAAAGCAAAGAATTACTCCTTCTTCACGTAACCTATATACATTAACGGTCGTATATATTATTAATGATTCCATAATCGTCAAAATGATCTTTTAATATTTTAGGGTTTTATAATTAAATGAGACTTAATGTTTTATAATCAATATCGTAGATTAGGGTTCATATGTCTTTTATTAATGTTTAGGGTTTCTCATTCTTTAATATCTCATTAATAAACATTTACTTACATGTTACGTCTTTTAATGACTCGTCACTTAACCTAACACGTCATCAAAATAATCTTTCCTTTTATGTTTTACCATATACGTTTTATGATTTTATGTGACATACAAATTACTTATTACTCATATTAATTACACACGCACATGAGACACGATTCACAACTATTAGGGTTTTGTATACCTTATTCGATTAACATGTGAAAACTAGGGTTTACTTTAACATAACCTTTACTTAATTAATATACTTTTAAAAACTCATATGTGACTCGGTTCAACTTAGGGTTTTCGGTTATTGGGTTATTACGAAAGTCCTAGCTCATCTTCATACTTTACTTATTCAAGTCACCATGTTTACACCTTATTCGAATATCATGAATGGTTCGGTTCAAGTTTCATATGGTTCGGCCTTCATTAAATCGACACAAACATAACCCGATTCAACATTACATATTACATACATCACTCTTAAATACTTGTAAAGTTTAATTATTAGGGTTTCTTATGTTTGGTTCCTATTAACTCGACACAAAAGAAAAGAAACACAAACGACCAAAACACAACATACAACAATATATTAACTCAAGGTACATCAAACAAAGACTAGAATAGGTTATACCTTGACTTGGTTGAGCAAAATCTCGACTCTATGGTTGTTAAGGTTCGCCGAGCAAAGAGCAAAAGAAAAGAAAAGAGGCAACACAAACTAGGGTTTCACTTTTGTGATTTATGTATTGTATATATAGTAGTTGTATTTGAGTTAGACTTGGAAAAGGATTGGGTTTTCGGTTTGGCCCAACCGAATCACCACCACACGCACGCCATTGGGCTTCGGCCTTAGTCCACACGAAACAAAAGAAACACGACCCAAATCATTTACGTAACATTAAATCTTCGTCGTACTAAAATCGATCACGTAATATATATTTTAGTTAGGTTTTAATTATTCACAAGTTAACTTTTAATTTCATTAAATGTCATAAATATATTTTACGTATTTTATAAATTTTAGTTCCAAGGGTATTTTAGTCTTTAGTCAGATTTTAGATTTTCAGGTTTTACAATGAGGGTTGAATTTAAGAAGGAAATTGATACGACTTTGAGCAAGAAAACAAACAAATTGAAGAATATGATGAGCAGTTTCATGCAGATGAATATGTCCTCGAGTTCCGGTACTCTTCCAAGTAACACGATTCCTAACCCGAGAGGTGACATGAAAGCGATCACTACCCGAAGTGGTGTAGCTTACGATGGACCCACGGTTCCTACCACTTCTTCTTCTTCCTCTCGTGTGGTCGACCGTGAGACCGGGGTGACAAAAGACCCGGTGCTTCCTACTAATAAGGGAAGTACTGTGAATGTCCAACCCACGGTTGTCTAGACTTCGGAGCCCGAAAATGCTCCCGTTAATGTGAAGAAATCTAATCCGAAACCGTCTATCCCATATCCGTCTCGTCTTAAAGATCAAACTCTTCGAGAAAAGTCTAATCATCAAATGGAAACGTTCTTCCAAATTTTAAAAGACTTGAATGTGGAGATCAGTTTTGCGGATGCCCTTCTCTTGACGCCCAAACTTGCTTCTACGATTAAGGGATTGCTTACGAACAAGGAAAAACTTTATGAGCTTGCTACAACATCTCTAAATGAGAATTGTTCGGCGGTTATCCTCAAGAAGCTTCCCGAAAAGCTAGGTGACCCCGGCAAGTTTCTCATTCCGTGTGATTTTCAAGGAATTGTTCAATGCTCCGCCTTGGCCGATCTTGGCGCGAGTATCAATTTGATGTCGAAATCAATCTACGAGAAGCTTTCGTTGCCCCCACTTTCCCCAACGTGTATGACTCTCGAGCTAGCCGATCGTTCTACGACTCGCCCAATCGGTGTAGCCGAGGATGTCTTTGTCAAAGTGGGGCAGTTCCATTTTCCCGCGGATTTTGTTGTAGTGGATTTCGATGCTGACCCTCGAGTACCCCTCATTCTCGGGAGGTGTTTCTTGAGACCGGTCGTGCCTTAATTGATGTGTTCGAAGGAGAGATTACGTTGAGAGTTAACAAAGAAGCCGTAACGTTCAACATTAATCAAACGACGAGGTACTCCTCCAATTTCGATGATGCTTCCATCAATCGAATCGATGTTATTGATGTTTCTTGTGAGGAGTACGCTCAAGAAGTTCTCGGTTTTTCTAAAAACTCGAAAGTTGGAAATTCTTCCCCTTCTATTTCTTCTGATTCACCTTTTTCTCTAAATTCTGAACAACCTTCTAAACCAATCACTCCCGACTCTTCCCCTCTCTTACTCCGTTTGAGGGAGGTGACTTCTTTTTGGAAGAGATCGATGAGTTTCTTGCTATTGATGAATCAATTCCACCAGGAATTGATGATGGTGTTTATGATTCGGAGGGAGATATCCTTTATCTTGAATAATTGTTAAATGAATATCCATCACCGTCACTCCCTCCGAAAGAGATTACGATTGAAGAAATCAAAGAAGTACAAACATCTAATGAAAATCCTCCGGAGCCCGAGCTCAAGGATTTACCTCCTCATCTTGAATACGCTTTTCTTGAAGAACCGAACAAGTTTCCCGTCATCATTGCTAAGAACTTGAAAGATGAGGAGAAAACCGAACTTTTGGCCGTCCTTCGAAAACATAAAAGTGCCATCGCTTGGCAGATTTCCGACATTAAAGGCATAAACCCACGTTTTTGTACTCACAAGATCTTAATGGAAGATGAATATAAACCCGTCATACAACAACAACGTAGGGTTAACCCGAAAATCCATGATGTCATCAAAAAGGAAGTTCTAAAACTCCTTGACGCCGGAATTATTTATCCGATCTCAGATAGTTCATGGGTTAGCCCTATCCATTGTGTCCCGAAGAAAGGTGGAATGACCGTAGTTATGAATGAAGATAATGAATTGATTTCCACACGCCTCGTTACCGGATGGAGGGTGTGTATTGATTACCGGAAGTTGAATGATGCTACAAGGAAAGACCATTTACCGCTTCCTTTTATGGATCAAATGCTCGAACATCTAGCGGGGAATGAGTTCTATTGTTTTCTTGATGGATTTTCCGGTTACTTCCAAATCCCGATCAACCCGCAAGATCAAGAGAAAATGACTTTCACTTGCCTTTATGGAACGTTTGCTTACTGACGAATGCCATTTGGCTTATGCAATGCTCCCGGTACGTTCCAAAGGTGCATGATGGCTATTTTCCACGACATGATCGAGAAGACAATGGAGGTGTTTATGGATGATTTCTCGGTTTATGGAGATTCTTTCACTTCTTGCCTCTCTCATCTAGACCACATGCTTAAACGGTGTGAAGAACCAATTTGGTCTTGAATTAGGAGAAGTGCCATTTCATGGTTCGAGAGGGCATTGTCCTCGGCCATAAGATTTCAAAGTCTGGGATTGAGGTCGACCGAGCTAAAGTCGACGTCATAGCTAAACTCCCTCATCCCACTACCGTCAAAGGTATTCGGAGTTTTTTTGGGTCATGCCGGTTTCTATAGCCGTTGCATTCAAGATTTCTCTAAGATAGCCCGCCCTCTGACCCATCTCCTCAAAAAGGATGCTCCGTTTATCTTCACTAATGAATGCATTGAAGCCTTTAATATTCTCAAAAAGAAATTAACTGAGGCTCCGATCTTAGTTGCCCCCCGACTTGGATTTGCCCTTTGAGCTTATGTGTGATGCAAGTGATTACGCAATTGGGGTAGTCTTGGGGCAACGTAAGTCGAAACATTTTCAGCCCATACACTATGCGAGTAAGACATTGTCTGAGGCCCAACATAATTACACTACTACTGAAAAGGAATTATTGGCCGTCGTATATGCTTTCGAGAAATTTAGACCCTACCTTGTCTTATCGAAGACCATAGTGTATACCGACCATTCTGCCCTCAAGTATCTTTTGGCAAAGCAAGATGCTAAGCCCCGATTACTTCGGTGGGTTCTCCTCCTTCAAGAGTTTGATGTTACCATTCTTGACAAAAAAGGAGCGGAGAACCTTGCTGCCGATCACCTTTCTAGACTTGAGAATCCCCATCAAAGTGTACTCGAGAAAAAGGAAATCACGGAAACATTTCCTCTCGAGACACTTGGGATGATTGCTAAGAAAGACCCAAATACCCCATGGTTTGCTGAATTTACAAATTACCATGCGGGGAACTTCATCGTGGAAGGGATGTCGTCCCAACAAAAGAAAAAGTTTTTTTAAGCATGTTAAGCATTATTTCTGGGATGACCCCTACTTGTTTAAGATTTGTACGGATCAAGTAATCCGGCGGTGTGTTCATGGCCAAGAGGCCCTTGATATTCTTAATGCTTGCCATAACGGAGCCACCGGAGGCCATTATGGTGCAAGCCACACCGCCAAAAAGGTTTTTGATTCCGGGTTTTATTGGCCTACCATATATCGAGACGCCCATGATTTGGTTAAGTCATGTGACTCATGCCAACGTCAAGGGAAGATTTCGCAAAAAGACGAAATGCCGCAAAATGCTATTCAAGTCTGCGAGATTTTCGACGTTTGGGGCATCGATTTTATGGGGCCATTTCCATCATCAAAGGGTAATAAGTATATACTCATGGCCGTCGACTACTTTTCCAAATGGGTTGAAGCAAAGGCACTGCCCACCAATGACTCCCGAGTGGTTGTTAAGTTCTTAAAGAACTTGTTTTCCCGATTCGGAGCACCTCGTGATATCATCAGTGATCGCGGTACCCATTTCTGTAATGAAAAATTTGCAAAAGTTATGGTTAAATATGGGGTTACACACCGTCTTTCTACCGTGTATAACCCGCAAACGAGCGGACAAGTTGAGGTCTCCAATCGTGGTTTGAAAAGGATTTTAGAGAGAATCGTAGGAGAAATCGAGCTTCATGGGCCGATAAGTTAGATGATGCATTATGGGCTTTCCGCACCGCGTACAAGACACCCATCGGGTGCACCCCATTTAAGTTGGTGTATGGAAAAGCTTGCCACTTGCCCATCGAGCTCGAGCATAAGGCATTTTGGGCCTTGAAACATGTGAACTTTGACCTTAAGACCGCGGGTGATCACCAGAAATTTCAATTGAATGACTTAAATGAACTTAGGGATCAGGCCTACGAGAATTCTTTGATTTACAAAGAGAAGACTAAGAGGATTCATGATGCTAAAATCAAAAATCGTGTGTTCAACGTTGGTAATCAAGTCCTCCTCTTTAATTCTCGTTTGAAGATATTCTCAGGCAAACTCAAAACCCGTTGGTCCGGACCATTCACCGTGGCTCAAGTTTTCCCGTATGGAACTTTAGAGCTATCTCAGCCCGATGGCCCAAATTTTAAGGTGAATGGTCATCGTGTGAAACATTACTTTGGAGGGGACATCGCGTCTATGGTTGTCCCGGATCTGTAAACTTTCCCCAAGGACAATTGAATTCGGGGATGGAGTCAGGCTAGCGACTCGGTGATCAAAAACAGTAGCGCTTCATGGGAGGCACCCCATGCTTATTCTATCTTCTTTCTATTTTTCAAATAAGTGACGTGAAGGGGTTAGCCTCTTCAATTTCTCCTGTTTGGTTGTTTGTGATGTTTTGTCTAGGATTTTCCCGATATGAAGACTCTCGTGCTCGAAGTTTGTCTTTTCTCCACTCGAGTTTCATGATCGATGCTGATGGAAATCCGATATTCAAATCTTATCGACTAACGTTTATCTTTAAGCATACTTAATAAACGGCTTTTAGATTTCCGTTGATACCCTTGACTTTAAACATTGAGGACAATGTTTCGTTTTAGTCTGGGGTGGGTAATCTTCGATTTGATTTGACCCCACTTGCTTATTTTTTGTCGTAAACTCTCGCAGCCCCGTTTTCCTTAGAAAATGAAAACAAATTGTGCAAAAATGTGAAAATTTAAAAATTTTTGTAAGCTTTTGCTAGTTTTATGATTGAAAAGTCTTCGCTAGTCTCTTAGAAGTTACTTTAAATATGCGTTTTCTTGAAAAAGTCTTTGCAAATTGCTTAGACAAGAGGCTATAAAATGCAATTCTAGCTCACAAGGCCAAGAATTTGCAAGTCTCCCTAAGTGATTTTAAATATGCGAAGCTTTGATAAGATTTTCTAGTTTCCAATAAGTGACTTTAAAAATGCGAGACTTGAGGTTATTTGACGAAGCATTCGCTAAGTTAATATATGTTTTGACACCTTGTTGACTTTCCGCTGGTGAGAGTAGGAATAGAATTCTGACTTAACCGGGCGTGTTGAGCCCTAGCTTGTTCCCTTTACCATAGATAATTAAATTATCGGCTAAGCATCTGCGGATCTCATTATTTGAGATTTTAAATTTGCGGAGATCGAGGAATGATAGAGTTACTTATGAGTTTTGATGCTAAGCATGGAGTAGATGGTTCTCTTTAGAGCCCATCGAAGGTACTTATGGCTTTGTGTTCCCACAAGATTGTCTCACCCCATATTCGTGAATAAATAATTAGAGATGTTAAGTTTTTGACGCTAGTTAGTTTTTTTATCTTCTTAAAAGAATCTTTGTTTTAAAGATTAGGTACACATCAAGGACTCGTAATAAACAAAGTAAAAAATAATAAGTAAAGTTATGAGCTGCGGTTTGAGATCGGACCCTTGGATCCTTATTTTGAAAGTAGGCGTTTAGGTCTTGGCTACCCTCTTACCCCGGCCCTTGGACCTCTAGCCGGGATTGGGTGAGGTCTTGGTTTAACACACTGGGATCCTCATTTCATGAAGCCTAGAGTCTTGGAATTCTCCATCGTAATGGCCCTTGGATCCTTTATTCTGAAACTTGTAAGGTCTTGGAATTACCCTGTGAAGCTCCGTAGTTCATAGCTCATATAAGTAAAAGTATAAGTGCAAAAAAAAATGGAATGAAAAAAAAATTATTATGGAAAAGTCAAAAATATAAGTGAATAAAATTTCCTTGATGTGGACCTCATTTTTAAGACAATGGTTCTTGAGAGAAAATGGATAACTAATTAGCGACTTAGCTTCATATCTTTATCGGATTAAAAATTATCGAAACGAGAAATTTGAAGAAATTCATTTCTCAACAAAAATAAAATAAATAGAGGAAAATAGGAAAATGGGAGAAAACGGTAATTACACAAGTAACTTCCATGGTTAGTGTTAGCATCTAAAGTCATATTTAACAATGTTTTCGATTTTACGCTTAGTTTGGGGACTTGTGAAAAATCAGGGACGATGTATTCTATCCGTATGGTCACTCCTCGCTGAGGTGTGTTTCCTACTCTGTGATCCTAAGATGTCTTTTGAAAAATGTTGGAGTTATTGATTGACATGAAAGTTCAACAAACCTTCACGCATAATCAGAATGTGCTCAAACGTAATATCTATATGTGAATTAAAAGGTAAACGGGGCGTTTTTAGAATTAAGGGCTTCTTAATCTCTTTTGAAGAATATTTGCTACTTTTCAAAGGTTTAGAATAAAGAGATTGAAATATTTGATTTTAGAAGCGTGAGTTGATTGCATTGCGTGAGGACACGACATCGTCTAGTCCAGGGTATTTTGGTATGTGCTAAAACACATACCTTTTCTTTACCAAATCAGGCCTAAAATAACCAAGAAAGAGCCGTTTATTCCTAATATTTGTTGGTTTCTTGAGTTTATGCATGTGCAGGTACGGATATGACAAAACACGTGTTAGGATTTAGTAAATCCAGTTATTAAAGAGTCGGTCACCTCAAGTATATGTAATCGTTAGAAAGCTCGTAGTCGTAGATTATTATAAGTTAAGTAGTATTTAGTTTAAGTAACACCGTGGAGGACGGACGGGTCTTTACCCACTGTATGCCTGATCCACAGCTCGATTGGTGGCGATTTATGTAATGACTATAAATACTCTACCTCCCAAGGTAGAGTTGGAGCTCATAATAAGATTTTTCTTTCTCTCACTAAAGTTCCCAAACCTCTAACTTTCTCTCTCTAAAACTCATTATACGCCTATTTGATCTTATGGTTTAGTGTGTTTGTGAAATCCAATATGTTACAAATGGTATCAAGAGCCAAGGTTTGATCATCTCTTACATATCTTTGGATTTATAGTGACTTTTAGGTGGTTTTAGAGTTTGAAAAAGTTTAGTGGTTTTTGCATCATTTGGATCATTTCTAGTGTTAAAGTTTGAATCTTGGGTGTAGTTTTGTGTTTAGAATCATTGTATGTGCTTGGGTTTTGATTTGGTAAGCTTGAATCATCGTGGTTGGGTTGTTTGTGGATTGAAAAGTGGTGTTTGTTTGATTTTCTAGCTAGCGACTTGAGCTACGGATAATTTATCTTCGTAGCGACTTACTTTGTAAGTTGGTAGCGAGTTGTAGTAGAAGTTCTTAGCGAGTTGAGCTTAGCGACTTGTCTATTGAGACAAGCAAAAATTTAAGGTTTTTAAAAAAAAAAACCCCAAGTTTTTTCAAAAAACCCTTTTCAAAATTTGGGGAAAAAAAAAAGGGTTTTGCCCAAAAAAAAAAAAAAAAAAAAAAAAAAAAAATTTAAAAAAACCCCTTTGGAAAAAAAAAAATTTTTTAAAGGCCGGGAAAAAATTTTTTCCCCCTTTTTGGGTTTTTTTAATTTTTTTAAAATGGAAATTTTTTTTAAAATTTGGGGTTTTTTTTTTAAAAAAAATTTTTTAAAATTTTTTTTTTTTTTTTTTAAAAAAAATTTTTAATTTTTAATTCCCCAAAACCAAAATTTTTTTTCCTTTTTTAAAAAATTTTTTAAAAAATTTCAAATTTGAAAAAAAACCCCAACAAAAAAATTTTTTTCCTTAAAAAGAAAAAGGGAAAAAAAAATTTAAATTTTTTTTAAAAAAAAATTTTTTTCCAAACTTTTTAAAAAAAGCCAAAACCAAAAAAAAAAAAAATTTTTAATTTTTTTTTAAAAAAAAATTTAAATTTTAAAATTAATTTTTAAAAATTTTTTTTTAAATTTAAAAATTTTTGTTTTTTTTTAAAAAAAAAAAAAGGAAAAACCCAAATAAAAATTTTTTAAAAAAAAGGGTTTTCCTTTTTTTTTTTTTTTTTTTCCCCCAAAAAAAAAAAATTTTTTTTTTTTAAAAAAAAGGTTTTAAAAATTTTTTTTTTTCCTTTTTTTTTAAGGGGAATCCAAAAAAAAAAAAACCCTTTCCCAAAAATTTTTTTAAAAAAAATTTTTTTTTTTAAATTTTAAAAAAATTTTTTTAAAATTCCTTTAAATTAATTTTTTTAAAATTTTAAAAATTTTTCCCAATTTTAATTTTTTTCTTTTTTTTAAAAAAAAAATTTTTTTTAAAAAAAAAAAAAAAAATTTTTAAAAAAAAAAAGGTTTTCCCCCCCAAAAGGGGTTTTTAAAAAAAAATTTAAGGAATTTTAAATTTTTTTTTTCCCAAAACTTTTTTTTAAAAAAAAATTTTTTTTTAAAATTTTTTCCCCCAAAAAAAAAAAAAAAAAAAAAAACAAAAAAAAAAAAAAAACCCCCCCCCCAAAAAAAAAATTTTAAAGGCCCCTTGACCCAAATTTTTAATTTGGGAAAAAAAAAAAAAAGGAAAAAAAAGGGGGGGGCCCCTTTTTTTTTTAAATTATTTTTTAGTTTTTTTTTAAACCGGAAAAAAAAGGGGG